>CM062805.1:578270823-578758323 GCA_031772625.1 Pinus tabuliformis
ACACAGAGGGCTACTACAGCTCACAAATTTAGAACTAGATGATTGGAAAGTACAGAGATACATTAGAGGCAATATCGAGCTCCTACAAAGTGAAAAAAGGTGTGTAGATTTTCTTAAATTTTTGCTTAAGCTTGGTTTGAAAATTTATTTTGAAGGAATTAAAAGGGAATAGTAGAGCATTATTGTCGGTAACTGATGCCCCAAGGAAAGAAAATGCAAACACCTACTAAGAAACCTGAAGGCTCTAGCATGACTCATGAAGAAGAGGAAGAAATGCAACATGATATATCAAAATTACAAGACCAAGTGCAACAACTGTCCCTTGCACAAAAAGGAACAGAATATAAGATGTATGGTTTAAGGAAAGGCGTAGAAGCTAAGATGATTGACGTGGAAGCTAAGATGGATGATTTGAAGATATATTTGAAAACAGACATGGACGAATTGAAGATAAATATGAATAAGTTGCTAAAGGAAATGGTCCCTAAGGGTGAAAGGGTACTAAAGGAAACTCATGATGAGAACAAAAGAAATGTTAATCATGATTCCATAGATGCTAATGTTAGATCGAAGACTCACCATATTCCAAAAATCGATATGAGGAAGTTTGATGGCAAGGATCCTGCCACATGGATATTACAGATGGAGCAATTCTTCGATCTCAATAATGTGTAGAACACACAAAAGGTACGTATGGCAACTTTATATTTGGAACCAAATCAGTTTGTATGGTATCAATGACTTTGCTCTCCTAAACGATTTATCACTTGGGCAATTTTTACGGAAGAATTGATAGCACATTATGAGGATACAAAAAGCAACACTTTTTTTAGCCAATTGATAAGTCTCGAACAAAAGGGTTCAATAATGGAGCACATTGAGGAGTTCCAAAAATTGAACATAAGGGTAAAAGATATTCCAGAGGAGCATAAGATTGATGTGTTCGTAGGGTCTTTAAAGGATAATATCCAACATGATGTTCGCCTTTGGGAACCTGATTCATTAGAGAAGGCATTCAGGTAAGCAAGAAAAATGGAAAGAAAAATTATGGCAACCAGGAAGCATACCACTCACAACTATAAAGACGGAAGTGTTGTTGCCCCTAGTCTTCCACAACCTATAAGGTTGACACCACAACAATTGGAAGAAAAAAGAGAAAAAGGGCTTTGTTACAGTTGTGATAGCAAATACACTAAAGGTCATAAGTGTTCTGAGAAGAAATTATTCTACATAGATTGTGAAGAGGAAGAAGAAAAGGAGCAAGAAAGGTAAAAAGAAGAGGATATACTCCAGGAACAAAGCCTAGATGAAGAACAAATAAATCCAACTATATCTTGTAATGCATTGGCAAGAATTACCACTCCTCAATCCATCAAGATAGAAGGACAAATCAAGAAGAAAAAGGTAATAGTGTTGATTGATTTAGGAAGCACCCACAATTTTATTCATTATAAGGTAGAAAAAGAATTGAATTGCTTCCTATATCCAGCACCAGAGTGTCAAGTGATGATTGCAAATGGAGGAACAAAAAATTGCTCTGGAGAGTGCCATAATATCAAGCTATCCATGGGAGAATATGTATTGACTAGCCCAATGCTTTCCATTCCAATGGGAGGTGTTGATGTTGTACTAGGAGTCCAATGGCTACAATCCCTGGGCACAATAGCTTTTAATTTTCAAGAACTTTTCATCAAATTTTCTACGGAAGGAAAGGAAGTTGAATTAAGGGGTATTGCAAGGAAACCATGAAAGATAATCAGCTCTAATAGTATGATAAAGCTTCTAAAAAAGGAGAAAAGAGGTGTAATTGCAATTATGCTCGCTAGATGTTTCCACATCGGAATCATCTATTTCTCCAGATCTCCAAAAAGTCATGGACAATCATTCCAAGGTATTTGAGGTTCCCAAAAGTCTCCCACCTATGCGTGATCATGATCATGCTATTCATCTAATTCCAGGAAGTGTTCCTCCAAACATCAGGCCGTACAGATATCCCTATGTCCAAAAGAGTGAAATTGAACGTATGGTTGCAGAAATGCTAGAGGCTGGTATAATTCAACCGAGTCAAAGTTCTTTCTCTGCTCCAGTAGTATTGGTGCATAAGAAGAATGGATCATGGCGCATGTGTCTAGATTATAGGGAGCTCAACAAGCTCACTATTAAAGATAAGTTCCCCGTTTCCTGTCATTGATGAATTCCTGGATGAATTGCATGGATCAATTTACATCACCAAGTTGGATCTTCGTTCAGGATATCATCAAATCAGAATGAAGACTGAAGACATTCCAAAAACAACATTTAGAACTCATGAGGGTCATTATGAATTTTTGGTCATGCCTTTTGGCCTTACTAATGCACCTTCAACATTTCAAGGTTTGATGAATTCAATTTTCAACCATTCCTTAGAAAATTTTTGTTAGTATTTTTTGATGATATACTAATCTACAACAAGTCTTGGAAGGATCATGTTGAACATGTTGACAAGGTGCTACAACTATTGAAGGAGAAACAATTATATGCAAAAAGATCCAAATGTTTCTTTAGAGTCCAAGAGGTGGAGTATTTGGGTCGTATTGTATCTCATGAAGGAGTTAGGGTAGACCCTAGCAAAATTAAAGCCAATAAGGAATGGAAAATCCCCACATCCATAAACCATCTGCGAGGATTTCTCTGGTTGACAGGGTATTATCGCAAGTTTGTTAAGAAATATGGGAGAATAGCAGCACCTCTAACAACATTATTGAAGAAAGATGCATTTTCATGGACTCAGGAAGCAACAAAGGCCTTTGAACATCTTAAAGAGCCAATGTGCCAAGCACCGGTCTTAGCTACACCGGACTTCACAAAAACCTCTATTGTGGAATGTGATGCTTCAGGAAATGGAATTGGTGTTGTTCTAATGCAAGATGAAAGACCCATTGCTTTTGAAAGTCGTCCAATCAAGGGAAAGTTTTTAAGCAAAGCTATTTATGAGAAGGAAATGTTGGCAATACTCCATGCACTTAAGAAATGGTGACCCTACCTAATGGGTAGACACTTCAAGGTAAAAACGGATCATGATAGACTTAAATACTCTTTACAACAAAGATTATCCTCTGAAGAGCAACAAAAGTGGGTCACAAAGATGTTGGGTTATGACTTTGAAATCATCTACAGAAAAGGGAAGCAAAATGTGGTGGCAGATGCACTCTCAAGAAAGGATGAGGATGTGGAAGCATTGTTGTGCACCATTTCTATTATCCAACCAGATTGGATAAACGAAGCAAGGGAGGAATGGAAGAATGACGAAGAAGTGTGGGCACTTATTCGAAAGTTACAATAAGATTCCAGTACGACTGGTACATTTAGCTGACAAAATGATTTGTTATGGTACAAAGATCACTTATACCTCTGTAATAATTCCCAGCTAAAACAAAAGATTTTTATGGAATTGCACACTTCTCCCTTAGGAGGGCACTCAGGATTTTTAAAAACTTACCACAGGGTTAAGAAGGAAATTTTTTGGGATGGCCTTAAATCAGATATTCAAAAGTTTGTGGCTGAATGTTTGGTTTGCCAACAAAATAAAGTTGAATCAATTAAGACACCGGGTCTATTCAAACCTTTATCCATTCGAAGCCAACGTTGGGAGGAGGTTTCAATGGATTTTCTCATAGGTTTACCCAAGTCTGAGGGAAAGAGTGTCATCATGGTGGTAGTTGACAGACTTACCAAGTATGCACACTTTTGTGCATTATCACATCCATTTAAAGCCAGTAAAGTTTCTACTGCATTTATGGAAACAATTCAAAAGCTACATGGAAACCCAAATATTATTGTAAGTGACAGAGATCCCATTTTCACTGGAAATTTTTGGACAAAATTATTTTCTTGTCTTGGTACTTAGTTAGCTCATAGCTCATCTTATCATCCTCAATCTGATGGCCAAACTGAGATAGTAAACAAATGTTTGGAAGGATATCTTTGTTGCTTTGTATCTGATAAATAGACACAATGGGTCAAATGGTTGCCTCTGGCTAAATGGTGGTATAACACTTCCTTCCATATAACAACAAAAATGACCCCATTTATGGCACTTTAGGGGTATCAACCACCATCCATCACATCATATTTAAGAGAAAATTCTAAGGTTCAGGCAGTGGAACATCACATCGAACATCAACAACAAGTCCTCCAACTCTTAAAGGATAACCTCGTGTTGGCATAGAATAGAACGAAACAACAGGCAGATCAACATCACAGTGAAAGAAGTTTTGATGTAGGTGATTTGGTATTCCTACAGCTACAACCATATAAGAAAATGTCCCTCAAGTAAGCTAAGAAGGATAATAAATTATCACCAAAGTATTATGGTCTGTACAAGGTGTTGCAAAAGATTGGTACTATGGCATACAAATTGGAGCTTCCTGCACGATTGCACCCAGTTTTCCATGTTTCATGTTTAAAGAAGGTTATAGGCGACAAGCTCCCAGTTCAAGCAATATTGCCAAAACTTGACGAGGAAGGAAAAATTATATTGGAACCGGAAGCAGTCACAGAAACAAGAACTTGACGGCTACAAAATCGCTCAATTTTAGAGTATCTTATCAAGTGGAAGAACTTATCCGCTGAAGATTCCACATGGGAGGATGAGAATGTTATGCAGAAGTATCCAGAACTACTCAAGCGTTGAGGAAAACACTTTTTTGAAGGATAGGGACATGTTGGGTCCCTATAATACTAGTGATTACCCCATTACTGTTGTAGTTATGCCCTTATTAATATTGTTGTGCCCCTATGGCCCCCGTATTGTTATTACTGTGCCCATAGAATCCATCTATTGTTATTTTTGTGGCTTTATATTATTATTGTTAGGTTGGCTGGATTATATTGTGACTCCTTAGGCTCCTATATATAGAAAGGAGGTTTTGTCATTTGAATCATCCAAGAATTGTTCATTTATGTAATGTAAAGGAGGTTGCCCCCTCGAAGAGGCTGAATTCTAAGGTGTTGATCTATCTTTTCTATCTTTTCTTGAGTTGGTTTCATAACAGGTTCAGATCTATACCAATTTATACCAAAACATAGAAATGGGTGGAAAGGGAATGGAAAATGAATAATAGGGTGGATTTAGGTCCATCTAGTTTCAACAAATTTTTGACAATAATTTGTAGTTGATCAACACTACAAATTTGTAACTCTAGGATAAACCAATGACTTGTGCAACTATAGCGAATCGTAAAAAACAGGCGAACACTCATGTTGTCAGTGCCTCTTTAGCATCATAACCTAAGAGAGGAATTTGGATTTGTGACATGGGTTTCCCTAGTGTTTGACCATTGTAGATGGAAACTTTGAAGTAGTTACCATGAGGTGAAGCGCCCACTAGATCACGGTGACTACTTGAGTAAGTACCATTGGTGAGGAAACTTAACCTCGTTTGTGGTACATATTCATGATGATGTTGATGTACGTCAATGGTATTGACCTAGATAAAGATGTTATTTATGAGGTTTATTTTTACTAGAAAGATCATGTATACAGATAGTCATTATGAATACCTCACTAGGTAAGAGGGAGTGTTGAAAAATATAGCTATAGTCAGTGTTCATAATCCTTGATGTACTTATAATACTATGTAAAAATATGAAAAAAAAATTAACATTAAATTAAAAGAAATAAAATTAAAGTAAAGGAAATCAACAAAACCACCAAAAAATAGAATCCTTAAAAATAGTTTATACTCAAGTAAATAACATATTTACTATGAGTTACTATCCATCATACTTACCACTAATTACTATCCCTTAATAGTTTAACAAATACCAATAAGAATATAAATGTCTAGACTTAGTAAAATTTGTAACTTGATTTTGCTATTTTGGATATAAAATATACTTGAATTTTTTCATTTTACATACACACTTATCACTTATAATTCTATCACACACCTCTAAATTAGTAATTAGTTATTAATAAATTAGTTATTAATTAAAATTTTCAAATAAAATTCGCTAAAAAGTCAACCAATCTCAACGAACAAGCCATCCATACCATATTCAATATAGTGCATTCGCTAAAAAGTCAACCAATCTCAACCAACAAGCCATCCATACCATATTCAATATAGTGCATGATTCTTATCATTGATCAACTGAACCATACATAACATATTTAAAATACTCATGATAAACCCAAAAAAAAAATTGAAAAACAGTTGTAATTGTAATTTCTAACCCTATGGGGCCTTACCACTCCAGATATGTTATGTCAGACAGGTGATTGTTCAATCGAGATGGTTGGGAGATGCATCAACATCGGGCTCTTGAAACAATGTTGAGATAGTAATAAACGAAATCTGCCAATATGAAGCTCTGAACAATCTCAGAGACAATGAACAGGAACAAACCAAAATCAAAATAAGTTTTGATGGAGCCGTCCATAATGACCTTCGGGATTACCGTGAAGAAGAATGTAAATTTAAATAACCTCTCCGCGCCGAGAGCAAACACATAGAAGGCAGTAAAAGCTTCGACGACCCTTTCGCTTTGCATTACACGGAGTTGAGGCAGAACCTGAACGGACTCCAGATAGGGAACAAACGCCACGATGGCCTTATTCAGAGGACTTAATGGCGAAACATAATTAGACAAGGGATGCGTTACCAGGGCAACGAGCGCACAGGGAACGAGCAAGTAATATATGGGTAAGTTGTCAACATTCTCCATGTATGTAGATCTGAGCTTGAAACGGATGATATAGATAACCCATATGGTCGTTATCAGTCCAAATAAATCCAGCGTTCCGCTTGCGATGGTATACACGTTGGTGGTATACACGTTTCCAGACCAGTGCAGGTAGAGACTAACCGCGAGGCAAATCGCGGTGAGTTCCTGGGATTTGAGTGACAAACCTGAGCAGGTTTTCTTCCTTGTTAGCTTGTAAACCAATGCTGAAATTCCACACACGCGAATAAAATTTGCAGTGAAATACAGGACCGCGGCCCAGTAATCCCCAAAGGTTAGAGAAATCAGTGTCACCAGGAAACATATTATAGCCAGGGCTTGGCATGCCTGTTTCTTCACAGATTGGCTCTTAAACCATGCTTTCAGAGCAACCCACAGATTTTCTGATCCCTTTCTAGAACCCATGTCTGTCTTCTTCAGCTCCTGAATGTCAAATTTCCTGTGTCAATCAAATGTGAAGCCCTGTTGTTGCATCGCAGGTCTTTTATAAATGAAATATTTAGCCTATCGCTAGTTATTACAGGCGTGCAGTGAACATGACATGGCCCCGGTGTTGTGTGGTTGACGAACAATCACAGCCCTTCATTAGTGGCCGGAAAATCCAGTTCGTGTTGACGAGATTGAGATCGGAGAAAACATAAATCTTATCGTAGAAAGCTTTTAGTTAATCCCGTCCCTTCGGCCTCATCTGGAAATTTTTATATCTTTTTTTATTAATCTTGAATATCGTTCTATTTATATTTATGGAGAGTGCAGGTTATTTTGTGCCCATCAATCTTTTCAAAATTAATTGTCAAGGATATTGTATTTCTTTAAACTTTATGCCATTAAAGATACATTACATTTATGGGTGTGGATTTTTTATGTAAGCTAAATGTGAATATAAAGTCTTGGAGCAGTATAATTAGTGATGGTGTCTAAATGAATGGATGATGATGGTGTCTAAATGAATGGATGAGGAAGCTTATGTTTGAAATTACCTAAAAATAAATAAAATAATAAATTACAGCAATATTGTTGGTTTGAAACAGGTTTGCCAGAAAGACTTTGTTTAATATTTTAGTTATTATTTTTAATTTTTAAATTTGTTATTAAGAATATTTTTTATTATTTTTCAATTTATATAAAATATAAAATATTATTTTAATAATAAATAATATAAATTAAAAATTATTATTTAATATTTTAAATAATAAAATATAAATTTGTATATTGTATAAATAATTATTTACATATGGATAATTTTTATTCTCAGAAATTTTCTTTATCTTTTTTAAAAAAAAATTTGTAAACTGAGGGAGTATCTATTAATAAAAGTAGAAGAAATTACATATTGCGGCAAGTCTCAACCCGCCCAGAAGGGAAATCGGGTGACCATCGAAGGTTTTTAACAGACATTCAAAAAAAGTAGATAACCAGTCTATCTAACCAAGCAAAATCCCATCTATTCTTACTACTAACAAACTGATTTTTTCCTTGTAACATTAACATCTAATATAACAAAAACCAAAAATAAATTGATAAACACCTCTTTGCAGCATTTCCATATCCTACTGGTTCATTCTTTGGCTGGGGCTCGCTCTCTGCCTGACCTCCATTCCACATGCTTTAAACAGCTGCAGAAATTTGTCCATCTCCTGTCCTGCATCATGAGAGTAATCTGTATATTCTTCAACTCCCTTTTGAGGGTGGGGATCCCCTTGAGCCAATTCCACCATTTCCAGGGCCACTTGTTCCATAGATTTGGCCATTAATCTCTTCATGCCCCAATATACATGTAGTGACTGCTTATATAAAGACATCCTACCTCTTGTGTGGCTCGGTAGGATAAAGCACTCTCAATCATCCATTTCAGGCTCATAGATTTCCTGCAATGCCTCTTCCTCTAATTGATCATGATGCGTCTGATTTTTTGGTTGGTATCATGGAGATATGCTTCCTCTGCCTCCTGCAGTTTCTTCCTCATATCCCTCTTCCCTCTTTTCCTGCCACTGAACTCACTAGCTGACCCTCCTCAAATCCAGATCTTTGAGTCCGACGACCTCGACCCCGGCATCCTACAGGCCTCCCTCTACCTCTTTGTAAACCACTACCACGCAATCCCCTGCTCCCCCACATCTTCCTCTCGCTTCCTCTGCATCAGCTTCCGAATCCTCATTCCTATCGCCACCCATTTCGTTGCTCTGCTGCTTCCCCTTACCCACTTTACCTCCTGTAGACCGACATTGATCCTCCTCTAAAATATAGTCCCGTATATCAAAGTCCTCGTCAGACTCGTCCGGGATGTCCAAGTAAATCCGCTGAAAGTATCCCCAACGGCGCTTTTTCCTTTCTTTTCGGCACTAATCCCCTTACTGCGCGTCCACCTACCTTCACCCCTTTCTTTTTTTAAATTACTGAAAGCTCTTTGTTCAAATTTATTGTGAACGGTTAATTGATATGCAAACCTTTCAAATAATTATTTTAGACAAAAGCTGGCTATCTTACCAATAAAAACTTATTTGGAGAAAAAAAAATTAACAAAATTTTTAAGTTGTAGTATTGTTTTACTTACTCGTTTAGATTTACAGAAAACATTATTATCTAATAGATAAAACTTATTTTTAGGGGATCTTTTATGATTAATGATTTTAAGCTTGTAATATTGTTTTATTTCTATACGTTATTATAATAATTAAACAACTTCTTGTAAATAATTTTGATATTTCTTTCCAATTGTATTTTATAATTTAATATTTTTGCATTGTTTTAAATATTATATTATTTTTATATTATTTTAATTTATATTAAATTTAATAATAATATAATGTCTAATAAATAAATCTAGAAAATTAAAATTATATATATAAATATATATATATAAATCAAAATGATGTATAACAATAGATAATTTTAAAATCGTATAAATATATATGTATTCAATTGAAAATATGATTAATTGTGGAATTAATGATAATAAAAATGATATAAAATAATTTAACGAAATAGAAGTATATTGGAAGAAATATTGAAATGGCTAATATCAAGTTTTACTAGCACAACCAGTTGAGGATAGACCACTTTAGCATTTGTATAACATATAAGGAGAATAATTTTATATATGTAGATTCTTCGTGTCATTTATATGGGAAATGAATTTTCTAAAGCATTTTTTCTGCACTAATTTTAACTAAAATTTGGCAAAATTTCTTCAAATTTTTAGTTTAAGTTATTTAATCTACAAAATTGAGTTGCTTTGGGTTTTTCTCGCTTGGAATCAATATATACATACAAAAATATATTTTAAACCACAAAAAGTCATAATCTTACTTGAAATTATATAATCTTATGAGAAATAATATTTCTTATATAAGTTAGGCTAGGTCTCTGAAGATATGTGTATGAATATATGTTTTCTAGTTTCAATTGTAATTGGGAACATATATTTTAATGTAATGTGAATCATAAATATATATAAAATATATAATGAAATTCTTATTCTATTAATACATTTAGTTTGGAGAGTTTGTAATAGATTCATTTTTTAATTTGACATTATATATATAAAAGGAAATATATAAATATATGTTTTTACTTTCTAAAGCAAGCAAATTTAAATATAAAAAATTCATGTATATATATAGCAACATACTTATAAATGTTATATATGTGTAGGTGAATGGTTTACATATAACATTTTGAATATTAATTAAAAAAATAAGATAAATAAACATATAATGCTTTAAAAAATATTTATAATAATAGTAATTTTATATATAGAGAGAGTTATAGATATATGTTTTCCACTTCTAAATATAAATTGGGCTTAATATAAATTGCTTTCATGAACATTTTAGTAAGTAGTGTGTGAAATATAATTACAATATTTCAATGCAACTATATATATTTTATATAAAACAAAATGAATATATATAATATATATTGAGCAACACACTAAAAAAATTGTGCTATACATATATGGAGTTCACTTATAATAATTTTGAATATTAATAAAAGAATTAAGATAAATAATCATATATATATAGAGAGAGAGAGTCCTATAGATATAGGTTTTCTATTCCAATATGTAGAGTATGAATGATCTTCTATATAAAACAAAAACTATATATATAAAAGATAGATAAATAGATATAGTTGTCATATAAAAATTTTGAATATTAATAACAAAAATCAAGATAAATAAACATATAACATTTAAAAATTATTTATAATTAAAGTAATTTTATATAGAGATAGTCTTGTACATATATGTTTTCTACTTCCAAATATAATTAGAGCTTGTTGTGAATGGTTTACATATAACATTTTGAATATTAATAAAAAATATAAGATAAATAAACACGTAATTTTTTAAAAATTATTTATAATAATAGTATATGTGTGTGTGTTTTCCACTTCTAAATATAAATTGGGCCTTCATTAACATTTTAGTAAGTAGTGTGTGAAATATAAATACAATATTTCAATGTCAACTATATCTATTTTATATAAAACAAAATGAATATATATTTATATATATTGAGCAACACACTAAAAAAATTGTTCTATACATTATGGAGTTGACTTATAATATTTTGAATATTAATAAAACAAAAAAGATAAATAATCATGTAACATATAATATATATATACATATATATATATATATATAATATATATATAGAGTCCTATAGATATATGTTTTCTACTTCCAATATGTAGAGTATGAATCATAATAAAATATATTATTTATGATTCATCTCTACATATAGGAAGTAGAAAATATATATCTATAGACTCTATATATATATATAATAGAGGTAGATAGATAGATAGGTAGGTAGATATATAGATAGATAGATATAGTTTCATATAAAATTTTGAATATTAATAACAAAAATCAAGATAAATAAACATGTAACATTTAAATATGATTTATAATTAAAGTAATTTTATATATAAAGATAGTCTTATACATATATGTTTTCTACTTCTAATATGTAGAGTATGAATCATAAATAAAATATTTCAATGTCAATTATGGATCTTTTATATAAAACAATATATATATATATGTGTGTGTGTGTGTATATAGTTGTCATATAAAATTTTGAATATTAATAAAAAAAATCAAGATAAAAAATATGTAACATTTAAATATGATTTATAATTAAAGTAATTTTATATATAAAGATAGTCTTATACATATATGTTAGAGTTTGTATTAACATTTTAAAGTGTATAGTGTCAATGTCATATATATATATAGATAGATAGATAGATAAAGTGAGTGACTCAAGATCAATATATATCCATTATAAATTCGAATATACTGAGAGTTAACATTGATGTTTCACATGTTATTGGTGATAACATTTTTTGGTTCAAGTATTTACATCTTAGTCTTAACATCTTTTTATTATAGATGGCATACATGCCCAACAAATATAACATAATATTTTATGTGAAGATATGTCGTAATGTCTTGTTATATAAATATTTTGACTAGGTAAAATTGTATAAAAAATAAATAAATAAAATGAATAATTATAAGCTTTAGGGTGCCCCGTTTTGACAATGTTTTTTTAATGATATTCTTATGTAATGAAACTTATTTAAGGGCATGAAGAAGAAATATTGTGTGTGTTAAACATAGATCCACTTTAACTTCAGATCTATGAAGCATCAAGCGAAATCAAATCTATAGAAAGAGAAATCTTTCTTCAAATTTTACACTAAAAATGACTTACACTTTGAGAGATTTGATTTCTCTCAATGTTAGATAAATCTAGAATTAAGATAAATCTAAACTAATAAAATATCTAATAATAAAAAACTAAAACTTTATCATAACTAAAACTAAAAATCAATCAAATAATATAGTCAGAACTAAAACTTTATCATAACTAAAACTGAAAATCAATATAATATAGTCATATTATTAATTAGCAAAAACAAAACACTAAGCTTATATCAATAACTATGGTTTCCTTCAACTGACGTGAATCATTCAAAACCTGTGTCATAGCTAATGGTATATCTATAGAGTTAATATAATAGTCATGTTTTTAATTAACAAATAAGTAAGCCTATATTAATAACTATGGTTTCCTTCATTTGACCTTAATCATTCATAATGTTCTTTCCGTTAATATATTTGTAAACCTGTGTTCTTTAGCTTGTGAGGATAATTGTATTAATTTATGAGAATTGAACCTAAAACGGTATAGCTAAGTTTCTTTACATGAGGTTGGTTTTGAGAAATTCTGATTATGATAATCTATGCTATTAGTAAAAAAATTCCTCTAGATTGATTTGTTTCCCTACATTAAAATGATCTAATTTTTTTTGGAAATACATTTTCTAGAAAGGAAGAAATGGGACATTGTAAGATGCTCATTATCAAAAACTTTCTTTGAAGCAAAAAAACATATTTCAAAAAAATTATAACTTTTCATTAAGAATACAACATTTCTTAGAGAGGAAGAAATGGGACATTGTAAGAGGTTAATTATCAAAAACTTTTTTTGAAGCAAAGAAATACATTTCAAAAAAATTATACATTTTCATTAAGAAAAAGAGTACAAGTCAGGTTTTTGCAACAAGCCAATATGAGAAGCATATTAAATAGTTATTTCTCTAAAGGGCACTCTCGAATCCAACATGGAAGATATGTCGTAATTTCCTATTTTATTATCTAAACATTTTAACTTAATCAAATTACAAAAAAAATAAAATAATAACAATAATAATAATAATTAAACCAACCTAGATCCATCTTAACACTAGATATATCAAGGGTTGAGAGGGATCAATCTTCTCAAGGTGCAAACCTTTCGTCAAGTTTTGCACTCAACAAAGAGTTTTTCTCTTTGGGAGATTTGATACCTTTCAGTGCATGATAGATCCAAAATTGAGATGGATCTAGGTTCTTTATATAAAAAGTTGAAATTCATTTCTTTCAGATAGTGATAAGAGGATGCATTTTCCTTATGGTTGAGTGGACGAATTCAACTACCTCACAGGCTTGATGTTGGGCTTTGTTACGGGTTTGTGGGCCATGAACTGCCAACCTCGCCTCTTCTCATACATTGGCATTTCATTAGGACAAAGTAAAATCTCCACAAAATTACAATACAAATCTGTCAAGGAAAGGTGAAGTGTGTATAAAATAACACCACAAGAATAATCAATGACTAGAATTAGAGGATTTAATTCTGAGAGAACTTGGCCCTACTCTAGGGAAGGAAAAGAAAATAACAAAAAACCTAGAAACATTAGGAGAAGCAAATATTAGTGAAAGTAATCGACGGGTAACTGTAGCACAAGTAGTTACTTCCCATCATAACCATGTATAACCAAAATAGTAACCAATACCAGCTAAGAAAGAAAGACCATATGCTAGCATAAGAACCTAACAGTAAAAGTAGATAAACAAAGCCAAATAAAATACCGTTATATAATGAAAATAGTGACAAATCCTAAGGAAGAAACCAAAACAATATCCCCATGTTAAAAGTCAACACTAGGAGCAAATACCCATAGCCAATTAAAATACCAGTGGAGAAAATATAAATGTAAGAAAGGTTCAGAATTTCCCATAATGTAGTGACCTTCGTGTGGTGTTAACAAGTGACCAGTAATTGTCTGATTATAGTAGTAATAATATTAGTAACCAAGTGATGATAAGCAACACCCTAAAGATGCCTTAATTCTCCTACAGTCCCCCTAACCATAGAGCCACATAAAACCTACTCTGAGCTTTCCTTTACCCAACTGGCATATGCTTTGTCATTATCATTTTTGCCTACAAGGGTCGCTTCTAAAGGTTCCAAATAGTACTATTCCTTGAATGAGTTTAATCAATCTTCTCCCTCTATCCCAAAAACCATCCAAATGATAGACCATACTACACTGATAGAGGCAACACACTATTTTATAGTCAAGTTACTTTGTAGGCAGACCTGTCATTCTCCTCCCAACTTGCAAATAGTAGTCAACATTATTGATGTGGGGCAATGAATTCACATTATTTAGGTAGGATGGGGTGGCCATGCCACCCCCTCCATTTATTGTTATCACATCCCAAGGTTGTAGGCACTATCCCCCATGCAACCTATTTCCTCGAAACGCACCTCCATCGGGTAAAAATATATTTACAAAGTTTAAATATAGCATCAATATAGATTTTATTATTTATTGAGTAGGAAGCAACTTCATCACAAATACTATAAGCTCCTAGTCAAAGCTACAATCAACCGCATTTTCCTCATACATAGTGCAAGATTCAAATTACTCATATCATCCAAACCATATATTCATTTCCCATGAAATTTGGACGAGAGATGCACCAATATGAGATTAATAAGTAGTATAACTTAGGTAAATTTGATTTTCATTTTTAGAGAGAATAGTCATCATCACCTACACTTGTTTCCCATTTTTCTTAAAATTTGTGCATCAAATTGTCATGGGAATTGGTAGGGATATGCACTATGGTAGTGGGAATAATGAGAGGTACACTTTGAGAAACCATAGGTATAATTTGAGAAAAATGAATTTTGAAGAGAAATTAAACTTTAAAAGATATAGACAAACTTGAAAGCAACACATGATGCAGAAGATGTATAAACATTTTTGCCTTATGACATTTTTTTTATGATTTATGTGAATTCTTTAGTTTTATAAACATCTCTTATAGTCATTTTGAACATTATATTATCATATTTTTCCATTAACAATATTTTCTTAATATATTTTTATTAAATTTTTTATTTTTAATTAAAAGTAAATTATGAATTTTTGTAGATTTTGTAATTTTTCATTTCTGGTCATATTTATTGTCAAACTAAGTAAAATAAATATATGGTTTTGTTTTTGTAAATATCGAAGATAATGTAATATATATTCATTTCGGCAAAAATTTCCCCGGCTAACACGCTGCTAATGAAAGCACTTTAATAACTAAAACATAAAATAAATTACTAAAAACTACTAGATTCAAGTTATGAAAATCATGTCCATGACATGAGCAACCAACAAGGAGATTAAGATCGTATGTTAGTGTTAAAACATTTTGTGATCAATTCTAAACATGATTTAGGCATATTTTGTTAGCATTCTCCCTATAAACGCGAGTGACTTGACTTGCAAAAAACCACAACCTTTTGCGATCAATTCTAACCATGACTTATGCATATTTTGTTAAAAGTATCCCTATATAGGAAAGTGACTTGACTTGCAAAAAACAGATGATATATTTTATTTTGATGGAGACTCACATTTCAACATGTGTGTTCTAAAAATAAGTTTCAAACATGTGAATAGTTATGCTTTATCAAGTAATAAAGCGTTTTTGAAGTCTTAATCTTGGTTTTAATTACGTGTGCTTACTTAGTCCTGGAGGGCCGTCATAGACTGAGTTAGTGCACTTTCCTTTTTTTTTCTATTAAAATAAATGGTAAATAATTGTCATTTCTTATTGAATTTATCTATATTTTCATGTTTATATATATTTCTCATAGTAATATACATTCATATTTGAATAAGGTTATAGAATAGATTATAAGATAGTGTGTAGATAGACAAAATATAGTTTCTAAGTTGTTGTTTATATATGTTTTTTTAGTTATTTCATTATTATGATATTTATTTCCTAAAGATATTAATGTTGTTCTAATTTGAGTTTTATTAACTAGTTATTTCGTAGGGTATTTAGTAGAGTAATCTAGTGTTTTAGTCTTAAATGGGTAGCCATACTTGTTAAATTTTGCCTCAATGGAATGCATTATTTGTTGAAGTTTAAATAAATAGTAGTTAAAATATTTGAGTGAATTTAATGATTAAAATAAATATTTATTAAATATTATATACAAGTACTAAGTACTAGCGCGTAGTTCCTAGGTCTTTGAATTTTAATTAGAAAGTCGCGAGACTATATATCGATTGAGCATATTTAGATTTGACTAGGATAATTTGATATGAGTAAGATTTTATTAGTTCAAAATATTTTGGTCTCATTGGCTTGCTATATTTTGGTTTCACTATCATAGATTTCATAATTAAATTTTTAAAGGACATGAAAATTTTATTGCATCATTAAATTTGTATTTACGCCCATAAGCCATATATTTTAATGTCATTTCTGATTTTTTATTATGATATGTCAATTATTGTTCGAAAAATCAACCTAGCCATTCAAAGTACTCAAAGCAACAAGAGTGTCGTTCACTAATTTGCTAGGAGAAAAGATCCCAAGTCTTAAGGACTTTGACATTTTTCCTTGAATATTTCAAATTCCATAGTTCCCTGTGTTTCTTTACCACTTTCCTAGAATATAATGATTATTCAAGTGCACGTTAATTAAAGGGATGAGAAGAAGACTTTGAGTGACCAATCATCTTCACTCTCATAGATGGGGAAGGTCTAATGCATTCTCATCATTTTAACTACTATTGGGTCAATATTTACTAAGTTGATTAAAATACATTTGGACTATCTACTTGCCTCGACCAGCAAGAAATGCCCTAGTTCCTTAGTCAACCTCCCTAATTAAAAACCCCTTTTATTGAAAACTGCTTTGATCAATTTTCCAACATTTGAGTGACAGATTAAGATTTTGAATATGATTCCTTAGAGAGCTTAGATTTCTCTGAGAAATCCTAGCACATGCCTAGTCTGAAGTATTCTTAAATCAAGCTAGTGTGATTTACATTCTAAGCTTGTGTGAATAGATTAAGATTTTTGTTTGATGCTTCCTTAACTTAGTTTTTATTTTGACTTAGAAATCAATCTAACTTTGATCATGCATATATTGTGTTTACACCACACATGTTTTCCAACTCATCTTGATAAAGTTTACCAACATGTCTTGATAAATTAAATACAACAAAATTCTAGTACAATTCGATTGACAGACGTGGAGAGCTTCAAATAGTATAAATATTAATTTTAAGCCTAAATTTTGTAAATACAATCTCCTTCACTTGGTGGAAATCTTAATTTTTTCTCTATATTTTTGGTGAAATACAGTTATTTAATATATTAAAAAATATAGTATGTCCAAATATAATTTTCATATTTTTATAAAGAAAAAAATAATTTAATGAGAAATTTGTACTTAAAAAATAAACTTTTAAATTTATAAATATTAATTATAATAACAAAAACACATAAATATTAATTACATTAACACAGACACACATGCATATATATAAAAATATGCACACATTTGTGATAATTCTTCTCTATTTGAAAATTCTCACTAAAGTTAAAGTTTACAGAAATAAAACATGCGTTAAGATTGCTTTTAACTTTTTTTTTTTTTTAAATTCTAAATTAAATTAAATTTTTTATTTAGTATTAAATATATCAATATTTATATATAATTATAATATTTATATATAACTATAATTGAATAAAAAAATAAAAAATAAAAAAAAATTATAACAAAAACCAAAATAAATAATTTTCTGACCGTGGTTTTCTAACCTTTGTTGGTTGTGGTTTTCTATGTACATTTAATTTCATCAAAGTACCAAATTAATTTAGACTCATCGAATAAGTATTGTTTATAATATGTTTTCTAAATTTTGAATCTTCTCAATAATGTATAGTAACATTTTAAAAACAACCCCATACAGTACTCATGGACTTATCGACATTTAGTTTCCACTGTACCTGCTGCTTTACCTTTCACAAATTTTAAACTGTGGTTTGTATCATTACACCAAGCATAAGGATATCGCCCACATCATTTTCATGTGTAATACGTTTGAACTTCATGAACATGTTAGGAAACAAACCCGTTATCCAAAATTTAAAATTTGTTATAGGTTTTGAACTTTTCGTTTGTGTCGTATATTGCAAGGTTCATTAAATAAAAGGGCTAGTTTAAATGTTTCTATCGAGCAAGATTATGTGAATGAATCGAAGCATAGTTTTCACTCTCAATTTTCAAGGGTGAGTAGTACCTTGCGGCCCTTCTTATATCACATTAGGCTCATTTACGCACACAATAAATCACAAAAAGATAAAAGATAAAGTCAATGGTTGGTCAAAAATTCCAGTATATCATATTATTTTTCAATTTTAAAGGGTGAGTAGTCCCTTGTGGCCCTTCTTATATCATAAAAGGGTCATTTTGCACACAATAAATTACAAAAAGATAAAAGATAGAGTTGGTGGTTGGTCATAAATTCCAATGCATCATCATATTACTTCTCAATTTGCGAGAGTGAGGAGACCTTTCTAGCGCTTCTTATATCATGATAGGTTAATTTTTGCACACATTAAATCACAAAAAGTTAAATCACAAAAAGTTAAATACGTGGTTGGTCATAAATTATAATGTATTATTATTATTATTATTATTATTATCCAATTTTAAGGTCATGGCCAAGCCAACCACCAAATTAGTGTAATTGACCCCCTTTGTTTGTGGGACAAGAGACTTATTTTCATCATAAATTCCAATGCGTTGTACTACTTTTATTTATTTTTGATCAAGTAAGAGTAGGACCTTCTATTAAACTCAGCCAAATATACATAATTTACAAGAAGCCACACCCACTCTGTGAGATTTCAATAGTCAGTCGGGTAAGCCGGACCAAACCAATCATCCAAAACCAAGAGAAACTTAAACAGGAAAGTTGGGGAGAATAACCAAACAATTAAGGCACAAGGTCATCTGGAAGTTTCTGTCGTGCTTCAAATGAGCCTGGAATTCCTTGGAGGGCTAGTCCATCGAACTAGAGGTCACAAAAAGGCCACAAATGACTTGCCACGGGTCCACCAGAGGTCCCACCACAAGCCAATATTAAAACTGTCAAATGGACTCGACATAAATTAAAAGCATAACACTCTAATATTCTTTCGGGTCTGACCAACTAGCACAAACACATCGCCATCGTTGATCAACTGACTAAGATCCAACGGTCTTCGTGAATACCGGAAGGATGAGAATCACGAGAGATAACCGCCTGATGAGGGCAATATTCTCTCTTGTCGCTCAAAGAGTGGAATTGGAGCCAAACTCAAAAAAACCAGAAACCATTTGGACCTCGCCTGATATACCACTTGTGGTATTGGAAAGGTTGACTCACAGGAAAAAACAAACACGTCTTTTCACCACGTGTTGTCCTTCAATTCCGTCCAACAGGCAGTTCGTGAGCTAATCCCATTCACCTGGATTCTCTGTCATACACCACCCAAGCCATATGAAAAGGGACACCTCATCTAGTGGAGCTATCCAAGCCAAACCTTTCATCACATAATCAAAAGGATTCCAGACTTGGGAACGTAACTGAACCAAGGTGGGTTAGACTGTGTGGGGTTCTCCAACCTCCCGCCGTCTTCTAGGTCCCTTTGATCCATCCTGTTAGTCCATGGTTCCATATCCTATGTTGCCTGACAGAGACAATCCACCCACAATTTTCCTGGGGGTAGCGAATCCCAAGCATACCTAGAATCCCTGTCCCTTATTGTGACTCCTTCATTTGCCAATCGATCCGATAACATATTAGCTTTCCTTTCACATGAGAAAATCTGATAGTTTTAAGGGTTTGCAGGTGAGCATATATGCGGTAAAAAACCTGCAAAATCTTCCAGTGCTTCGACACTTTATCTGGAGATTTCCATTTCTAATTTTCTTGGCCGCTCTAATAATTAATTCTGAATCTGCTTCAATTATAACATTATGTGAACTAGAATTCACCAGGATTTCCAAGCATTGCTTTAATGCCATGAGCTCAGCCATGTTATTAGCGGCCTTCCCCAAGTGGCCATGGAATATTTCTTGTATTTGTCCCTAATCATCTCTTATGGCACTCCCAAAGCCCGCTGAACCTGGGTTTCCCTTAGCTGCTCCATCAATATTAACCTTTAAGAAACCATAAGGAGGGGGCTTCCAAATGCTAACATTCTTGTTTATAAGGCTCACTGCCTTTGTTTTTCCCAGAGGACTAATAGACTCGAGACCCAAGTGAAGTATTATTCTCTCCTCTTGGGGCAAAGGAGGATCTTTAGGAAGGGTCCTTAGCAAACTTCTTACTATGTCTTTGAATTGCCTTAGAACTTGCTCAATTATATGTTTGTGGCTTGTTTGTTTTGTTTTTTAAGATCCGACTGTTGCGTTCTTTCCACACATTCCAGATGACAAAACATGGAATCAAAATCAAGGCTTTATTAACTATCTCATTCCCTGAGAAGTTTTTCCTCCAGTTCTTTAGAGTGTTGGATATTCTAAGACTATCCCTATCAATTTGTCTAAAAATAAAGGCCACCCAGTGCCACACCTCTGAATTGAAAGGACAAAGGTTGAGAAGGTGTTCAATCGTCTCCTCATGAGCACCACATAGGTAATACTTGGAAGGACCAAAGAAGTCTTTCTTAAGGAGATTCTCCCAAGTTAAGATCTTCCTTTGATGCACTAGCTAGATGAATAACTTCATTTTCATCCAATGTGGACTTTGCCAATATTTCTTCTAGTCTCGATTAGGATTGACAGAGTTAAATCCTATGACTTCCTATTTAGCCTCTTTGAGGTTAAAGTTACCTTCAGCATTCTTTCCCCATATTAATTGATCCGTTGAGGAAGAAACTAGAATCCTTCTATATCTAGCTCCCGGGTGATAGCTTCTGCCTTGGCCTTCAGTGGGTTTTCATCACTATATCATAGATCCTTCCACTTCCTCCATTTTTCGTTATTCCTTCCCTGATCCCAGAAGTCTTTTACCAAAACCATAACTTTGCTGTCTGTGTCACTTTTGAGAGATGCAAGTTCATCCCTATAAAGGTTGGGTTCCTGTTGCCAGTTATCCTCCCAAAATCGTGCAAGCTCCCCTGCTTGAATTTTCCAAAAACAATGTTCCTAAATAATATTTTTATTATCCCAGGCAAGGTTCCAAATATGGGAGCCATTGAGTTGCCCTGACAGTCTAATATGATCCTTATGTTGCCAGTACTTGGCATACTTCTGTTTCCAAAGCTTAGCCCAGGGGCCATTCAGTTCCTTAATCCATCTCCACCAAATCTTGGCTCCCGAAACTCTGTTGAGGGTCTTACGATCGTGAAGCCCAAATCCGCCATGGCTCTTGGGTTTGCAAAGCTTGTCCCAGGCTACTAAATCCCACTTCTTTTTCTCTTCCCTTCTTCCCCACAGAAAGTCCCTTTGTATGCTTCTTATCTGCTCCTTAATACCTTGAGGAACAGGAAAAGCTGAAAACATAAAAATGGGAATGGCTTGCAAGACCACCTGTGTGAGTACAAGGCATCCTGCCAAATTTAATGACCTGCATGTCCATTTTATGACCTTGTCCTAAAGTTTATTTAATATTGGCTCCCACAAATTCTTACTTAGAGGTTTGTCAGTAAGAGGAATGCCAAGATATTTGGAAGGTAGTTGTTCCCTTTGAAATCCAAGAATTCTGGTAATGTTTCTTTGAATAACAATATTAGTATTAAAGAAAAAAACTCTGGATTTGTTAAGGCTTACCTCTATGCCCGCTGCCATAACAAATTCATTTAAGAAGCTTTCGATTGCTTTGTCTTCCCTGACTGTGGGTATGCCCTGCAACATTTATCATCCACAAATTGTTGATGAGTGTTTGCCTCTCCATCCACGGTAAGTTTGATACCCTGAATTTGTCCTTCAACATTTTCCCTTCTAATCGCTCTGCCTAGCCCTTCCATCATGAGACAAAGAGGAATGGTGAGAGCGGATCTCCTTGTCTGAGCCCTATGGAGGGTGTGAAGGTCCTTCGATGGAGCTCCATTAAGTAGTATGGAAAACCTGGTTGAGCTAACTAATTCCATGACCCACCTTATCCAATTCTAGTCAAAACCATATGCTTTTAGAAGTGCTCTTATGTAAGACCAGCTCAATTTTTCATAGGCTTTCGCTAGGTCCAACTGAATGATCATACTAGCTTGTTTGTTGCTTTTGAGAGAGTGTACCACCTCATGAGCTTGGATGATATTGTTGAGGATTTGTCTTCCCTCTATGTAGCCTGTTTGCTCTCCCTCGAGATGAGAGCAGGTAGAAGTGGTTTGATTTGATTGGCTATTACTTTGGAGATAATTTTATACACTACATTACATAAGGCTATGGGCCAAAAGCCATTCAGAGTCATGGCATTTTCTTGCTTTGGAATCAGAGCTATGAAGGATGCATTCAGGCCTTTAGTATCTTTTTGGATCTTCTTGAATCCTCCACAACCTCAAGGATATCATGTTTGACAGTTTCCCAGTAGGCTTTAAAGAAGTCTACATTGAATCCATCCAGGCTTGGTGCTTTACCATTTTGCATTTCATTAATCACTTCACTGACCTCCTCTTCTGATACTAGCTTGTCGAGATTGTGGTTGTCCTCTCTGGTAACCAGTTGAGGGATATATTCAGTGAAATGGTCAATGAACCTAGATCTGTCCTCTAGTGGTTCCTTTTCATTGTGAGAAACAAGTTCAATACCTTGAGAATCTTTGATCTTTGTGATTCTGTTGTGTGCCCTGTGAGCCATAGTGGATTTATGGAAGAATTTTGTGTTTCTTTCTCCCTCTCTAATCCATTGTATTCTTGATTTCTGCCTCCAGAAAATTTCTTCTTGTGAGCATCGATCCTCCCATTCTTCCTGCAGAGAGTCAGTTAGTTTTTGCCATTCTTCGGTGAAGCCCTCTGTGATGTTGATCTGATTGATCTCCTGGAGCTTCTGCTCAGCTTCTCTTTTGGCTTTGAAGATATCTCCAAATTCCTTTTTGTTCCAAGCTTTAAGACAGGATTTGATATGTTTAAGTTTCTGCTGGAGCATGTACATTTTTGTGCCCTGAATATTCAAATCCTCTCCCCACCATTTATCAATGTTATTAGTGAAATTAGGGTGTGAGAGCCAGGCATTTTCAAACCTGAAAGGTCTGTTTCTCGGTATGCCCATAAAGGTGGCTTCCAGTTTGTAGGCCAGTGATCTGATCCTCCAAAGGGCAGAATGGAGGCTGTCATGGCAGGTCCTATGAGAAGGAGGTCCTCTGAAATAATGAATCTATCAAGTTTGGAAGCAACTTGATTAGCCCCTCCCCTTTTGTTGTTCCAAGTGAAGGTTCCATTAATTGTTTCAGTATCCACTAGACCCATGTTCATAATGAAGTTCTGGAAGGCCATGGAGTCTCTGCCTAGCTGTCTAGTGCCTCCTTTTTTTTAAAAGAGATCTTATCATATTGAAATCTCCTGCAACAATCTAGGGAAAAATGGGATGTCTTGCTCTTAGATCCTCCAGGGAGGTGAGCAACTTGAGTTTGTCTGCTTGCTTTTGAGGTCCATAAACATTTGTAATCATGTATATCTCCTTGTCCCCTATAGGTTGACATATCAGGGAGAGATAGTTCCTAGATGCTTCAGCATCTAGAATTCCAAATTTTTGTGGGTCCCACAAGGTGAGAATCCCCCTCGCCAAATTGTTTGCCTTAACCTCTAAATTCTCATATTTTCATAACCACTTATTATGAATATCTCTTACCTTTTCCATCGAACATTTTGTCTCCTAAATAAAAACCATGTAGGGTTTTTCTTCATTCATTCTGTTACTAAGATTTCTTTGTTTCCTCTTATTCGCTATGCCTCTAATGTTCCAAGTTGTGAGGTTCACTAAGAAAGTTTAGTAAAGGAATATATGGTGACATCTTTCATCTTACCTTATTTGATCAATAGTTCTCCACAATCGTTCAGCGGTTCATTCTGTCTCTTTCTTCCTCTTTTCCTACCTGAGTTCTTTGGAGATTGTGCCTGAGAATTCTCCATCATCTTGATCCCACTTGGCTCCTGGCTTTCATGATTTCTTTGACTCCTTGTGACCTCCAAAGAAAGAGCTATTGTACTCTGTCATAATCCTCTTTTGGCAAGGAGTCCACTCCTATGTTTTTTCCTTGTTCCAGAAATTTCTCTAGATCTAGATTCTCCCTATCCAGAATCTCCTGTAGCTCATGGTCCTCTGTTCCCGCTTCACTTGGAGTCATCTCCTGGTCCCTGCTGATCTCCATCAAGCTTGGTAGATCATCCTTTTACTGGTTTTTTACTGTGATATCCTCCATGTTAGCTACCTTATCCTGCTCCTTTGTTACATTCTCCATGTCCTGAATTGTCTCCTGGTTTCCCTCTTCTTCCTCCAGGATCTTGAAGTTGTTGTGTCTTGTATGTCTGTCCTCATTTGCCTTCTTGTGTGGATGCTTCCCCCTCTCCCTTTGCTCCCGACCTTGGTGAAACCCTCGTGATCTCTCTCCACAGTTGTTTTCTGGTTGCCTTCCCTATTGATTATGGGGCAGTCTCTATATAGATGCCCATGTTCATGGCATTTGCGGCATCTAAATGGTATGTGCTCATAGTCCACAGTCTGCACCCATTCTTCATCGTATACTTCTAAAATTATCGCTTCCGGAAGGGCTCCAGATAGATCCATTTCCACACATATTCGGGCAAAGGAGGTATACCTTCCTTTCAGAGTTGCCTCTGAGATCTTTAGAAAATGCCCCAACTTGTTGCCTATGGCTTTCAAAGATTTTGGTAGCCAATAATCTAGAGGAAGGGAATATAGTCTGATCCAAACTGGTATTGATGTGAATGTTTCACGTTCCAGGACAAATTTCATCATCCATGGCCGCATGTAGAGTCCTGCTGTAGCATAGAAATAGGGCCCCCCTTCAAACACTCTATCTTTGTCCTCTAGGCTTGTGAACACAACTGTGAAAAAGCCTTTAGAACCCAGATGTAAATGTATTTCTCCCTTTGTCGTCTAATGGCTCCTTATCCAGACATGTAATTCCCTCTCCATCGGCATAGCCCCATGAACTTGCATATGATTGCATGCTCTGTCATATGATCCCTATGTGCCTGTATCGCTGGGTTGCTCAATACGACCCGGGGAATAATGCCTGACTTGGGCTTGCAGACCCCAGTTGTCTTTATGGAAGCCGATCTTTCACTACTACCTCCATTCTCCTTTTCTTTGCTAGTTTCTTGTTGATTCCCTTCCTGATCCTGATCTCCACTTCTCCCAGATGTCCCCTGACTTCGTGCTTCTGAAATCTTCTCCAGAGGTTTTTTGAAATGTTTCTTTCCCACGTCCTTACTTCCTTCTGTGACTGCTCGACTGTAGGAGGGAGCAACACTCCCCCCTTGCTCTCCCCGCCATAGTACCTTGAATCCGAAACCCTGTCTTCAACGCTAACCCTAGCTCAGCTCCCACCGCATTGTACTACTTTTATTTTAATTATTATTGTTATTATCTAATTTCAAGGTCACGTCCAAACCAAACACCAAATTGGTGTATGATACCCCCTTTGTTTGTGGGATAAGGGACCCACCATCACACAACGATTTGACTCCTAAGTCTACAAAGGCATACATACTCTACCCCTCTCGTTTTGAACTTGTAACCTCTTAGAAGAAAACACATGCTCTTAACCATTAGTCCCACTTAGGTTATATGTACATTTTTTATTTTAAAAAATAGTATTTTTAATTTTAATATTTAATTTTAATTTTTTTTAATATAATTTTAACTTCTATTTTTATTTTAATATAATTTTGATAAATATTTCTTGATAAGAAATATATTAAAAAAATTATTATAAATAAAACAAATATTTAAAATAAAAGATGAAATAAAATATACAACAAAAAGATACGATAAAAATTCAATTTGTCTAGTTGAAAATATACAATAAAGATTGTAATGAAAATATACAATAAAGATTATAATGATTCTTTATTATACTAAGAGTACATGTAGAGTTTTGTGCGTGAGAAAATTTTCCTTGTAGTTTCAATCATTCTTACTCCTCTATTCTAGTCATGACAACTATGTTTTCTTATGCTTTTCTTATTCCAATTTTTCCATAAAACATATGAATGGAGTATCCTTGGTGGAAAATTTGAACAAGGGACAAAATTTTTCTCTACAACTATGGGAGGTAGAGTACAACATGTATAAGTGATCAGGTGTTCAAAAAATAGTTGAAAATTCAAAGTTGTTGGATTAGTGTGGAACTTAGACAAGCGCATAGTGCTCATCATCCTGAATCCGTTGCAACTCGTTTTGTGCAAAATAGACACCATATACTGCCACAATCATGTTCTCTTCACTTTCTGAAACATGCAAATTTTTGGAAAAATTGGACAGCCCAGTTAGCACTATGTAATGCCGACATGGCGCTAAGTGTGCAGGTGTATGTGGTAGTTTGAATAGTCAATGGGCTCTTGCGATGAATGGTAGGCTAACAAGTGTCAGTTTTTTATTGGCTCGATTTTGGCATTTTTGATTGGTTGGATTGGTGGCCAACCATGAGCTGACATGTGGCCTAGCCAGAGGTTGCCACGTGATAGCCCAGGGGCCACCAAAAATTTGGGTCGAAGTCTGGGCAGCCGCAGCAAGGGTCAAAACTACGACCACAAAACACTAATCCAAATTCTCTGCCAATATGCCATACACATAGCTCTTAACTATGTAAGAACTTCTCATTTATTTAAATGTTAAGAGTGCATCAATTCTAGGTAGGGGCCATCCCATGGGGGCCGACCCTTGGTTGCGCAACTATCAGATGACCACCAACCAGATATGAGTGGGGACCCACCCTGCGGGGGCGGGACATTGGCCTTAACCTCGGGCACATGCCCCCCCACCCCCATGTGGCCAAAGTTTTCGGAAATAAGGCGTTAGAGGAAATTTAAAGTGTCCAATAATTCCTCTTGAAAATCGATGAAATTGTCGCTCTGTTAGCGCATTTTGGGTAAAATTTGTAGGAAGGAGCCAAACTTTGGGTAATTTGGGGTGTGTTAGTAGAAGATTGGGAAAGGCCATAACTTCTTCAATTTTTGACTAGTTCAGGAGCAGAAAGAGGCTACATAGGTATTTTTGGGCTTTCTGGAGCCATTGGAACAAGCTTCCGAGCTTTTTGAGCATTGTAAACTGATGTATTCACATTTTTTTGCATAATAGAGAGGGTCAATCTATTGCAAGTTGGACAAGGAGACATAGCCCAGGAGGGGTGAACTCCTTCATCATGTGCTATTGTGATACTATTTGCGGTGATGTTTATGTCTGTTATAAGCTACTATTTAGTCATTTGTTTATGTAAATTTTCACATAAAATTTACATAAAAACACTCAAAAACCCATGTTTAAACTTGCAAATAATTTCATAAATCCTCAAGCACGTTTTAAATATTCTTAAAAGGAATTTTATCGCATCAAAACTATTTTTCCCAATCAGATTAAGTTTGGTATCAGAGCTCTTGGTTTTATTTATGCAAGAAGTATTTAATTGTTTGCAAGTGACTTTAATGCTTATAAGGTTGAAACTCAAGAGAGGAGAAGGGAAGCTGGTTGAAAGACCCAAAGTTTGGTCAAGGGGTAGGAGGGAAAGGTTGCCACAATCTCCATCACCAGTTCTTCCTCAAGTTGCTATTGCGACTATAGTGAGCATGTCTTATGAAGGAGAACCTACAAACATGAAGGAGGATGAGAAGGTCTTCAGGAAGGATTTCTTTGATATGACAAAGATGGTGAATGTCCTCTATGAAGAAAGGAATACCAGACTATAGGGTGAAAGCTACAAACCTCCCAAAGGAGAAGGTCCTTGAGGAGGATGTAATGGGAAAGGAGGTAAACCTCCACCTTCTCCCCCATATTATTCATCTTCTCTTCACAAGCATATTCACCCTCTTCCACTAATATAACCCTTACTCGCACTCATAAACATACCTCAAAAGGAACTGGTAAATCACCCTTATTAAAACTTGATGTTAAATTTGAACTGCTCATGTATAATGGTGAAGTGAATGCAGAGAAGCTTGACAATTGGATTTGTCAATCAAGAGGATGACATAAAGATTCAATTAGCTTCCTTGATGATGGATGGTGTAGCACTAGTATGGTGGGAATCAAAGACACAAGAAGAGATAAAAAAAACATGGTAAGATCTCAATTTCTTGGTCTAATTTCATTACTGCAATTAAAAGACAATTCTACCTTTTTATATTATATGTAGAAAGACATCATGAATTGGTAAACGATTACACAACTTAAAAAAAGGTCTCTAATGTTAGGTGTAGATTTGCAATCACAAGACAAGTTATTGAAGTACATAGGGGGTTTACATAGTTAACTTATGCATACTATCCTTATGTTTAATCCCAATAATATAGATGAGGTGTGTGTGAAAGCCACTCATCTTGAGGCAAGAGGGAAAAACAATTGAGAAGAGGGTAGTAAAATTCCATTTAAGGATAAAGAAAAGAAAAAGGGTTTCAAAGGAAAGAAAAATGCATCCATTAAAAAGGAAGGAGATAAAAAATATGTGATCATTGTTCCAAATAGGGTCACGATGAAGCTAATTGTTGGAAGCTTCATCCTGGGATGAGGCCTAAGAAATTCAATAACAAAGGAAAAGAGAAGACAACTACAATCATTCAAGAGAATTTGGGATCCGTTTCGGATGATGAAACTAAAGTTACAACCATGGGTATAAAAGGAAAATAATCCATTGCTAGCACTAGTATATCAAATTTTCATACTAGCACTCCAAATGAAGAAACAAGGATTGAATTATTTCATGTTAGGGTAATCTCAAGACATACAAAAATCGACGCACTATTTGATAGTGGGTCTCAAGCCAACTTAATATCTCATGACTTAGTCAAGAAACCTAACCTTGAAACCATTCTACATCCCAAGCCATATGCATTGTGTTGGATATGCACAGACACAAACTTACAGGTTACAAGAAAATGTATTCTTCGGTTTGCAATCACAATAAGCTTCATTGATGAAGTTGAATTAGATGTTGTACTTCTTGATATATTAGGAATTCTTTTGGATAGTCCTTACCTCTATGATAGAAAATAAGTCTTCTATCATCATGAAAAATAGTAGCACTTTTTCAAAGATGGTGTGGAGTATATTGTGAGAGCTCATCATAAGAAACTAAATCTTTCATTAGTTAATGCAGGGAAAATGAAAATACTAGTGAATTCAAGAAAGAATTTAGTACTTCTTAGGATGAAACACAATGTTGATGTTGATTATGAAACTCTCGATGGTTTTAATTGAAAATTGATTTGGTTGATGTAGTTAACCATGATCATGAGGTGTTTCAGAAAGCAAAGGGATTTCCTATCAAGAGGAGAATTCGATATGAAATACCATTGCAGCAAAAGTGTCTTCTTCCTAACATTGACATACAACAGATGTCAAGAAGGGAAAGTGAAGAAATAAAAAGGGAAATCCAAGTGTTGTTGAAAAAAAGGATCATCTGACCATGTCCTTCACCATGTGGTGTAGCTATTGTTTTGGTGCCTAAGAAGAATGGAAATCATTTCATTAAATGTGACTCCAGAAGAGGCTATCATCAAAGTAGAGTTGTTGTTGGAGACATATGGAAGACGAAATTCAAAACCAAGAAAGGTTTGTTTGAATGGATTGTTATGATTTTTTATCTTTTCCATGCTCCTACTACTTTCATGCATATGAAGAAAGATGTATTGAAGCCATTTCTAGACATGGTAGTCTACTTGGATGACATTTTCATTTTCAGAAAATTCAATTATGAACATGTCATGTGTGAGCAAATAATACTTGATGTCGTATGTCAAGAACATTTGTTATTGAAGTTGTTAAAGTATAAGTTGTATAAAACCTCTTTGATGTACTTGGGCCATGATATTGGAGAAGGTAAGTTGAAGTTATACCTCTCCAAGATTGATGCCATTATGGATTGGTCAATGCTCAAGATAGTCGTTTGGATAAGAGGTTTTTTGGGATCAACCCATTGTTGGAGGAATTTCTTTTTTTTATTTTTCTTCTATTGTATCTCATTTGCATTCATTAGCAGTTGTGCAAAAAGTCTTCTAGGGGGGAGGCAAACAACAAGAGGCATTTGATGCTTTAAGATAAAAGATCAGTTCAGCCTTTCTACTTGCTCTTCTAGAATTGAAAAAGTCATTTGAGTTTTAGATTGATGTATGCAACTATGCCATGGGCACAGTCCTTATGAAAAATGGTAAGCCCATTTCATTTCATTCAAAAATTTTCAGTGGTGTAGTGATTAAAGCGTAGGAACAATGGCACTTTCATTGGATGAGGTTTATTCTACTATTCCACTTTGTCAAAAGGAATAAGAAAAGTATAAGAGACATGTTTTTTGATGTACTTTCTAGGCATATTGTTTATGTAACTATTTTCCTCAAGCATCATTTTGTTTTACATGGAAGTTATGATCAGCAAAATACATACTTTCAAGACGTACATTCAAGATTGAGTCAAAGGAATCAAGTAGAGGAATTTGTTTACCATTTGCATCACAATGTGTTCTATCATATTCGTAAGAAGGATGTTTTTATTGATGGTAACATGGACAAATCCAGTGAGTTCATTGAACGACTCCAAATGGTACATTAAATAGTGCAAGATCAACTTGAAAAGAGTAAAGGCAAGTACAAAATAAGGCACAACAAGCATCATGTAGATCACAAGTTCGAAGTCGGTGATGAATGAATTAAGATTAGAAAGGTGAGGGTGTTGGAAATAATATTGAGAGGGGGTGAATCAGTATTATCAAATCAATTATTTTTTCATTTCCATACTCAGATTCATATATGCTAATTCAGTGAAGTGAACCTGCATGTACGCACAACTGTGTCTAATGCAACTAGCGTATATCCAGTAAAATTATGATTCAATTAATCCATTAAATGTTGATCTTCAGTTAGTGCATCAAAACTTTTATTAACCATATGAACAGTAAATAGGTGCAATAAAATAGAACAGATCATCACACACAAGAAGCACACATGAACACCATGATGTAAGCTGGAAACCCAATGTGGGTGAAAACCACCTGCTGCAAGTCGTCTCTATCTTCTTTTAATAGGAAACTTATTTTTACAATATTTTCTGTACTGGTGCAGTCTTATACCAGTACACAGGCTACTACATGCAGAAGGCTACAATCTTCTCTCGTTCTCTAGCTTCTCCTGAAGGGAGCTGCAACCCCCTCAGCTCTTGTACTAGTCGATCCTTTTACCAGTATGTAGGTTCCGCTTACTGAATGCTCCAACCTTCACTCGTTTTCCAGCTGCTACTGGAAGGGAGCCACCACCCCCTTAGCTATTGTACTAGCTGATGTACTAGTACGTAGGTGGCAACCTACAGAGGGCTACAACCTTCTCTTTCTTCCTCCAAGTACCACATTTCATAAATTTTCAGACTGGATACTCATGGAACACATCCTCAAAATCTGAAGGCCATGTTTCATCCAATTTTCATATTGGACCCATCAATATCATTGAAGCACACAATCAATCAACACTAGCATCATCAATCTCTGAATCACTCAATACTGAATCACTGAAACCCAATAGACAAACTACAATCACTAGAACACAGAGCAGAACACAGAACTCTGCAACAATGTCTAGATCTAACTGTTTCATCAAAAATCATGTATCAGAGTGCATACTCTACTTGGAAGAGCCGAACCAGCATGTATACGCAACTTCACCAAAATGAACTAGTGTATGTGTCATTAATTACTTATTTATAACTTCGCTGCACTTCTTGACTCCAGACAAACCCAGATCATTACATATACAAGGATAATACATATGCTAGCAACCAGATCTAGTCCATCAAATCACATAAAGATAAGTCATTATGATCCTGATCCATTATAGATCTCATCCATCAACACTGAAGCTAGACACAATCAACCAAACTAAATATGCAGAATACTGACACCAGTAAATATTCATCAGAACTCATCGACAACTAGAACCACCTGTAACTTCAAACATCATAGTTCATATTGTATACGCTACTTAGATGTATCTAACCTGCGTATGTACACGCTTTTATCAAATTCAACCGGTGTATACATCTGTAAATATTCATTCATGTTTTGCAACTATTTCAATCTTAAGTTATACTCAGATCAGAACATTACATTTGTCAGTATACAGATCTAGAACAAGAATGATCAAACCTTATGGAGATGATTCATTCCAAACCATTTGATCCCGATCTGTCCTTAGATCTTGTTCTCCATTAACTATTGAGATTCCTCCTTAGCTCAAATCAAGCAAAGCATCATGAACCCATAACCTGCATACTAGATCTCATGATTCACCAGATATTGAAGACTTTCTGAATGCATTTGCCTAATGATCTTCTTCTCCCTTTATAGACTTATGACTTACTCAATACCATGGTCCAAAACCATTTAGAACCAATACTAGGGACGCAATACCTGGGTTCAACACTTCGGACGCAATACCAAGGTCCAAAGCCATAGGTCTAAATACCACGGAACCAAAAATTAGATTTACCACATGTACGCACTTTTCCATGCATGAAAGTGCATGCATACGCATACGCGACTTTTGATTAGCAATCCTGCATGTATATGCGCCTTTGTATATAGTGAACCTACGTGTATAACCTGCGTGTATACACTACTTGGTATATAGTGAACCTGCGTGTGTACACGACTTGGTATATAGTGAACCTGCGTATATACTTTTCTTTCTTCATTCTTTGTAGTCTGATCATCAATTCTTTACTACTGACTTGCTGCACTATGATCTGTCATATGTGTGAGTTTCCATCAAGGACAACACTTGTATCATAATGCCAACAAGCTCTCCCTTTGGAGTGATGGCAAAACTAACTTGCCATACTGAGAACTGTCATCTTTCATTGCATCTGAATTGATTCCTTTGAGCCACCCTGCATCCCATGTATTCTGTCACATCTGATATCTCTTCTATAGATTCATCTAGTTATATATAAGTGAGTTGTTCTTCTACAAGGGGTTTCCATCAAGTATAACACATCATCATAATGCCAACAATCTCCCCATTTGGACTTGATGGCAACAACCATACCAAGTCACTCTCCCCCTTTGACATCAAGGGCAAAGGGCGAACCAAGATATTCTCTTCCTTGATATACATCCCGCTGTCCATACTCCCCGTGAGTACCTTCTAAAATCTCTGATTGAGCTCCCGCTTTGTATATGCCAAGGTGTACCAATATGTCCATGCTCCCTCTGAGTACATGCTGAAATCACTGCTCTGCTAAAGTGTGTTGTTCATCCTCCCCCTGACTGTAAGCAAGGTCTAAAAAAATATGTTCTACAAAAAGGACATGACTCTATATATCATAAATGACCTTCCTATCACCAAAGACTCATATATACATCCATCTCCCAACCAAGTGGGGATATACCAATATTGACTCATACACCCAACCAAGTGGGGAAATACTAGATACCAATTGTTTATACATGACTGAAATATTACATCATTCTTCCCATACATAGTGGGGGTACAATTTACATCATATGACCAAAAGGGATTCATCAAATGACTACAAATAGAGAGAGAAAAAATATTACATTATGAGCCTGATATGACCTTTACATTGAATGATATACATGACATTTATAACAGAGACCAAACATCTAAATAAGACCATGATAGTCATCAGCAACTATCATACACAGTGTATGATTTGCTCCATAAGTATCTGTCAACAACATCTAGACCAACAACCTGTATATGTCCATTAGTGTAGATAGCATCAACATGTGACAAGATATGTCTGCATATAGATATCAATTCATCCTCTTGATCTTGAGCATTATAAAATCATTCACATTATATCATATACGAAAGACACCATAGCCATCTCATCAACAACAAGATCTGAATGATCTTATATATCATCCATGTATCATCACACGGCCACATCCCTCATCTGTATCAATCAACATATGTAAGTATCAACCTGTAATCATATGGGTAAGAACTCATCATCATCATGTTCTAACAATGCAACTTTGAGTAATCATCCATGTATCCAACATATTGTATATAGCACTATGTATCTTGAGCTCAAGATCTTTTGTCAAGACTTCTTGATATCATCAACAGCAACAATCCTCATCCATGTGAATGCCAAGAACTATAGGAATCTTGCATCATAACTGTATTATATGTCAACAGCAGCATATGAGTGACTCATCATCAAGTAATGAAATTGTGTATTCAAGCTTTGTACTTCTCCTTATCCTTATGAAGATCGCCATCTAAGAACCATATATGCATCATCACCAAGGACTACTAACCATAATGCCAACAATGCATTATTAAAAGTATATGATCCCCCTGAACCTGTGCCATCTTGTTTACTGTCAGATCTGATCATGCATATATCAGTATCAAAGCATCATCATCAACAAGATAGGATCAAAACACTTCTAAACATCTTACAAGTATCAAGACATTTCCACACATCATTAGTAGATTGTAACCATTATCAAATAGAGCGAGTAATGGACTGAATCATATCATACCCTTTTCTTGAGCCTGTCCCACTACTTTTCTCAAACTGACATATACGCAACTATGCACTGTCTAAATCTCGTATATACATGACTTCTTTTTATGAAACTTGCATATGAGATTGAGAACAGTGAAGTTTTACACTTTCATCTTCCTCTAAGTCTGCTATGTCTATACATTGTCCTGCGCCACATCTTTCTAACAGTACTTCCTTCTTTTTCCATATCAAGTGTGATGATGTTTTCTCCTTTTGGTATGGTTCTCGTACTTTGTTCCTACATTCCTTGCTATATGTCCAAGCTTGTTACATGCATAACATCTTACATGTTTCATATTCCTTCTATAGCAATCAACAGCTTTGTGACCAATCATGTTGCAAGAAAAACAATATCCCTTAAAGTACCTGGAATGTGATGATCTTCCTGTGTGATGGTCTTGAACCATTCTACTTCTGCATCTGGCTATAGCATGTCCAAGATTATGACATACATAACATTCAACATTATTCATCGGAGGAGTAAAAGATTTTCTTTGAAGAATTTTTTTCCTTGGTGGTTGATGGGATTGACCTCTCATCTCCTTGTTGAGTATTTCAGATTGTGCATTAGAGTTCCTTGTCTTATTTTGTGAACTAGATTTACCTTCAACAGATTCATGAAAAGCAAGACCAGTTTTGATAGCAGGAGACCTTTCACTACTAAGAATATCATCCAATATCTTAGTACTATCTTGAAATCGTAAGAGCTTATCCTTTTCTTCTAAGTTATCTTTTAGAATATTTACCTCAACCTGAAGTTGCTCTTCCTTTTCACGATACTGCTTCTTCATGTTTTCTTCATCTTTTCTTCCTTCTTCCAACTGGTGTCTTAATTCAAGAACTTCATTTTCTTGTTTTTCAAGAGCTTGGAGTAGTTCTTTATTCTGCTTATTTGATTCTTCAAGATCTTCTTTTAGTGAGAGGATTGTGGCTTCAAGACTTTCATAGTAACTGGATCTTTCTCTGAGTTTCTTGATTGTTGTGCTCCTTTCATTTACTTCATTTCTTAATGATGTCACTTCATCCTGCAACTTTTGACATTTTTCCTTGAATAGCTTCCTTACCTTGTTTCCTTCCTCTAGTTGAGCTTTTAGTTTGGTAACTTCTTCTTTGGAGATACATTCCCTTTTGTGCAATAGATCTTGTTGATATCTAATTTTGTCTGTAAGCCTTTTAAATTCTGCCTCTATTTGATATCTTTCATTGTCACCCATAAGAGAAAATTCAGTTGTTTCACTATCACTTTCATCATCTTCAAATGGATGAAGAAATGTATCACTAGAGGATAACAAATTCATACCTGATAGTTCTTTTGCTTGTTCCTCTTCATTCTGAAGTGATTCTGAATCTGAAGTGCTTCTTCCACATATTTCCCAATCGATTCTCCCACTGTCATATTTCTTCTGAGATGTCTTCTTCTTCTTAGGTGCTTTCTTCTTAAGCTTCTTCCCCATTGTTCTACGGATCTCCTTCAAGCGATCAAGCTTCTACCAAAGGACCTACTCTGATTCCAATTGTTGGAAATAATACTTGGGGGGGGGGGGGTGAATCAATATTATCAAATTAATTATTTTTTAATTTCCATACTCAGATTCATAATTGCTACTTGAGTGAAGAGAACCTGCATGTACACGCAACAATGTCTAATGTAACTAGCGTATATCTAGTAAACTTATGATTCAGTTAATCCACTAAATTTTGATCTTTAGTTAGTGCATCAGAACTTTTATTAACCATATGAATAGTAAATAGGTGCAATAAAATAGAATAGATCATCACACACAAGAAGCACACATGAACACCATGATGTAAGCTGGAAACCCAATGTGGGTGAAAACCACCTGCTGCAAGTCGTCTCTATCTTCTTTTAATAAGAAACTTATTTTTACAATATTTTTGTACTGGTGCAGTCTTATACCAGTACACAGGCTTCTACCTGCAGAAGGCTACAACCTTCTCTCATTCTCTAGATTCTCCTAGAAGGGAGCTGCAACCCCCTTAGCTCTTGTACTAGCCGATCCTTTTACTACTACATAGGTGTCGGCCTACTGAATGCTCCAACCTTCACTAATTTTCCAGCTACCATTGGAAGGGAGCTACCACCCCCTTAGCTCTTTTACTAGCTGATGTACTAGTCCATAGGTGCCAACCTGCAGAAGGCTACAACCTTCTCTTTCTTCCTCCAGGTACCACGTTTCATAATTTTTCAGACTGGATACTCATGGAACACAACATCAGAATCTAAAGACCACTTTTCATCCAATTTTCATACTGGACCCATCAATATCATTAGAGCACAAAATCAATCAACACTAGCTTCATCAATTTCTGAATCACCCAATACTAAATCACTGAAACCCAGTCAATAAACTGCAATCACTAGAATATAGAGTAGAACAGAGAACTCTGTAACAATGTTCAGATCTAACTGTATCACCAAAAATCATGTATCAGAGTGCATACGCTACTTGGAAGAGTCGAACCAGTGCATATATGCAACTTCACCAAAGCGAACCAGCATATATGTCATTAATTACTTACTTATAACTTCGCTGCACTTCCTGACTCCATAAAAACCTAGATCATTATATATACAAGGATAATACGTATGCTAGCAACCAGATCTAGTCCATCAAATCACATAAAGGTAATTCATTATGATCCTGATCCATTATAGATCTCATCCATCAACACTGAAGCTAAACACAATCAACCAAATTGAATATGCAGAATACTGACACCAGTAAATAGTCATCAGAACTGATCAACAAGCAGAGCCACCTGTAACTTCAAACATCATAGTTCATATTGTATACGCTACTTAGATGTATCTAACCTACGTATGTACGTGCTTTTATCAAAGTCAACCAGCGTATACATCTGTAAATATTCATTCATGTTTTGCAGCTATTTCAATCTTACGTTATACTCAGATCAAAACATTACATGCATTAGTATACAGATCTAGAACAAGCATGATCAAACCTTATAGAGATGATTCATTCCAAACCATTTGATACTGATCTGTCCTTAGATCTTGTTCTCCATCAATTGTTGAGATTCCTCCTCAGCTCGGATCAAGCAAAGCATCATGAACCCATAACCTTCATACTAGATCTCATACTTCATCAGATATTCAAGACTTTCTGAATGCATTTGCCTAATGATCTTCTTCTCCTTTTATAGACTTATCCCTTACTCAATATCATGGTCCAAAACCATTTAGAACCAATCCTAGGGAACCAATACCTGGGTTGAACACTTCAGATGCAATACCAAGGTCCAAAACCATAGGTCTAAATACCACAGATCCAAAATAAGCTTTCCAAAATGTACGCGCTTTTCCGTCCATGAAAGTGCGTGCATACGCATACGTGACTTTTGATCAGCAATTCCGTGTGTATACACGCCTTTGTATATAGTGAACCTGCGTGTATACACTACTTGGTATATAGCAAACCTGCTATATACGCACTTGGTATATAGTGAACCTGCGTGTGTACATGACTTGGTATATAGTGAACCTGCGTATATACTTTTATATCTTCATTCTTTGTAGTCTGTTCATCAATTATTTGCTACTGAATTGTTGCACTATGATCTGTCATCTGTGTGAGTTTCCATCAAGGATAACACTTTTATCATAATTCCAACAATCTCCCCCTTTGGACTTGATGGCAAAGCTAACTTTCCATATTGAAAACTGTCATCTTAATGGGTTTTCATTATTCATTACATCTAAACTCATTCCTTTGAGCTGTCCTACATCCCATGTATTCTATCACATCTGATATCTCTTCTGTAGATTCATCTAGTTATATATAAGTGAGTTGTTCTTCTACAAGGGGTTGCCAACAAGTACAACACATGCATCATAATGCCAACAGAGGGAACTGTACTCTCACCTGTTGAACAATGGAAATTGATCTTACGGTGTCCAAACGTTTCTAGTGGGGAGGAATGATCAGGTGCTCGAAAAATAGCTCAAAATTAAAATTTGTTGGATTGGTGTGGAACCTAGATGACCATGTAGTGCTCGTCATCTTGAATCTAGAACAACTCATTTCACATGAAACAAACACTATATGCTCCCAGAATCATGTTATATTCACTTTGCAAATAGGCAATTTTGTGCAAAATTGGATAGCCCAGTCAACAGTGCATATTGTTGACGTGGCACTCACTGTGCAAGTGTATGTGGAAATTTGACTGGTAAGTAGGCTCCTCCAGTAAATTGTAGGTTGACAAGTGTCAATTTTTTATTAGTTCAGTTTCAGCATTTTTGATTGGTCGAATTGGTGGCCAACCATGAACCAACACATGGCCCAGCAAGAGGCCGCCACATGGCAGCCCGAGGGCCACCAAAAATTTGGGTCAAAGTTTGGGCATCATCAACGAGTGTTGAACCCATCACCACACAACACTAATCTAAAGCCTCCCCCAATATGCGATACACATAGTTCTAAACCATGTAAGAACTCCACATTTATTGAAATGTTAAGAGCGTGACAATTCTAGGGAGAAACTAGCCTATGGGATTGAGGCCTTCATCATTCAACCATCATATGACCACCCGCTAAATGGGAGAAGGGGCTGGGCCGACGGGGGTATGGCGTTTCCCTTAGCCCTGGGCACGTGGCCACATTTTTCAAAAATAAGGCGTTAGAGGACATTTAAATTGTCCGACAATTTCGCCTGAAAATTGGTGAAATTGTTGCTATGTTAGCCTGTTTTGTGGCAAATTTGTAGGATGGTACTAGATTTTGGGGAGTTTGCAGTGCAATTAGAAAAATATTGGGAAATTCCATAACTTGATCATTTTTTTACCAAATCGGGAGCAAACATAAGTTAAATAAACATTTTTGGGCATTCTAGAGCCATTGGAATAGGTTTCAAAGCTTTTTGAGCATTGTAAACTAATGTATTCCCAGTTTTTAGCATAATAGAGAAGGCCAAGCCATTGGAATTTGGACCAAGGAGACATAACCCAGGAGGGGTGAACTCCATCATGTGGTGTTGTGATATTATTTATGGTGATGTTTATGTCTTTTATAAGCTATTGTTTCATTCATTTGTTTATGTTAATTTGCACATAAAATTTACAGAAAAACACTAAGAAACTCATATTTAAACTTCCAAATAATTTAATAAATCCTCAAGCACCTTTAAAATATACTGAAAAGGAATTTTAGCATAGCAAAACTATTTTTCCCAATCAGATCAATAAGAGAGTTAGGAAGTTCAAGTACTTTAATCTAAATGGTGCCAAGCCTGGGTAACACGAGACTTGACCTATACGCAAATTATACTGCTTCATTTACATTTTTAGTGAAGTCTTTAGAGAATATTTTCTGGAAGGTCATGTGGTGAGTTTCACCTATATCAAGCAGCCATTCATCCTTCAAAGAAAAATATGAAATATGAAAGATTCCTTCAGTTACTCCAATATTTTAGTGGGAAATAATGGAAGATTTAGGTGCTTTATATTTTGTTGGATATCATGCTTTATCTTTCTTTTCTTTTCATTCTTTCTTGATTATTTCCCAAGGGATTTTGCCGGTGGATGCATAATTTGAATTTATATTATAATAAATAAAGTGGAGATCAAACTCCTGCCCCTTCCCTACCTTACATCTATTGTTCTTTATTCCACATCCTCTTTTACCACACTTTCCACTAGAGAGTCTTGTGACTCATTATTTTCTTTATGTGCAAGGAACAAAATTATTTAGGGAATTGATAAGTTGTCTTCCTCTTCCAAAATATTTCTCTCATCCTACAAACCTCTCCACAAGAGTCTAAAAAGTATTGTTCCTTGAGTTGGGCACTAACTTGTAAGGATTGAAGATAAGATAATGATAATACGTAATATAGAAGCCTTGAAAAATGATATAAGAGTGATGTCCATTTTAATTCTAATGGATTATACACATGCATGATACCTCTAATTTCTGTGCTTAGCAAAAAGGGTCATCCTCCTTTATCTCCAAGTTGAATAACTTGATCATCAACTAAACTACTTCTAATTATAGGTGCTATCCATATAAATATTTTGACTTTTTTAATGCATCATAAGAATTTATAATTGGGATAATATAATGGCTCTCCTCTTCATTTACAGAAGCAATAATTAGGGAATATTCCTTGTTATCCTTGTTCTCCCATATGGTGGGCTCTTTATCTAGTGTTAGCTTGGTAGGAACATTGTCACCTTCTTTACAAACACCTTGCTATAAGTCATTGAAGATAAGGGTATGCCTAATATTTCTAAACCATTCATGGTATTTTTCATTCCAGTGAAAACAACATTGAAAATGAGATGAGAGAATGCATATTTAACAAAGATTTCAGTTGAGATTGTGTTGACAGTGTTGGACCCACCAACATTCAGGGGATCTCCTTGATATGAAGTCCCAACTAGACCTCACACCGTTCAGAGTAGGAGTCCCAAAAGTGGGTTTTAATTTTATGCCTTGACTGTGAAAATGCATAGAGTAAAGTATGTTAACTTTGGGTGAGAGGAAGTGTGACCCTATGGAGAGTCAAGTAGGATGCATGAAGGTTCCATGGTATATTATAGTTATATGGTTTTCTTTGGGGAGGAATATGTGTTTCCCTAGTTATATACATACACTGTAATTTTATTTTCCTATTGTTATCGACTTGACATCCTTCTATTTCTTTGCATTAACTCATCACGTACAAACATATTTTGGCATTTATTACTGACATGGAATATAAGATTTCTTGCTTAATGGAAGATATTAGGTAATAATAGTTATCAGACTATATATATATATATATATATATATATATATATATAGATATAATTATGCATGTAATGACATATAATTATTAGTCTAGAGACTCGGTGGATTCTTTTAATGGTAAACCATTGTAATTTCTCTGTGTCCTAGCCTTCCCATTCTTAGGACCGAATCTATGGAGTCTATAAAGTGATACATCAATATCAATATTCCAGGTATATAACTTGGGAATAAACCCTACTATTAACCCTTCCATAATAGTAAATATAAATATATTCCTTTTTTATACTTCGAATAAATAAAAAACTTATTTTTTTTTCTAATCACTGCTTTGTAACCCTTCAAATAGGGGTTATATTCTCTATGGTCAATTTCCTTTGCTTTACATTTGTTTAATACAACATCTTATTATGTGTTCCTAGATTACATCTTTACTACTTTCACATGTAAACATAGGTCGTCTAGTTTACATCTTCATCTCCTAATTTCTTGCAATCATAAAGTTAGTAAAAACAACATATTCTAGTTTAGAAAATTTATTTAACTTCCATTTTTCCAACATATTATCAACCACTTAGCTTCTAGTTTCTTCTTAAAATTATAAATACTTATTTAAAATCCCTTTAGAAGTAAGTGAGAGGGTTACACATTCCTCCCAACCTTGAATTTACTTGTTTAGTTAGTGCCCCCCAAGTTCTCCCTCCAAATGTCAGATAGTATTAGGTAGAAGGATAATTGCAATTCTCTACCTCCACAACCTTTTGTAGAGTACCACTAATGCTTGTCTGGGTTTACCAGTCTTTTTGGTAAGGCTACCAAGGTATTTTATTTATCTCCCATAGTAGGTTGTATAGGTCCACCACAAACTATTTCGCTCTAACATTTTAACCTTTTTTGTTGGTTTGTGTTATCTGTCCCATATTTTTTTCTTCTCGTTTCTCTTCCAAAATCTCAATAAAAGATAGGAAGAGGATTTTTTTCTTCCTTTTTATTTTTTTGCCTCGTTAGGCATAACTAACTTGAATTTTTTTCAATAATGGATAGGGGTTAATCTCTCATGTTAGCCTCAGATTAATGCACTAACATAAATTCTTATTTATTGTTATTTCTTTTTTAGAAAATGAAATGATATTTCATCACACGTCTTTTAATTTCCTTAACCCAAAAATAAGTAAAAATCGCACAATAAATCTTCCTAGGGGTATTACACAAACGAAACATCCTAGAGAGTGTTTTCCTATTTTGCGGATTCTGAATAATTGAGACTTTTACAGTTTCAATGGACAATATCATTGTTGACATTAGAAAAAAATTACATCATTTCATATTATTTGAGTTCACTTACATTATACAGTTAACAATTTAAAAAACATGATTTTGTTTTTCATTTTTTCGCTACTAATTAATAATATTATTTTCATGTCTTTGTAAGTATTTTGTATTTTATTTCACAAGGAACTGCTATATGAAATTACAATTTTAGGAAGCAATAAAAACAAATTTATACTAGCATCTTTATTTTGTGATCTAATATCTTTAACAATTATGTATAGCTGTTAAACATGACTTTTACACTTTTTTGAAATATTGACATTCGTTTTTTGGAGCATAGTTTCATACATGTCATAAAGTTTGTACATTTAAAGTTAATATGAGAAATTTTTTTTTAAAGAAATTTGGTATAAAAGAAATGTATGATATATATATATATTGCATTTGTTGTTTGTTTCTAGCTCTTCTTTATTGTTTATTATTTAGTAAAATATTGTTCTACTCCTTTTTATGTCTTTTATTTTATAGCCTTGTAGTGTTAGTTGAGTGTAAATATGGTTTTTTTTCGAATTTGATTTTGTCTCCTCCATTACCTACTTGGAAGAAATATATAGGAACAATATGAGGCAATATTATAACTAAAAACATGGTGTCCAAATAGTTATTTATCTAAATGCAAGAAATCATATACCTTGAGCAGGATTTCTTCCTTGTTAGCTTGTAAACCAATGCTGAAATTCCACACACGCGAATAAAATTTGCAGTGAAATACAGACCGCGGCCCAGTAATACCCAAGGTTAGAGAAATCAGTGTCACCAGGAAACATATTATAGCCAGGGCTTGGCATGCCTGTTTCTTCACAGATTGCTCTTAAACCATGCTTTCAGAGCACCCCACAGATTTCTGATCCCTTTCTAGAACCCATTCTGTCTTCTTCAGCTCCTGATGTCAAATTTTCCTGTGTCAATCAATGTGAAGCCCTGTTTTTGCATCCAGGTCTTTTATAAATGAAATATTTAGCCTATAGCTAGTTATTACTGGCCTGCAGTGAACATGACATGGCCCCGTGTTGTGTGGCTGCGAACAATCACAGCCCTTCATTAGTGGCCGGAATATCCAGTTCGTGTTGACGAGATTGACCGAGAAAACATAAATCCTATCGTAGAATGCTTTTAGTTAATCCCGTCCCTTCGGCATCATCTGGAAAGTTTTTATATCATTTTTATTAATCTTGAATATCGTTCTATTTATATTTATGGAGGAGAGTGCAGCTTATTTTGTGCCTATCAATCTTTTCAAAATTAATTGTCAAGGATATTGTATTTAAACTTTAAACTGCCATTAAAGATACATTACATTTATGGGGTGTGGATTTTTATGTAAGCTAAATGTGAATATAAAGTCTTGGAGCAGTATAATTAGTGATGGTGTCTAAATGAATGGATGAGGAAGCTTAGGTTTGAAATCACCTAAAAATAAATAAAATAATAAATTACAGCAATATTGTTGGTTTGAAATAGGTTGGCCAAAAAAAATAGTAGAAAAGGCTTGTTTAATTTTTTAATTGTTATTTTTATTTTTAAATTTGTTATTAAGATATTATTTTATTTTTTTCAATTTATAAAAAATAAAAAATATTATTTAATAATAAATAATATAAATAAAAATTATTATTTATATTTTTTAAATAATAAAATACAAATTTGTATATTGTATAAATAATTATTTTCATAATGGATAATTTTTATCCTCAGAAATCTGCTTTATCTTTTTTTTAAATTACTAAAGGCTCTTTGTTCAAATTTATTGTGAACAGTTAATTGATATGAAAACCTTTCAAATAATTATTTTAGACAAAAGCTTGCTATCTTAACAATAAAAACTTATTTGGAGAAAAAAAAAATTAACAAAATTTTTAAGTTGTAGTATTGTTTTGCTTATTCGTTTAGATTTACAGAAAACATTATTATCTGATAGATAAAACTTATTTTTAAGGGATTTTTTTATGATTAATCATTTTAAGCTTGTAATATTGTTTTATTTTGTAGGTTCATACGTTTATTATAATAACTAAACAACTTCTTCTAAATAATTTGGATATTTCTTTCAAATTGTATTTTAATAATTTAATATTTTTTATTGTTTTAAATATTATATTATTTATATATTATTTTTAATTTATATATAAATTTAATAATAATATAATGTCTAATAAATAAATCTAGAAAATTAAATTATATATATATATATATATATATATATATATATATATATATATATATATATATAAATTATATATATATATATATATATATATTATATATATATATATATAATAATAATAATAATGATGTATAATAATAAATAATTTTAAAAATCATATAAATATATATGTATTCAATTGAAAATATGATTAATTGTGGAATTAATGATAATAAAAATGATATAAAATAATTTAACGAAATAGAAGTATATTGGAAGAAATATCGAAATGGCTAATATCAAGTTTTACTAGCACAACCAGTTGAGGATAGACCACTTTAGCATTTGTATAACATTTTTAAATTATTTGTAAGGAGAATAATTTTATATATGTAGATTCTTAGTGTCATTTATATGGGAAATGAATTTTCTAAAGCATTTTTTCTGCACTAATTTTAAGTAAAATTTGGCAAATTCTTCAAATTTTAGTATAAGTTATTTAATTTACAAAATTGAGTCGCTTTGGGTTTTTTCTCGCTTGGGAATCAATATATACATACAAAAAATATTTTTAAAAACCACAAAAGTCATAATCTTACTTGAAATTATATAATCTTATGAGAAATGATATTTCTTATATAAGTTAGGCTAGGTCTCTCAAGATATGTGTATGAATATATGTTTTTCTAGTTTCAATTGTAATTCGGAACATATATTTTAATGTAATGTGAATCATAAATATATATATATATATATATATGAAATTCTTATTCTATTAATACATTTAGTTTAGGAGAGTTTGTAATAGATTCATTTTTTAATTTGACATTATATTATAAAAGGAATATATAAAATATATGTTTTTTCACTTTCTAAAGCAAATTTTAAATATAAAAAATTCATGTATATATATAGCAACATACTTATAAAATGTTATATATATGTGTGGTGAATGGTTTACATATAACATTTTGAATATTAATTAAAAGAATAAGATAAATAAACATATAATGCTTTAAAAAATATTTATAATAATAGTAATTTTATATAGAGAGAGTTATATATATATATATATGTTTTTCCACTTCTAAATATAAATTGGGATTTCATAAACATTTTAGTAAGTAGTGTGTGAAATATAAATACAATATTTCAATGTCAACTATATATATAAATAGATAGATAAATAGATATAGTTGTCATATAAAAATTTTGAATATTAATAACAAAAATCAAGATAAATAAACATATAACATTTAAAAAAAATTTATAATTAAAGTAATTTTATATAGAGATAGTCTTGTACATATATGTTTTCTACTTCCAAATATAATTAGAGCTTGTGTGTGAATGGTTTACATATAACATTTTGAATATTAATAAAAAAATATAAGATAAATAAACATGTAATTTTTTAAAAATTATTTATAATAATAGTATATGTGTGTGTGTGTTTTCCATTTCTAAATATAAATTGGGCCTTCATTAACATTTTAGTAAGTAGTGTGTGAAATATAAATACAATATTTCAATGTCAACATATCTATTTTATATAAAACAAAATGAATATATATTTATATATATTGAGCAACACACTAAAAAAATTGTTCTATACATATATGGAGTTGACTTATAATATTTTGAATATTAATAAAACAAATTAAGATAAATAATCATGTAACATACATATAGAGAGAGAGAGAGAGAGAGAGAGAGAGAGAGTCCTATAGATATATGTTTTCTACTTCTCCAATGTAGAGTATGAATCATAAATAAAATATTTCAATGTCAATTATGGATCTTTTGTATAAGACAAAAACAATATATATAGATAGATAGATAGATAGATAGATATAGTTGTCATATAAAATTTTGAATATAAATAACAAAAATCAAAACAAATATGTAACACATAAAAAAATATAATTAAAATAATTTTATATATAAAGATAGTCTTATAGATATAATAACGTTAGAAATTGTATTAACATTTTAATACTGTATAGTGTAAACAACCTATTAAGATATATATTCCATACTATCTTTTATACTTATTGTATGTATAATATGAATAAAATATTTCAATGTCAATTATGGATCTTAATTATATATATATATATATATATATATATATATATATATATGGATATAGTTGTCATATAAAATAGTATATGGATATATAAATATAATATCAATAAAAAAATCAAAAAATCAAGATTTAATAAATAAAACAATAATATTTATAGATAAAGTAAAGTATATTAATATTTAGAGCCTGTATACATATATGTTAAAGCTTGTATTAGAGATAATAATTAGAAAAGATCAATAGTCTTTATAGATAGATAGAAGATAGAGATAATTATAGATAGATTATAACAATGAAATAAGAAGATATCATATATATCCATTATAATACATAAGTATAAGACTGAGTGTTCATTCATGATCATATATTGGTGATAATTTTTTTTGGTTCAATATTTTACATCTAACTACATCTTAGTTTAATATAGATGCATACATGCCCAACAAATAACATACATTATATATTATGTGAAATAGTCATAATGTCTTGTTATATAAATATTTTGACTAGGTAAAAATTGTATAAAAAAATAAATAAAAAAAAAAATAATTATAAGCTTTGGAGGCCCCTTTTGACAATGCTTTTTTAATGATATTCTTATGTAATGAAACTTATTTAATGGCATGAAGAAGAAATATTGTTTGTGTGTTAAACATAGATCCACTTTAACTTCAGATCTATGAAGTATCAAGCGAATCAATCAAAATCATCTATAGAAATAGAAATCTTTCCTCAATTTTACACTAAAAATGGCTTACACTTTGAGAAATTTGATTTCTCTCAATGTTAGATAAATCTAGAATTAAGATAAATCTAAACTAATAAAATATCTAATAATAAAAAACTAAAACTTTATCATAACTAAAACTAAAAATCAATATAATATAGTCAAAACTAAAACTTTATCATAACTAAAACTAAAAATCAATATAATATAGTCATTTTATTAATTAGCAAAAACAAAACACTAAGCTTATATCAATAACTATGGTTTCCTCCTTCAACCACATGAATCATTCAAAACCTGTGTCATAGCTAATGGTATATCTATACAGTTAATATAATAGTCATGTTTTTAGTTAACAAATAAGTAAGCCTATATTAAATAACTATGGTTTCCTTCATTTGACCTTAATCATTCATAATGTTCTTTCCGTTAATATATTTGTAAACCTGGGTTCTTTAGCTTGTGAGGATAATTGTATTAATTTATGAGAATTGAACCTAAAAAGGTGTAGCTAAGTTTGTTTACATGAGGTTGGTTTTGAGAAATTTTGATTATGATAATCTATGCTATTAGTAAAAAATTTCCTCTAGATTGATTTGTTTCCCTACATTAAAATGATCTAAATTTTTTTGGAAATACATTTTTAAGAAAGGAGGAAATGGGACATTATAAGATGCTCATGATCAAAAACCTTCTTTGAAGCAAAAAAATATATTTTAAAAAAATTATAACTTTTCATTAAGAATACAACATTTCTTAGCGAGGAATAAATGTGACATTGTAAGAGGTTAATTATCAAAAACTTTCTTTGAAGCAAAAAAATACATTTCAAACAATTTATAATTTTCATTAAGAAAAAGAGTACAAGTGAGGTTTTTGCAACAAGCCAATATGAGAAGCATATTAAATAGTTATTTCTCTAAAGGGCACTCTCGAATCTAACATGGAAGATATGTCATAATTTCCTATTTTATATAAACATTTTAACTTAATCAAATTACAAAAAAAATAAAATAATAATAATAATAGTAATTAAACCAACCTAGATCCATCTTAACACTAGATATATCAAGGGTTGAGAGGGATCAATCTTCTCAAGGTGCCAACCTTTCGTCAAGTTTTGCACTCAACAAAGAGTTTTTCTCTTTGGGAGATTTCATACCTTTCAGTGCATGATAGATCCAAAATTGAGATGGATCTAGGTTCTTTATATAAAAAGTTGAAATTCATTTCTTTCAGATAGTGATAAGAGGATGCATTTTCCTTATGGTTGAGTGGACTAATTCAACTACCTCACAGGCTTGATGTTGGGCTTTGTTACGGGTTTTTGGGCCATGAACTCCCAACCTCGCCTCTTCTCATACATTGGCATTTCATTAGGACAAAGTAAAATCTCCACAAAATTACAATACAAATCTGTCAAGGATAGGTGAAGTGTGTAAAAATAACACCACAAGAATAATCAATGACTAGAATTAGAGGATTTAATTAATTCTGAGAGAACTTGGCCCTACTCTAGGGAAGGAAAAGAAAATAACAAAAAACCTAGAAAACATTAGGAGAAGCAAATATTAGTGAAAGTAATCGACGGGTAACTGTAGCACAAGTAGTTACTTCCCATCATAACCATGTATAACCATGTATAACCAAAATAGTAACCAATACCAGCTAAGAAAGAAAGACCATATGCTAGCATAAGAGGCTAACAGTAGAAGTAGATAAACAAAGCCAAATAAAATACCGTTATATAATGAAAATAGTGACAAATCCTAAGGAAGAAACCAAAACAATATCCCCATGTTAAAATTCAACACTAGGAGCAAATACCCATAGCCAATTAAAATACCAGTGGAGAAAATATAAATGTAAGAAAGGTTCAGATTTTCCCATAATGTAGTGACCTTTGTGTGGTGTTAACAAGTGACCAGTAATTGTCTGATTATAGTAGTAATAATATTAGTAACCAAGCGATGATAAGCAACACCCTAAAGATGCCTTAATTCTCCTACAGTCCCCCTAACCATAGAGCCACATAAAACCTACTCTGAGCTTTCCTTTACCCAACTAGCATATGCTTTGTCATTATCATTTTTGCCTACAAGGGTCGCTTCTAAAGGTTCCAAATAGTACTATTCCTTGAATGAGTTTAATCAATCTTCTCCCTCTATCCCAAAAACCATCCAAATGATAGACCATACTACACTGATAGAGGCAACACACTATTTTATAGTCAAGTTACTTTGTAGGCAGACCTGTCATTCTCCTCCCAACTTGCAAATAGTAGTCAACATTATTGATGTGGGGCAATGAATTCACATTCTTTAGGTAGGATGGGGTGGCCATGCCACCTCGTCCATTTATTGTTATCACATCCCAAGGTTGTAGGCACTATCCCCCATGCAACCTATTTCCTCGAAACGCACCTCCATCAGGTAAAAATATATTTACAAAGTTTAAAGGTAGCATCAATATAGATTTTATTATCTATTGAGTAGGAAGCAACTTCATCACAAATACTATAAGCTCCTAGTGAAAGCTACAATCAACCGCATTTTCCTCATACATAGTGCAAGATTCAAATTACTCATATCATCCAAACCATATATTCATTTCCCATGAAATTTGGACGAGAGATGCACCAGTATGAGATTAATAAGTAATATAACTTAGGTAAAATTGATTTTCATTTTAAGAGAGAATAGTCATCATCACCTACACTTGTTTCCCATTTTTCTTAAAATTTGTGCCTCAAATTGTCATGGGAATTGGTAGGGATATGCACTATGGTAGTGGGAATAATGAGAGGTACACTTTGAGAAACCATAGGTATAACTTGAGAAAAAGGAATTTTGAAGAGAAATTAAACTTTAAGGGATATAGACAAACTTGAAAGCAACACATGATGCAGAAGATGTATAAACATTTTTGCCTTGTGACATTTTTTTTTTATGATTTATGTGAATTCTTTAGTTTTATAAACCTCTCTTATAGTCATTTTGAACATTATATTATCATATTTTTCCATTAACAATATTTTCTTAATATATTTTTATTAAATTTTTTATTTTTAAAATTTCTGGTAATTAAAAGTAAATTATGGAATTTTGGAAATTTTGTAATTTTTCATTTCTGGTCATATTTATTGTCAAACTAAGTAAAATAAATATATGGTTTTGTTTTTGTAAATATGCAAGATATTGTAATATATATTCATTTCGGCAAAAAATTCCCCGGCTAACACGCTGCTCATGAAAGCACTTTAATAAGTAAAACATAAAATAAATTACTAAAAACTACTAGATTCAAGTTATGAAAATCATGTCCATGACATGAGCAACCAACAAGGAGATTAAGATCGTATGTTAGTGTTAAAACATTTTGTGATCAATTCTAAACATGATTTAGGCATATTTTGTTAACCTTCTCAGGCGAGTGACTTGACTTGCAAAAAAACACAACATTTTGCGATCAATTCTAACCATGACTTATGCATATTTTGTTAAAAGTATCCTTATAAAGGAAAGTGACTTGACTCACAAAAAACCGATGATATATTTTATTTTGATGGGAGTCTAAAAATAAGTTTCAAACATGTAAATAGTTATGCTTTATAAAGTAATAAAGCGTTTTTGAAGTCTTAATCTTGGTTTTAAGTACGTGTGCTTACTTAGTCCTGGAGGGCCGTCATAGACTGAGTTAGTGCACTTTCCTTTTTTTTTCTATTAAAATAAATGGTAAATAATTGTCAATTTTTTATTGAATTTATCTATATTTTCATGTTTATATATATTTGTCATAGTAATATGCATTCATATTTGAATAAGGTTATAGAATAGATTATAAGATAGTGGGTAGATAGACATAAAATATAGTTTCTAAATTCTTGTTTATATATGTTTTTTTGTTATTTTATTACTATGATATTTATTTTTTAAAAATATTAATGTAATTTTAATTTGAGTTTTATTAACTAGTTATTTTGTAGGATTTAGTAGAGAAATCTAGTGTTTTAGTTTTAAATGGGTAGCCATATTTGTTAAATTTTGACTCAATAGAATGCATCATTTGTTCAGTATAAATAAATGGTAGTTAAAAATATTTGAGTGAATTTAATGATTAAAATAAATATTTATTAAATATTATACACTGAGTACTAAGTGCTAGTGCATAGTTCCTAGGTTTTTGAATTTTAATTAGAAGGTCGCGAGACTCTATATTGATTGAGCATGTTTAGATTTGACTAGGATAATTTAATATGAGTAAGATTTTATTAGTTCAAAATATTTTGGTCTCATTGGCTTGCTATATTTTGGTTTCACTATCATAGATTTCATAATTAAATTTTTAAAGGACATGAAAATTTCATTGCATCATTAAATTTGTATTTATGCCCATAAGCCATATATTTTAATGTCATTTCTGAATTTTTATTATGATATGTCAATTATTGTTCGAAAAATCAACCTAGCCATTCAATGTACTCAAAGCAACGAGAGCGTCGTTCACTAATTTGCTAAGAAAAGATCCCAAGTCTTAAGGACTTTGACATTTTTCCTTGAATATTTCAAATTCCATAGTTCCTTGTTTTTCTTTACCACTTTCCTAGAATATAATGATTATTCAAGTGCACGTTAATTAAAGGGATGAGAAGAAGACTTTTAGTGACCAATCATCTTCACTCTCATAGATGGGGAAGATCTAATGCATTTTCATCATTTTAACTACTATTGGGTCAATATTTACTAAGTTGATTAAAATACATTTGGACTATCTACTTGCCTCGACCAGCAAGAAATGCCCTAGTTCCTTAGTCAACCTCCCTAATTAAAAACCCCTTTTTATTGAAAATTGCTTTGATCAATTTTCTGACATTTGAGTGACAGATTAAGATTTTGAATATGATTCCTTAGAGAGCTTAGATTTCTCTAAGAAATCCTAGCACATGCCTAGTCTGAAGTATTCTTAAATCAAGCTAGTGTGATTTACATTCTAAGCTTGTGTGAATAGATTAAGATTTTTGTTTGATGCTTCCTTAACTTAGTTTTTATTTTTGACTTAGAAATCAATCTAACTTTGATCATGCATATATTGTGTTTACACCACACATGTTTTCCAACTCATCTTGATAAAGTTTACCAACATGTCTTGATAAATTAAATACAACAAAATTCTAGTACAATTCGATTGACAGACGCGGAGAGCTTCAAATAGTATAAATGTTAATTCTAAGCTTAAATTTTGTAAATACAATCTCCTTCACTTGCTGGGAATCTTAACTTTTTCTCTATATTTTTGGTAAAATACAGTTATTTAATATATAAAAAATATAATATGTCCAAATATAATTTTCATATTTTTATAAAGAAAAAAATAATTTAATAATAGAAATTTGTACTTAAAAAATAAACTTTTAAATTTATAAATATTAATTATAATAACAAAAACACATAAATATTAATTACATTAACACAGACACATGCATATATATAAAAATATGCATACATTTGTGATAATTCTTCTCTATTTGAAAATTCTCACTAAAGTTAAAGTTTGTAGAAATAAAACATGCGTTAAGATTGCTTTTTACCTTTTCTTTTTTAAATTCTAAATTAAATTAAATTTTTTATTTAGTATTAAATATATCAATATTTATATATAATTATAATATTTATATATAACTATAATTGAATAAAAAAATAAAAACAAATAAATTTATAACAAAAACCAAAATAAATAATTTTCTGACCGTGGTTTTCTACCTTTGTTGGTTGTGGTTTTCTAATGTACATTTAATTTCATCAAAGTACCAAATTAATTTAGACTCATTGAATAAGTATTGTTTATAATATGTTTTCTAAATTTTGAATCTTCTCAATAATGTATAGTAACATTTTAAAAACAACCCATACAAGTACTCATGGACTTATCGACATTTAGTTTCCACTGTACCTGCTGCTTTACCTTTCACAAATTTTAAACTGTGGTTTATGCTGGCACACACAAAACTAGGCCAAAGAATATTTTAGAGGTTTCTATGACACCAAGATAGGATATGGAAGGTTTCATGTGTAATACGTTTGAACTTCATCAACATGTTAAGAAACAAACCCGTTATCCAAAATTTAAAATTTGTTATAGGTTTTGAACTTTTCGTTTGTGTCGTATATTGCAAGGTTCATTAAATAAAAGGGCTAGTTTAAATGTTTCTATCCAGCAAGATTATGTGAATGAATCGGAGCATAGTTTTCACTCTCAATTTTCAAGGTGAGTAGTACCTTGCGGCGCTTCTTATATCACATTAGGATCATTTACGCACACAATAAATCACAAAAAGATAAAAGATAAAGTCAATGGTTGGTCAAAAATTCGAGTATATCATATTATTTTTCAATTTTCAAGGGTGAGTAGTCCCTTGTGGCCCTTCTTATATCATAATAGGGTCATTTTGCACATAATAATTACAAAAAGATAAAAGATAGAGTTGGTGGTTGGTCATAAATTCCAATGCATCATCATATTACTTCTCAATTTGCGAGAGTGAGGAGACCTTTCTAGCGCTTCTTATATCATGATAGGTTAATTTTTGCACACATTAAATCACAAAAAGATAAATACGGTGGTTGGTCATAAATTATAAATATTATTTTATTTTTATTATTATTATTATTATTATCCAATTTTAAGGTCATGGCCAAGCCAACCACCAAATTAGTGTAATTGACCCCCTTTGTTTGTGGGACAAGAGACTTATTTTCATCATAAATTCCAATGCGTTGTACTACTTTTATTTATTTTTGATCAAGTAAGAGTAGGACCTTCTATTAAACTCAATCAAATATACATAATTTACAAGAAGCCACACCCGCTCTATGAGAGTTCAATAGTCAGCTGGGCAAGCCGAACCAAGCCAATCATCCAAAACCAAGAGAAACATAAACAGGAAAGTTGGGGAGAATCGCCAAACGATTAAGGCACAAGGTCATCTGGAAGTTCTGTCGTGCTTCAAATGAGCCTGGAATTCCTTGGAGGGCTAGTCCATCGAACTAGAGGTCACAAAAAGGCCACAAATGACTTGCCACGGGTCCACCAGAGGTCCCACCACAAGCCAATATTAAAACTGTCAAATGGACTCGACTTAAATTAAAAGCATAACACTCTAATATTCTTTCGGGTCCGACCAACTAGCACAAACACATCGCCATCGTTGATCAACTGACTAAGATCCAACGGTCTTCGTGAATACCGGAAGGATGAGAATCACGAGAGATAACTGCCTGATGAGGGCAATATTCTCTCTCCTCGCTTGGCTACATGTCGCTCAAAGAGTGGAATTGGAGCCAAACTCAAAAAAACCAGAAACCATTTGGACCTCGCCTGATATACCACTTGTGGTATTGGAAAGGTTGACTCACAGGAAAAAACAAACACGTCTTTTCACCACGTGTTGTCCTTCAATTCCGTCCAGCGGGCAGTTCGTGAGCTAATCCCATTCACCTGGATTCTCTGTCATACACCACCCAAGCCATATGAAAAGGGACACCTCATCTAGTGGAGCTATCCAAGCCAAACCTTTCATCACATAATCAAAAGGATTCCAGACTTTGGAACGTAACTGAACCAAGGTGGGTTAGACTGTATGGGGTTCTCCAACCTCCCGCCGGTCTTCTGGGTCCCTTTGATCCATCCTGTTAGTCCATGGTTCCATATCCTATGTTGCCTTACAGAGACAATCCACCCACAATTTTCCTGGGGGTAGCGAATCCCAAGCATACCTAGAATCCCTGTCCCTTATTGTGACTCCTTCATTTGCCAATCGATCCGATAACATATTAGCTTTCCTTTCACATGAGAAAATCTGATAGTTTTAAGGGTTTGCAGGTGAGCATATATGCGGTAAAAAACCTGCAAAATCTTCCAGTGCTTCAACACTTTATCTGGAGATTTCCATTTCTAATTTTCTTGGCCGCTCTAATAATTAATTCTGAATCTGGTTCAATTATAACATTATGTGAACTAGAATTCACCAGGATTTCCAAGCATTGCTTTAATGCCATGAGCTCAGCCATGTTATTAGTGGCCTTCCCCAAGTGGCCATGGAATATTTCCTGTATTTGTCCCTAATCATCTCTTATGGCACCCCCAAAGCCCGCTGAACCTGGGTTTCCCTTAGCTTCTCCATCAATATTAACCTTTAAGAAACCATAAGGAGGGGGCTTCCAAATGCTAACATTCTTGTTTATAAGGCTCACTGCCTTTGTTGTTCCCAGAGGACTAATAGACTCGAGACCCAAGTGAAGTATTATTCTCTCCTCTTGGGGCAAAGGAGGATCTTTAGGAAGGGTCCTTAGCAAACTTCTTACTATGTCTTTGACTTGCCTTAGAACTTGCTCAATTATATGTTGTGGCTTGTTTGTTTTGTTTTTTAAGATCCGACCGTTGCGTTCTTTCCACACATTCCAGATGACAAAACATGGAATCAAAATCAAGGCTTTATTAACTATCTCATTCCCTGAGAAGTTTTTCCTCCAGTTCTTTAGAGTGTTGGATATGCTAAGACTATCCCTATCAATTTGTCTAAAAATAAAGGCCACCCAGTGCCACACCTTTGAAGTGAAAGGACAAAGGTTGAGAAAGTGTTCAATCGTCTCCTCATGAGCACCACATAGGTAATACTTGGAAGGACCAATGAAGTCTTTCTTAAGGAGATTCTCCCAAGTTAAGATCTTCCTTTGATGCACTGGCTAGATGAATAACTTTATTTTCATCCAATGTGGACTTTGCCAATGTTTCTTCTAGTCTCGATTAGGATTGACAAAGTTAAATCCTATGACTTCCTATTTAGCCTCTTTAAGGTTAAAGTTACCTTCAGTATTCTTTCCCCATATTAATTGATCCGTTTAGGAAGAAACTAGAATCCTTCTATGCTCTAGCTCCCGGGTGATAGCTTGTGCCTTGGCCTTCAGTGGGTTTTCATCACTATATCATAGATCCTTCCACTTCCTCCATTTTTCGTTATTCCTTCCCTGATCCCAGAAGTCTTTTACCAAAACCATAACTTTGTTGTTGTGTCACTTTTGAGAGATGCAAGTTCATCCCTATAAAGGTTGGGTTCCTGTTGCCAGTTATCCTCCCAAAATCGTGCAAGCTCCCCTGCTTGAATTTCCCAAAAACAATTAAATAATATTTTTATTATCCCAGGCAAGGTTCCAAATATGGGAGCCCTTGAGTTGCCCTGGCAGTTTATATGATCCTTCTGTTGCCAGTACTTGGCATACTTCTGTTTCCAAAGCTTAGCCCAGGGGCCATTCAGTTCCTTAATCCATCTCCACCAAATCTTGGCTCCCGAAACTCTGTTGAGGGTCTTACGATCGTGAAGCCCAATCCGCCATGGCTCTTGGGTTTGCAAAGCTTGTCCCAGGCTACTAAATCCACTTCTTTTTCTCTTCCCTTCTTCCCCACAGAAAGTTCCTTTGTATGCTTCTTATCTGCTCCTTAATACCTTGAGGAACAGGAAAAGATGAAAACATAAAAACGGGAATGGCTTGCAAGACCACCTGTGTGAGTACAAGGCATCCTGCCAAATTTAATGACCTGCATGTCCATTTTCTGACCTTGTCCTAAAGTTTATTTAATATTGGCTCCCACAAATTCTTACTTAGAGGTTTGTCAGTAAGAGGAATGCCAAGATATTTGGAAGGTAGTTGTTCCCTTTGAAATCCAAGAATTCTGGTAATGTTTCTTTGAATAGCAATATTAGTATTAAAGAAAAAAACTCTGGATTTGTTAAGGCTTACCTCTATGCCTGCTGCCATAACAAAGTCATTTAAGAAGCTTTCGATTGCTTTGTCTTCCCTGACTGTGGGTATGCCCTGCAACATTTATCATCCACAAATTGTTGATGAGTGTTTGCCTCTCCATCCACGGTAAGTTTGATACCCTGAATTTGTCCTTCAACATTTTCCCTTCTAATCGCTCTGCCTAGCCCTTCCATCATGAGGACAAAGAGGAATGGTGAGAGCGGATCTCCTTGTCTGAGCCCTATGGAGGGTGTGAAGGTCCTTGATGGAGCTCCATTAAGTAGTATGGAAAACCTGGTTGAGCTAACTAATGCCATGACCCACCTTATCATATTCTAGTCAAAACCATAGGCTTTTAGAAGTGATCTTATGTAAGACCAGCTCAATTTTTCATAGGCTTTCGCTAGGTCCAATTGAATGATCATACTAGCTTGTTTTTTTCTTTTGAGAGAGTGTACCACCTCATGAGCTTGGATGATATTGTTGAGGATTTGTCTTCCCTCTACGTAGCCTGTTTGCTCCCTCGAGATGACAGCAGGCAGAAGTGGTTTGATTTGATTGGCTATTACTTTGGAGATAATTTTATACACTACATTACATAAGGCTATGCGCCAAAAGCCATTCAGAGTCATGGCATTTTCTTGCGTTGGAATCAGAGCTATGAAGGATGCATTCAGGGCTTTAGTATCTTTTTGGATCTTCTTGAATCCTCCACAACCTCGAGGATATCATCTTTGACAGTTTCCCAGTAGGCTTTAAAGAAGTCTACATTGAATCCATCTAGCCCTGGTGCTTTACCATTTTGCATTTCATTAATCACTTCACTGACCTCCTCTTCTGATACTAGCTTGTCGAGATTGTGGTTCTCCTCTCTGGTAACCAGTTGAGGGATATATTCAGTGAAATGGTCAATGAACCTAGATCTGTCCTCTAGTGGTTCCTTTTCATTGTCAGAAACAAGTTCAATACCTTAAGAATCTTTGATCTTTGTGATTCTGTTGTGTGCCCTGTGAGCCATAGTGGATTTATGGAAGAATTTTGTGTTTCTTTCTCCTTCTCTAATCCATTGTATTCTTGATTTCTGCCTCCAGAAAATTTCTTCTTGTGAGCATCGATCCTCCCATTCTTCTTGCAGAAAGTCAGTTAGTTTATGCCATTCTTCGATGAAGCCCTCTGTGATGTTGATCTGATTGATCTCCTGGAGCTTCCGCTCAGCTTCTCTTTTAGCTTTGAAGATATCTCCAAATTCCTTTTTCTTCCAAGCTTTAAGACATGATTTGATATGTTTAAGTTTCTGCTGGAGCATGTACATTTTTGTGCCCTGAATATTCAAATCCTCTCCCCACCATTTATCAATGTTATTAGTGAAATTAGGGTGTGAGAGCCAGGCATTTTCAAACCTGAAAGGTCTGTTTCTCGGTATGCCCATAAAGGTGGCTTCCAGCTGTATAGGCCAGTGATCTGATCCTCCAAAGGGCAGAATGGAGGCTGTCATGGCAGGTCCTATGAGAAGGAGGTCCTCTGAAATAATGAATCTATCAAGTTTGGAAGCAACTTGATTAGCCCCTCCCCTTTTGTTGTTCCAAGTGAAGGTTCCATTAATTGTTTCAGTATCCACTAGACCCATGTTCATAATGAAGTTCTGGAAGGCCATGGAGTGTCTGCCTAGTTGTCTAGTGCCTCCTTTTTTTTAAAAGAGATCTTATCCTATTGAAATCTCCTGCAACAATCAAGGGAAAAATGGGATGTCTTACTCTTAGATCCTCTAGGGAGGTGATCAACTTGAGTTTGTCTGCTTGCTTTTGAGGTCCATAAACATTTGTAATAATGTATATCTCCTTATCCCCTATAGGTTGACATATCAGGGAGAGATAGTTCCTAGATGATTCAGCATCTAGAATTCCAAATTTTTGTGGGTCCCACAAGGTGAGAATCCCCCTCGCCGATTTGTTTGCCTTAACCTCTAAATTCTCATATTTGCATAACCACTTATTATGAATATCTCTTACCTTTTCCATCGAACATTTTGTCTCCTAAATAAACACCATGTAGGGTTTTTCTTCATTCATTATGTTACTAAGATTTCTTTGTTTCCTCTTATTCCCTATGCCTCTAATGTTCCAAGTTGTGAGGTTCACTAAGAAAGTTTAGTAAAGTAATATATGGTGACATCTTTCATCTTACTTGAGTTGATCAACAGTTCTCCACAATCGTTCAACAGTTCATTCTGTCTCTTTCTTCCTCTTTTCCTACCTGAGTTCTTTGGAGATTGTGCCTGAGAATTCTCCATCATCTTGATCCCGCTTGGCTCCTGGCTTTCATGATTTCTTTGACTCCGTGTGACCTCCAAAGAAAGAGCTATTGTACTCTGTCATAATCCTCTTTTGGCAGGGAGTCCACTCCTATGTTTTTTCCTTGTTCCAGAAATTTCTCTAGATCTAGATTCTCCCTATCCAGAATCTCCTGTAGCTCATGGTCCTCTGTTCCCGCTTCACTTGGAGTCATCTCCTGGTCCCTGCTGATCTCCATCAAGCTTGGTAGATCATCCTTTTACTGGTTTTTTACTGTGATATCCTCCATGTTAGCTACCTTATCCTGCTCCTTTGTTACATTCTCCATGTCCTGAATTGTCTCCTGGTTCCCCTCTTCTTCCTCCAGGATCTTGAAGTTTTTGTGCCTTGTATGTCTGTCCTCATTTGCCTTCTTGTGTGGATGCTTTCCGCCTTTTCCTTTGCTCCTGACCTTGGTGAAACCCTGTGATCTCTCTCCACAGTTGTTTTCTGGTTGCCTTCCCTATTGATTAATGGGCAGTCTCTATATAGATTCCTATGTTCATGGCATTTGCGGCATCTAAATGGTATGTGCTCATAGTCCATAGTCTCCACCCATTCTTCATTGTATACTTCTAAAATTATCGCTTCCGGAAGGGCTCCAGATAGATCCATTTCCACACATATTCGGGCAAAGGAGGTATACCTTCCTTTCAGAGTTGCCTCTAAGATCTTTAGAAAATGCCCCAACTTGTTGCCTATGGATTTCAAAGATTTTGGTAGCCAATAATATGGAGGAAGGGAATATAGTCTGATCCAAACCGGTATTGATGTGAATGTTTCACGTTCCAAGACAAATTTCATCATCCATGGCCGCATGTAGAGTCCTCCTGTAGCATAGAAATAGGGCCCCCCTTCAAACACTCTATCTTTGTCCTCTACGCTTGTGAACACAACTGTGAAAAAGCCTTTAGAACCCAGATGTAAATGTATTTCTCCCTTTGTCGTCTAATGGCTCCTTATCCAGACATGTAATTCCCTCTCCATCGGCCATAGCCCCATGAATTTTCATATGATTGCATGCTCCGTCATATGATCCCTATGTTCCCGTATCGCTGGGTTGCTCAATACAACCGGGGAATGATGCTTGATTTGGGCTTGCAGACCCCAGTTATCTTTATGGAAGCCGATCTTTCACTACTACCTCCATTCTCCTTTTCTTTGCTAGTTTCATGTTGATTCCCTTCCTGAACCTGATCTCCACTTCTCCCAGATGTCCCCTGACTTCGTGCTTCTGAAATCTTCTCCAGAGGTTTTTTGAAATGTTTCTTCCCACGTCCTTAATTCCTTCTATGACTGCTCGACAGTAGGAGGGAGCAACACTCCCCCCTTGCTCTCCCCGCCATAGTACCTTGAATCCGAAACCCTGTCTTCAACGCTAACCCTAGCTCAGCTCCCACCACATTGTACTACTTTTATTTTAATTATTATTGTTATTATCTAATTTCAAGGTCACTTCCAAACCAAACACCAAATTGGTGTATGATACCCCCTTTGTTTGTGGGATAAGGGACCCACCTTCACACAACGATTTGACTCCTAAGTCTACAAAGGCATACATACTCTACCCCCTCTCGTTTTGAACTTGTAACCTCTTAGAAGAAAACACATGCTCTTAACCATTAGTCCCACTTAGGTTATATGTACATTTTTTATTTTAAAAAATAGTATTTTTAATTTTAATATTTAATTTTAATTTTTTTTAATATAATTTTAACTTCTATTTTTATTTTAATATAATTTTGATAAATATTTCTTGCTAAGAAATATATTAAAAAAATTATTATAAATAAAACAAATATTTAAAATAAAAGATGAAATAAAATATACAACAAAAAGATACGATAAAAATTCAATTTGTCTAGTTGAAAATATACAATAAAGATTGTAATGAAAATATATAATAAAGATTATAATGATTCTTTATTATACTAAGAGTACATGTAGAGTTTTGTGCGTGAGAAAATGTTCCTTGTAGTTTCAATAATTCTTACTCCTCTCTTCTAGTCATGACAACTATGTTTTCTTATGCTTTTCTTATTCCAATTTTTCCATAAAACATATGAATGGAGTATCCTTGGTGGAAAATTTGAACAAGGGACAAAATTTTTCTCTACAACTATGGGAGGTAGAGTACAACATGTATAAGTGATCAGGTGTTCAAAAAATAGTTCAAAATTCAAAGTTGTTGGATTAGTGTGGAACTTAGACAAGCGCATAGTGCTCATCATCCTGAATCCGTTGCAACTCGTTTTTTGCAAAATAGACACCATATACTACCACAATCATGTTCTCTTCACTTTCTGAAACATGCAAATTTTTGGAAAAATTGGACAGCCCAGTTAGCACTATGTAATGCCGACATGGCGCTAAGTGTGCAGGTGTATGTGGCAGTTTGAATAGTCAATGGGCTCTTGCGATGAATGGTAGGCTAACAAGTGTCAGTTTTTTATTGGCTCGATTTTGGCATTTTTGATTGGTTGGATTGGTGGCCAACCATGAGCTGACATGTGGCCTAGCCAGAGGTTGCCACGTGATAGCCCAGGGGCCACAAAAAATTTGGGTCGAAGTCTGGGCAGCCGCAGCAGGGGTCGAACCTACGACCACAAAACACTAATTTAAATTCTCTGCCAATATGCCATACACATAGCTCTTAACTATGTAAGAACTTCTCATTTATTTAAATGTTAAGAGTGCATCAATTCTAGGTAGGGGCCATCCCATGGGGGCCGACCCTTGGTTGCGCAACTATCAGATGACCACCAAACAGATATGAGTGGGGACCCCCCTGCGGGGGCGGGACATTGGCCTTAACCTCGGGCACATGCCCCCCCACCCCATGTGGCCAAAGTTTTCGGAAATAAGGCGTTAGAGGAAATTTAAAGTGTCCAATAATTCCTCTTGAAAATCGATGAAATTGTCGCTCTGTTAGCGCATTTTGGGTAAAATTTGTAGGAAGGAGCCAAACTTTGGGTAATTTGGGGTGTGTTAGTAGAAGATTGGGAAAGGCCATAACTTCTTCAATTTTTGACTAGTTCAGGAGCAGAAAGAGGCTACATAGGTATTTTTGGGCTTTCTGGAGCCATTGGAACAAGCTTCCGAGCTTTTTGAGCATTGTAAACTGATGTATTCACATTTTTTTGCATAATAGAGAGGGTCAATCTATTGCAAGTTGGACCAAGGAGACATAGCCCAGGAGGGGTGAACTCCTTCATCATGTGCTATTGTGATACTATTTGCGGTGATGTTTATGTCTGTTATAAGCTACTATTTAGTCATTTGTTTATGTAAATTTTCACATAAAATTTACATAAAAACACTCAAAAACCCATGTTTAAACTTGCAAATAATTTCATAAATCCTCAAGCACATTTTAAATATTCTTAAAAGGAATTTTATCGCATCAAAACTATTTTTCCCAATCAGATTAAGTTTGATATCAGAGTTCTTGTTTTTATTTATGCAAGAAGCATTTAATTGTTTGCAAGTGACTTTAATGCTTATAAGGTTGAAACTCAAGAGAGGAGGAGGGAAGCTGGCTAAAAGACCCAAAGTTTGGTCAAGGGGTAGGAGGGAAAGGTTACCACAATCTCCATCACCAGTTCTTCCTCAAGTTGCTATTGCGACTATAGTGAGCATGTCTTATGAAGGAGAACCTACAAACATGAAGGAGGATGAGAAGGTCTTCAGGAAGGATTTCTTTGATATGACAAAGATGGTGAATGTCCTCTATGAAGAAAGGAATACCAGACTATAGGGTGAAAGCTACAAACCTCCCAAAGGAGAAGGTCCTTGAGGAGGATGTAATGGGAAAGGAGGTAAACCTCCACCTTCTCCCCCATATTATTCATCTTCTTCTTCACAAGCATATTCACCCTCTTCCACTAATATAACCCTTACTCGCACTCATAAACATACCTCAAAAGGAACTGGTAAATCACCCTTATTAAAACTTGATGTTAAATTTGAACTACTCATGTATAATGGTGAAGTGAATGCAGAGAAGCTTGACAATTGGATTTGTCAATCAAGAGGATGACATAAAGATTCAATTAGCTTCCTTGATGATGGATGGTGTAGCACTAGTATGGTGGGAATCAAAGACACAAGAAGAGATAAAAAAAACATGGTAAGATCTCAATTTCTTGGTCTAATTTCATTACTGCAATTAAAAGACAATTCTACCTTCTATATTATATGTAGAAAGCCATCATGAATTGGTAGAACTTTAGACAACTTAAAGGTCAAAATGTGCAAGATTACACCCAAGAATTTAGAAAAAAGGTCTCTAATGTTAGGTGTAGATTTGCAATCACAAGGAAAGTTATTGAAGTACATAGGGGGTTTACATAGTTAACTTATGCATACTATCCTTATGTTTAATCCCAATAATATAGATGAGGTGTGCGTGAAAGCCACTCATCTTGAGGCAAGAGGGAAAAACAATTGAGAAGAGGGTAGTAAAATTCCATTTAAGGATAAAGAAAAGAAAAAGGGTTTCAAAGGAAATAAAAATGCATCCATTAAAAAGGAAGGAGATAAAAAAATATGTGATCATTGTTCCAAATAGAGTCACGATGAAGCTAATTGGTGCAAGCTTCATCCTGGGATGAGGCCTAAGAAATTCAATAACAAAGGAAAAGAGAAGACAACTACAATCATTCAAGAGAATTTGGGATCCGTTTCGGATGATGAAACTAAAGTTACAACCATGGTTATAAAAGGAAAATAATCCATTGCTAGCACTAGTATATCAAATTTTCATACTAGCACTCCAAATGAAGAAACAAGGATTGAATTATTTCATTTGAGGGTAATCTCAAGACATACAAAAATCGACGCACTATTTGATAGTGGGTCTCAAGCCAACTTAATATCTGATGACTTAGTCAAGAAACCTAACCTTGTAACCATTCTACATCCCAAGCCATATGCATTGTGTTGGATATGCACGGACACAAACTTACAGGTTACAAGAAAATGTATTCTTCGGTTTGCAATCACAATAAGCTTCATTGATGAAGTTGAATTAGATGTTGTACTTCTTGATATATTGGGAATTCTTTTGGATAGTCCTTACCTCTATGCTAGAAAATAAGTATTCTATCATCATGAAAAATAGTACCACTTTTTCAGAGATGGTGTGGAGTATATTGTGAGAGCTCATCACAAGAAACTAAATCTTTCATTAGTTAATGCGGGGATAATGAAAATACTAGTGAATTCAAGAAAGAATTCAGTACTTCTTAGGATGAAACACAATGTTGATGTTGATTATGAAACTCTCGATGGTTTTAATTGAAAATTGATTTGGTTGATGTTGTTATCCATGATCATGAGGTGTTTCAGAAAGCAAAGGGATTTCCTATCAAGAGGAGAATTCGATATGAAATACCATTGCAGCAAAAGTGTCTTCTTCCTAACATTGACGTACAACAGATGTCAAGAAGGGAAAGTGAAGAAATAAAAAAGGAAATCCAAGTGTTGTTGAAAAAAAGGATCATCTGACCATGTCCTTCACCATGTGGTGTAGCTATTGTTTTGGTGCCTAAGAAGAATGGAAATCATTTCATTAAATGTGACTCCAGAAGAGGCTATCATCAAAGTAGAGTTGTTGTTGGAGACATATGGAAGACAACATTCAAAACCAAGAAAGGTTTGTTTGAATGGATTGTTATGATTTTTGATCTTTTCCATGCTCCTACTACTTTCATGCATATGAAGAAAGATGTATTGAAGCCATTTCTAGACATGGTAGTCTACTTGGATGACATTTTCATTTTCAGAAAATTCAATTATGAACATGTCATGTGTGAGCAAATAATACTTGATGTTGTGTGTCAAGAACATTTGTTATTGAAGTTGTTAAAGTATAAGTTGTATAAAACCTCTTTTATGTACTTGGGCCATGATATTGGAGAAGCTAAGTTGAAGTTATACCTCTCCAAGATTGATGCCATTATGGATTGGTCAATGCTCAAGATAGTCGTTTGGATAAGAGGTTTCTTGGGATCAACCCATTGTTGGAGGAATTTTTTTTTTAAATTTTCTTCTATTGTATCTCATTTCCATTCAGTAGCAGTTGTGCAAAAAGTCTTCTAGGGGGGAGGCAATAAACAAGAGGCATTTGATGCTTTAAGATAAAGGATCAGTTCAGCCTTTCTACTTGCTCTTCTAGAATTGAAAAAGTCATTTGAGTTTTAGATTGATGTATGAAACTATGCCATGGGCACAGTCCTTATGAAAAATGGTAAGCCCATTTCATTTCATTCAAAAATTTTCAGTGGTGTAGTGATTAAAGCGTAGGAACAATGGCACTTTCATTGGATGAGGTTTATTCTACTATTCCACTTTGTCAAAAGGAATAAGAAAAGTATAAGAGACATGTTTTTTGATGTACTTTCTAGGCATATTGTTTATGTAACTATTTTCCTCAAGCATCATTTTGTTTTACATGGAAGCTATGATCAGCAAAATACATAATTTCAAGACGTACATTCAAGATTGAGTCAAAGGAATCAAGTAGAGGAATTTGTTTAACATTTGCATCACAAAGTGTTCTATCATATTCGTAAGAAGGATGTTTTTATTGATGGTAACATGGACAAATCCAGTGAGTTCATTGAACGACTCCAAATGGTACATTAAATAGTGCAAGATCAACTTGAAAAGAGTAAAGGAAAGTACAAAATAAGGCACAACAAGCATCATGTAGATCACAAGTTCGAAGTCGGTGATGAATTAATTAAGATTAGAAAGGTGAGGGTGTTGGAAATAATATTGTGAGGGGGGTGAATCAGTATTATCAAATCAATTATTTTTTCATTTCCATACTCAGATTCATATACGCTAATTCAGTGAAGTGAACCTGCATGTACACGCAACTGTGTCTAATGCAACTAGCGTATATCCAGTAAAATTATGATTCAATTAATCCATTAAATGTTGATCTTTAGTTAGTGCATCAGAACTTTTATTAACCATATGAACAGTAAACAGGTGCAATAAAATAGAACAGATCATCACACACAAGAAGCACAAATGAACACTATGATGTAAGCTAGAAACCCAATGTGGGTGAAAACCACCTGCTGCAAGTCGTCTCTATCTTCTTTTAATAGGAAACTTATTTTTACAATATTTCTGTACTGGTGCAGTCTTATACCAGTACACAGGCTACTACATGCAGAAGGCTACAATCTTCTCTCGTTCTCTAGCTTCTCCTGGAAGGGAGCTGCAACCCCCTCAGCTCTTGTACTAGCCGATCCTTTTACCATTATGTAGGTGCAGGCTTACTGAATGCTCCAACCTTCACTCGTTTTCCAGCTGCTACTGGAAGGGAGCCACCACCCCCTTAGCTATTGTACTAGATGATGTACTAGTACGTAGGTGCCAGCCTATACAACCTTCTCTTTCTTCCTCCAAGTCCCACATTTCATAAATTTTCAGACTGGATACTCATGGAACACATCATCAAAATCTGAAGGCCATGTTTCATCCAATTTTCATATTGGACCCATCAATATCATTGAAGCACATAATCAATCAACACTAGCATCATCAATCTCTGAATCACTCAATACTGAATCACTGAAACCCAATAGACAAACTACAATCACTAGAACACAGAGAAGAACACAGAACTCTACAACAATGTCTAGATCTAACTGTTTCATCAAAAATCATGTATCAGAGTGCATACTCTACTTGGAAGAGCTGAACCAGCATGTATACGCAACTTCAACAAAGCGAACTAGTGTATGTGTCATTAATTACTTATTTATAACTTCACTGCACTTCTTGACTCTAGACAAACCAGATCATTACATATACAAGGATAATACATATGCTAGCAACTAGATCTAGTCCATCAGATCACATAAAGATAAGTCATTATGATCCTGATCCATTATAGATCTCATCCATCAACACTGAAGCTAGACCCAATCAACCAAACTAAATATGCAGAATACTGACACCAGTAAATATTCATCAGAACTCATCAACAACTAGAACCACCTGTAACTTCAAAAATCATAGTTCATATTGTATATGCTACTTAGATGTATCTAACCTGCGTATGTACACGCTTTTATCAAATTCAACCAGTGTATACATCTGTAAATATTCATTCATGTTTTGCAGCTATTTCAATCTTAAGTTATACTCAGATCAGAACATTACATGTGTCAGTATACAGATCTAGAACAAGAATGATCAAACCTTATAGAGATGATTCATTCCAAACCATTTGATCCCAATCTGTCCTTAGATCTTGTTCTCCATTAACTATTGAGATTCCTCCTTAGCTCAGATCAAGCAAAGCATCATGAACCCATAACTTGCATACTAGATCTCATAATTCATCAAATATTCAAGACTTTCTGAATGCATTTGCCTAATGATCTTCTTCTCCCTTTATAGACATGACTTACTCAATACCATGGTCCAAAACCATTTAGAACCAATACTAGGGACCCAATACCTGGGTTCAACACTTCGGATGCAATACCAAGGTCCAAAGCCATAGGTCTAAATACCACGGACCCAAAAATTAGATTTACCACATGTACGCACTTTTCCATGCATGAAAGTGCATGCATACGCATACCCGACTTTTGATTAGAAATCCTGCATGTATATGTGCCTTTGTATATAGTGAACCTACGTGTATAACCTGCGTGTATACACTACTTGGTATATAGTGAACCTGCGTGTGTACACGACTTGGTATATAGTGAACCTGCATATATACTTTTCTTTCTTAATTCTTTGTAGTCTGATCATCAATTCTTTACCACTGACTTGCTGCACTATGATCTGTCATATGTGTGAGTTGCCATCAAGGACAACACTTGTATCATAATGAAAACAAGCTCTCCCTTTGGACTTGATGGCAAAACTAACTTGCCATACTGAGAACTGTCATCTTTCATTGCATTTGAATTGATTCCTTTGAGCCATCCTGCATCCCATGTATTCTGTCACATCTGATATCTCTTATATAGATTCATCTAGTTATATATAAGTGAGTTGTCCTTCTACATGGGGTTGCCATCAAGTATAACACATGCATCATAATGCCAACAATCTCCCCATTTGGACTTGATGGCAACAACCATACCAAGTCACTCTCCCCCTTTGACATCAAGGGCAAAGGGCGAACCAAGATATTCTCTTCCTTGATATACATCCCGTTGTCCATACCCCCGTGAGTACCTTCTAAAATCTCTGATTGAGCTCCCCCTTTGTATATGCCATGGTGTACCAATATGTCCATGCTCCCTCTGAGTACATGCTGAAATCACTGCTTTGCTAAAGTGTGTTGTTCATCCTCCCCCTGACTGTAAGCAAGGTCTAAAAAAATATGTTCTACAAAAAGGACATGACTCTATATATCATAAATGACCTTCCTATCACCAAAGACTCATATATACATCCATCTCCCAACCAAGTGGGGATATACCAATATTGACTCATACACCCAACCAAGTGGGGAAATACTAGATACCAATTGTTTATACATGACTGAAATATTACATCATTCTTCCCATACATAGTGGGGGTACAATTTACATCATATGACCAAAAGGGATTCATCAAATGACTACAAATAGAGAGAGAAAAAATATTACATTATGAGTCTTGATATGACCTTTACATTGAATGATATACATGACATTTATAACAGAGACCAAACATCTAAATAAGACCATGATAGTCATCAGCAACTATCATACACAGTGTATGATTTGCTCCATAAGTATCTGTCAACAGCATCTAGACCAACAACCTATATATGTCCATTAGTGTAGATAGCATCAACCTGTGACAAGATATGTCTGCATATAGATATCAATTCATCCTCTTGATCTTGAGCATTATAAAATCATTCACATTATATCATATACGAAAGACACCATAGCCATCTCATCAACAACAAGATCTGAATGATCTTATATATCATCCATGTATCATCACACGGCCACATCCCTCATCTGTATCAATCAACATATGTAAGTATCAACATGTAATCATATGGGTAAGAACTCATCATCATCATGTTCTAACAATGCAACTTTGAGTTATCATCCATGTATCCAGCATATTGTATATAGCATTATGTATCTTGAGCTCAAGATCTTTTGTCAATACTTCTTGATATCATCAACAGCAACAATCCTCATCCATGTGAATGCCAAAAACTATAAGAATCTTGCATCATAACTGTATTATATGTCAACAACAGCATATGAGTGACTCATCATCAAGTAATGAAATTGTGTATTCAAGCTTTGTACTTCTCCTTATCCTTATGAAGATCACCTTCTAAGCACCATATATGCATCATCACCAAGGACTACTAACCATAATGCCAACAATGCATTATTAAAAGTATATGATCCCCCTAAACCTGTGCCATCTTGTTTACTGTCAGATCTGATCATGCATATATCAGTATCAAAGCATCATCATCAACAAGATAGGATCAAAACACTTCTAAACATCTTACAAGTATCAAGACATTTCCACACATCATCAGTAGATTGTAACCATTATCAAATAGAGCAAGTAATGGATTGAATCATATCATACCCTTTTCTTGAGCCTGCCCACTGCTTTTCTCAAACTGACATATATGCAACTGTGCATTGTCTAAATCGCATATATACATGACTTATTTTTATGAAACTTGCATATGAGATTGAGAACACTGAAGTTTTACACTTTCATCTTCCTCTAAGTCTGTTATGTCTGTACATTGTCTTGTGCCACATCTTTCTAACAGTACTTCCTTCTTTTTCCATATCAAGTGTGATGATGTTTTCTCCTTTTGGTATGGTGCTCATACTTTGTTCCTACATTACTTGCTATATGTCCAAGCTTGTTACATGCTTAACATCTTACATGTTTCATATTCCTTCTATAGTAATCAACAGCTTTGTGACCAATCATGTTGCAAGAAAAACAATATCCCTTAAAGTACCTGGAATGTGATGATCTTCCTGTGTGATGGTCTTGAACCATTCTACTTCTGCATCTGGCTGCAGCATGTCCAAGATTATGACATACATAACATTCAACATTATTCATCAGAGTAAAAGATTTTCTTTGAAGAATTTCTTTCCTTGGTGGTTGATGGGATTGACCTCTCATCTCCTTGTTGAGTATTTCAGATTGTGCATTAGAGTTCCTTGTCTTATTTTGTGAACTAGATTTACCTTCAACAGATTCATGAAAAACAAGACCAATTTTGATAGCAGGAGACCTTTCACTACTAAGAATATCATCCAATATCTTAGTACTATCTTGAAATCGTAAGAGCTTATCCTTTTCTTCTAAGTTATCTTTTAGAATATTTACCTCAACCTGAAGTTGCTCTTCCTTTTCACAATACTGCTTCTTCATCTTTTCTTCATCTTTTCTTCCTTCTTCCAACTGGTGACTTAATTCAAGAACTTCATTTTCTTGTTTTTCAAGAGCTTGGAGTAGTTCTTTATTCTGCTTATTTGATTCTTTAAGATCTTCTTTTAGTGAGAGGATTGTAGCTTCAAGACTTTCATAGTAACTGGATCTTTCTGCGAGTTTCTTGATTGTTGTGCTCCTTTCATTTACTTCATTTCTTAATGATGTCACTTCATCCTACAACTTTTGACATTTTTCCTTGAATAGCTTCCTTACCTTGTTTCCTTCCTCTAGTTGAGATTTTAGTTTGGTAACTTCTTCTTTGGAGATACATTCCCTTTCGTGCAATAGATATTGTTGATATCTAATTTTGTCTGTAAGCCTTCTAAATTCTGCCTCTATTTGATATCTTTCATTGTCACCCATAAGAGCAAATTCAGTTGTTTCACTATCACTTTCATCATCTTCAAATGGATGAAGAAATGTATCACTAGAGGATAACAAATTCATACCTGATAGTACTTTTGCTTGTTCCTCTTCATTCTGAAGTGCTTCTTCCACATATTTCCCAATCAATTCTCCCACTGTCATATTTCTTCTGAGATGTCTTCTTCTTCTTAGGTGCTTTCTTCTTAAGCTTCTTCCCCATTGTTCTATGGATCTCCTTCAAGCGATCAAGCTTCTACCAAAGGACCTACTCTGATTCCAATTATTGGAAATAATACTTCGGGGGGGGCAGGTGAATCAATATTATCAAATTAATTATTTTTTAATTTCCATACTCAGATTCATAATTGCTACTTGAGTGAAGGGAACCTGCATGTACACGCAACAATGTCTAATGCAACTAGCGTATATCTAGTAAACTTATGATTCAGTTAATCCATTAAATTTTGATCTTTAGTTAGTGCATCAGAACTTTTATTAACCATATGAATAGTAAATAGGTGTAATAAAATAGAATAGATCATCACACACAAGAAGCACACATGAACACCATGATGTAAGCTGGAAACCCAATGTGGGTGAAAACCACTTGCTGCAAGTCGTCTCTATCGTCTTTTAATAAGAAACTTCTTTTTACAATATTTTTGTACTGGTGCAGTCTTATACCAGTACACAGGCTTCTACTTGCAGAAGGCTACAACCTTCTCTCATTCTCCAGCTTCTCCTAGAAGGGAGCCGCAACCCCCTTATCTCTTGTACTAGCCGATCCTTTTACTACTACAAAGGTGCCGGCCTACTGAATGCTCCAACCTTCACTAATTTTCCAGCTACCACTGGAAGGGAGCTACCACCCCCTTAGCTCTTTTACTAGCTGATGTACTAGTCCATAGGTGCCAACCTGCAGAAGGCTACAACCTTCTCTTTCTTCCTCCAGGTACCATGTTTCATAATTTTCAGACTGGATACTCATGGAACACAACATCAGAATCTAAAGACCACGTTTCATCCAATTTTCATACTGGACCCATCAATATCATTAGAGCACAAAATCAATCAACACCAGCTTCATCAATTTCTGAATCACCCAATACTGAATCGCTGAAACCCAGTCAATAAACTACAATCACTAGAATATAGAGTAGAACACAGAACTCTGCAACAATGTTCAGATCTAACTGTATCACCAAAAATCATGTATCAGAGTGCATACGCTACTTGGAAGAGCCGAACCACTGCATATATGCAACTTCACCAAAGCGAACCAGCATATATGTCATTAGTTACTTACTTATAACTTCGCTGCACTTCCTGACTCCATAAAAACCCAGATCATTATATATACAAGGATAATACGTATGCTAGCAACCAGATCTAGTCCATCAGATCACATAAAGGTAACTCATTATGATCCTGATCCATTATAGATCTCATCCATCAACACTGAAGCTAAACACAATCAACCAAATTGAATATGCAGAATATTGACACCAGTAAATAGTCATCAGAACTCATCAACAAGCAGAGCCACTTGTAACTTCAAACATCATAGTTCATATTGTATACGCTACTTAGATGTATCTAACCTACGTATGTGCGTGCTTTTATGAAAGTCAACCAGCGTATACATCTGTAAATATTCATTCATGTTTTGCAGCTATTTCAATCTTACGTTATACTCAGATCAAAACATTACATGCATTAGTATACAGATCTAGAACAAGCATGATCAAACCTTATAGAGATGATTCATTCCAAATCATTTGATCCCGATCTGTCCTTAGATCTTGTTCTCCATCAATTGTTGAGATTCCTCCTCAGCTCGGATCAAGCAAAGCATCATGAACCCATAACCTTCATACTAGATCTCATACTTCATCAGATATTCAAGACTTTCTGAATGCATTTGCCTAATGATCTTCTTCTCCTTTTATAAACTTATCCCTTACTCAATATCATGGTCCAAAACCATTTAGAACCAATCCTAGGGACCCAATACCTAGGTTGAACACTTCAGATGCAATACCAAGGTCCAAAACCATAGGTCTAAATACCACAGATCCAAAAATAAGCTTTCCCAAATGTACGCGCTTTTCCGTCCATGAAAGTGTGTGCATACGCATACGTGACTTTTTATCAGCAATTCCGTGTGTATACATGCCTTTGTATATAGTGAACCTGCGTGTATAAACTACTTGGTATATAGAAAACCTGCGTATATACGCGACTTGGTATATAGTTAACATGCATGTGTACATGACTTGGTATATAGTGAACCTGCGTATATACTTTTATATCTTCATTCTTTGTAGTCTGATCATCAATTCTTTGCTACTGACTTGTTGCACTATGATCTGTCATCTGTGTGAGTTTCCATCAAGGATAACACTTTTATCATAATGCCAACAATCTCCCCCTTTGGACTTGATGGCAAGGCTAACTTTCCATATTGAAAACTGTCATCTTAATGGGTTGTCATTATTCATTACATCTAAACTCATTCCTTTGAGTTGTCCTACATCCCATGTATTCTATCACATCTGATATCTCTTCTGTAGATTCATCTAGTTATATATAAGTGAGTTGTTCTTCTACAAGGGGTTGCCAACAAGTACAACACATGCATCATAATGCCAACAGAGGGAACTGTACTGTCACATGTTAAACAATGGAAATTGATCTTATGGTGTCCAAACGTTTTCTAGTGGGGAGGAATGATCAGGTGCTCGAAAAATAGCTCAAAATTAAAAGTTGTTGGATTGGTGTGGAACCTAGATGACCATGTAGTGCTCGTCATCTTTAATCTAAAACAACTCGTTTCACATGAAACAAACACTATATGCTCCCAGAATCATGTTATATTCACTTTGCAAACAGGCAATTTTGTGCAAAATTGGATAGCCCAGTCAACAATGCATATTGTTGACGTGGCACTCACTGTGCAAGTGTATGTGGAAATTTGACTGGTAAGTAGGCTCCTCCAACAAATTGTAGGTTGACAAGTGTCAATTTTTTATTAGTTCAGTTTCAGCATTTTTGATTGGTTGAATTGGTGGCCAACCATGAACCAACACATGGCCCAGCAAGAGGCCGCCACATGGCAGCCCGAGGGCCACCAAAAATTTGGGTAAAGTTTGGGCATCATCAACGAGTGTTGAACCCATGACAACACAACACTAATCCAAAGCCTCCCCCAATATGGCATACACATAGTTCTAAACCATGTAAGAACTCCACATTTATTTAAATGTTAAGAGCATGACAATTCTAGGCAGAAACTAGCCTATGGGATTGAGGCCTTCATCGTTCAACCATCATATGACCATCCGCTGAATGGGAGAAGGGGCTGGGCCGACGGGGGTATGGCGTTGCCCTTAGCCCTAGGCACGTGGCCACATTTTTCAGAAATAAGGCGTTAGAGGACATTTAAATTGTCCGACAATTTCGCCTGAAAATTGGCGAAATTGTTGCTATGTTAGCCCGTTTTGTGGAAAATTTGTAGGATGGTACTAGATTTTGGGGAGTTTGCAGTGCAATTAGAAAAATATTGGGAAATTCCATAACTTGATCATTTTTTTACCAAATCGGGAGCAAACATAAGTTAAATAAACATTATTGGGCATTCTAGAGCCATTGGAATAGGTTTCAAAGCTTTTTGAGCATTGTAAACTAATGTATTCCCAGTTTTTAGCATAATAGAGAAAGCCAAGCCATTGGAATTTCGACCAAGGAGACATAACCCAGGAGGGGTGAACTCCATCATGTGGTGTTGTGATATTATTTATGGTGATGTTTATGTCTTTTATAAGCTATTGTTTCATTCATTTGTTTATGTTAATTTGCACATAAAATTTACAGAAAAACACTAAAAAACCCATATTTAAACTTCCAAATAATTTAATAAATCCTCAAGCACCTTTAAAATATACTGAAAAGGAATTTTAGCATAGCAAAACTATTTTTCCCAATCAGATCAATAAGAGAGTTAGGAAGTTCAAGTACTTTAATCTAAATGGTGCCAAGCCTGGGTAACACGAGACTTGACCTATACGCAAATTATACTGCTTCATTTACATTTTTAGTGAAGTCTTTAGAGAATATTTTCTAGAAGGTCATGTGGTGAGTTTCACCTATATCAAGCAGCTATTCATCGTTCAAAGAAAAATATGAAATATGAAAGTGTTGGGTCCCTATAATACTAGTGATTACCCCATTACTATTGTAGTTATACCCCTTATTTATATTGTTGTGCCCCTATTACCCCCATATTGTTATTTCTGTGCCCCTTAGAATCCCTCTATTTTTATTTTTGTGGCTTTATATTATTATTGTTACGTCGGCTGGATTATATTGTGACTCCTTAGACTCCTATATATAGAAAGAAGGTTTTTTCATTTGTATCATCCAAGAATTGTTCATTTATGTAATGTAAAGGAGGTTGCTCCCCCGAAGAGGCTGAATTCTAAGGCGTTGATCTTTCTTTTCTATCTTTTCTTGAGCTGGTTTCATAACAGAAAGATATCTTCAGTTACTCCAATATTTTAGTGGGAAATAAAGGAAGATTTAGGTGCTTTATATTTTGTTGGATATCATGCTTTATCTTTCTGTTCGTTTCATCCTTTCTTGATTATTTCCCAAGGGATTTTGCCTGTGGATGCATAATTTGCATCTATATTATAATAAATAAAGTGGAGATCAAACTCCTGCCCCTTCCCTACCTTACATCTATTGTTCTTTATTTCACATCCTCTTTTACCACCCTTTCCACTAGAAGAGTCTTGTGACTCATTATTTTATTTATGTGCAAGGAACAAAAATTATTTAGGGAATTGATAAGTTGCCTTCCTCTTCCCAAAATATTTCTCTCATCCTACAAACTTCTCCACAAGAGTCTAAAAAGTATTGTCCTTGAGTTGGGCACTAACTTGTAAGGATTGAAGATAATGATAATACGTAATATAGAAGGCTTTGAAAAATGATATAAGAGTGATGTTCATTTTAATTCTAATGGATTATACAAATGCATGATAGCTCTAATTTCTATGCTTAGCAACAAGGGATCACCCTCCTTGATCTCCAAGTTGAATAACTTGATCATCAACTAAACTACTTCTAATTATAGGTGCTATCCATATAAATATTTTGACTTTTTTAATGCATCATAAGAATTTATAATTGGGATAATATAATGGCTCTCCTCTTCATTTACAGAAGCAATAATTAGGGAATATTCCTTTTTATCCTTGTTCTCCCATATGGTGGGCTCTTTATCTAGTGTTAGCTTGGTAGGAACATTGTCACCTTCCTTACAAACACCTTGCTATAAGTCATTGAAGATAAGGGTATGCCTAATATTTCTAAACCATTCATGGTATTTTTCATTCCAGTGAAAACAACATTGAAAATGGAGATGAGAGAATGCATATTTAACAAAGATTTTAGTTGAGATTGTGTTGACAGTGCTGGACCCACCAACATTCAGGGGATCTCCTTGATATGAAGTCCCAACTAGACCTCACACCGTTCAGAGTAGGAGTCCAAAAAGTGGGTTTTAATTTTATGCCTTGACTGTGAAAATGCATAGAGTAAAGTATGTTAACTTTGGGTGAGAGGAAGTGTGTGACCCTATGGAGAGTCAAGTAGGATGCATGAAGGTTCCATGGTATATTATACTTATATGGTTTTCTTTGGGGAGGAATCTGTGTTTCCCTAGTTATATACATACACTGTAATTTTATTTTCCTATTGTTATCGACTTGACATCCTTCCTATTTCTTTGCATTAACTCATCACGTACAAACATATTTTGGCATTTATTACTGACATGGAATATAAGATTTCTTGCTTAATGGAAGATATTAGGTAATAATAGTTATCAGACTCTCTCTCTCTCTCTCTCTCTCTCTCTCTATATATATATATATATATATATATATATATATATATAGAGAGAGAGAGAGAGAGAGAATTATGCATGTAATGACATATAATTATTAGTCTAGAGACTCGGTGGATTCTTTTAATGTTAAACCATTGTAACTTCTCTGTGTCCTAGCCTTCCCATTTTTAGGACCGAATCTATGGAGTCTATAAAGTGATAAATCAATATCAATATTCCATGTATATAACTAAACCCTACTATTAACCCTTCCATAATAGTAAATATAAATATATTCTTTTTTTATACTTCGAATAAATAAAAAACTTATTTTTTTTCTAATCACTGCTTTGTAACCCTTCAAATAGGGGTTATATTCTCTATGGTCAATTTCCTTTGCTTTACATTTGTTTAATACAACAACTTATTATGTGTTCCTAGATTACATCTTTACTATTTTCACATGTAAACATAGGTCTTCTAGTTTACATCTTCATCTCCTAATTTCTTGCAATCATAAAGTTAGTAAAAACAACATATTCTAGTTTAGAAAATTTATTTAACTTCCATTTTTCCAACATATTATCAACCACTTAGCTTCTATTTTCTTCTTAAAATTATAAATACTTATTTAAAATCCCTTTAGAAGTAAGTCAGAGGGTTACACATTCCTCCCAACCTTGAACTTACTTGTTTAGTTAGTGCCCCCCAAGTTCTCCCTCCAAATGTCAGATAGTATTAGGTAGAAGGATAATTGCAATTCTCTACCTCCAGAACCTTTTGTAGAGTACCACTAATGCTTGTCTGGGTTTACCAGTCTTTTTGGTAAGGTTACCAAGATATTTTATTTATCTCCCATAGTAGGTTGTATAGGTCCACCACAAACTATTTCGCTCTAACATTTTAACCTTTTTTGTTGGTTTGTGTTATCTGTCCCATATTTTTTTTCTTCTCATTTCTCTTCCAAAATCTCAATAAAAGATAGGAGGAGGATTTTTTTCTTCCTTTTTATTTTTTTGCCTCGTTAGGCATAACTAACTTGAATTTTTTTCAATGATGGTTAGGGGTTAATCTCTCATGTTAGCCTCAGATTAATGCACTAACATAAATTCTTATTTATTGTTATTTTTTTTTAGAAAATGAAATAATATTTCATGACACGTCTTTTAATTTCCTTAACCCAAAAATAAGTAAAAGTCACACAATAAATCTTCCTAGGGGTATTACACAAACAAAACATCCTAGAGCGTGTTTTCCTATTTTGCGGATTCTGAATAATTGAGACTTTTACAGTTTCAATGGACAATATCATTGTTGACATTAGAAAAAAATTACATCATTTCATATTATTTGAGTTCACTTACATTATACACATAACAATTTAAAAAAACATGATTTTGTTTTTCATTTTTTCGCTTCTAATTAATAATATTATTTTCATGTCTTTGTAAGTATTTTGTATTTTATTTCACAAGGAACTGCTATATGAAATTACAATTTTAGGAAGCAATAAAAACAAATTTATACTAGCGTCTTTATTTTGTGATCTAATATCTTTAACAATTATGTATAGCAGTTAAACATGACTTTTACACTTTTTTGAAATATTGACATTCCGTTTTTTGGAGCATAGTTTCATACATGTCATAAAGTCTGTACATTTAAAGTTAATATGACAATTTTTTTTAAAGAAATTTGGTATAAAAGAAATGTATATCTATATATATATATTGGATTTGTTGTTTGTTTCTAGCTCTTCTTTATTGTTTATTATTTAGTAAAATATTGTTCTACTCCTTTTTATGTCTTTTATTTTATAGCCTTGTAGTGTTAGTTGAGTGTAAATATGGTTTTTTTTCCTTTTGATTATGTCTCCTCCATTACCTACTTGGAAGAAATATATAGGAACAATATGAGGCAATATTATTACTAAAAACATGGTGTCCAAATAGTTATTTATCTAAATGCAAGAAATCATATACATGCTATATATTGAAATCTCATTTTGCTCTTCCTTATAGCTTGTTGTTTATGTAGTAGCATGACTCACTGATAATAAATGAAACAAGGTTAAGAAAATATAATCTAAGAGAAAAAGAAATACTTGACTAAGGTAATATGTGGTATTGAACCCTTCTGTATGGCCTTTTTTTATCCCCCATGATATCTCTAGAATCTCTTTTCCAAATGGTTGCAACTCCAACAACTACCAAAGCAATCCGTGTAAGCTTACATTGATGTATTTTTCATGTTGCACATTCAACTCCATATCACCAATATTAGAGACTTACTAACTATAAAATTTAATTCTCATTTGATAATGGTTTTCCATTGAGAATTTAAGTTGTTTGATAATATTTCGTTAGAGGATCTGTTTATTTGGGACTTGGTAGTGGAATATAAAGTGGCTCCTTGAATATGATCTCGTCAAACCAAGGATGTTTTGCATCATGTTTGTCATTCTATTATGTCTGCTACCTCATCCCCCACACCTCATAATACCACTAGTGTACATTTCATAAAAGCAACCCAATTATCTAGCATTTAAAAATATGTGCCCCAACAAGACTCTTTTTACATAGATAGAGAAACTAGGAAACAAGGTAAGGGAGAATATTTGTTGCTACAAGAGATACGGCCTATTAAGATTCATTGATTGGTATAGGGCTAAATGTCTAGCGCAATTTCCCTACCGATTACATTTTTTCATTTGGACTTTTTTTTCATTCTCATGATTACTAAGGAGGTGAGCACCTCTATTGCACCTATCTTTACCCATAATTATCAAATGCAAAATGATTCTATGACTTTTATCTTAGACAGAGAAAATAATATTGTGGCATAAGGCTTGGTTCATACCCTTAGCCTTCCCATCACTAGACACCAAATCCCATTTCAACTCAGCTAGGTCCCAAAAAAAAAAAAAAAACCCTCATCTTATTTTCTCCTATTATTTTGATATCACCTTTTTTATTGGCCCTTTCCAAGATATTTTGGTATTATCTTGGTATGTGATATTTATCCTTTCACTTGTGTTGATTTGCTACTAAACATTCTATACCAATAGGCCCCACACAATTTTTTCATGTTAAAAATAACCCATACCACTTGCAACGTGAAAGTGACACCTATGTGCTCACGTTCTCATATCTAAAATCAAGCCAACTTCCTACTACCAAAGCTCCCATTAAGAATATTTAGCCCATCGGTAGTAATTATGGGCGTGCAGAGAAGATGTCATGGACCATCACTGAAAAACTTGAGGAACAATCACTGCCGGAATACCTCTTCCCATTGACGTGCGATTGGGATTTTCTGATGCTTTCCTCCGAGAAAACAGAAATCTGGTCCGGAAAGCTTTTGGTTAATTCCGTCCTTTTCAGCTCATCTCATTTTTAAGGTTTTCTTAATTTTAAATGTCATTCAATTCCGTCCTTATCAGGTCGGGGCGTGCGGAGAATATGTGATGGCCCCGACGTTATTTGGTTGAAAAACTTGACGAACAATCACCGGAATCTACACCTTCCTGTTGACAATCTTATCCTCGAAAACTTTTGGTTAATCCGTCATTTTCACCTCATCTTTTATTGCATTCTTAATATACATTTAAGCAAAATATAAATATATATATATAGATATTAATATTATATTAATATTAATACTATAGTTTCAATTCAAATGTAATTAGGACATATATTAAAATTTAAGTATAATATGAATAAGAAATAAAAAATTGCAATTATATATGTGGGGAATATTTAATTTATAATTCATATTATATTAAAATATTAATGTATATCATAATTATATTATTAATTTTTTTTATCAATATAGGTTTTCTAGTTTCAAAAACAATTATAATTTTCATTAATATTTTAATGTAATATGAATCACAAACAAAAAAAAATGAAAGAAATATAAGTATATATAAAGTTAATATTAATTTTATATATGTATATAGAGAAATACACTAGTTCCATTAACAAATTTTTTAAACAAATTTATAACTCATTCATTTTTATTATGTATTTAACATTTACAATTTTATATATATATATATAAAAGGAAAATATATATATAGGGAGAAAAACCTATGGATATATATTTTCTACTTTCAAATGTGAATTTTAAATAGAAATATTTCTATGTCAATTGTAATTTTCTATTAGTAAAAAAAGTTTTATATATATATATATATATATATATATATTCATTCTAAGTAATACTATTCTATTGATATGAAACAAAATAAAAATACAACGAGGCATTGGCCTCTGCAATGCTGAACAGAGTTTGTCAAAAAATATCACAACCTAAACGCGACTGCCCCATCGAGGGGGAAACCAGTCCGTGAAACTAGAAAAAAAGACCCACACAGGGGTCACAAGTTTTGATATCAAAAAAACCCGCACAGGGGGTCTAGAATGAAAACTAGCGAATCAAACCAAAAGGTATGCTTTGAAAACAAAACATAGCAAAAATCAGACAACAGCTTATGAAACCTGCAGCTAGCGGAAAGGTGACAGTTGGCAGCCCAGTCGTCAATCAGGATGGACCCCTTGAAGGCCGTCTATAGCAGGTTCTTCAACAATTTGACACGCATACTTGTACCACTTCTCCTCCTCTGCTGATGTGCCACACAATATTCCATGAACTAGTTGAGTGCCAGCATAGCTACCCTATGCTACATGCTTGCCTGACGTGTCGCCCTAGATGGCACCCTCAAGCAAGCTAAGAAGGATAATAAATTATCACCAAAGTATTATGGTCCGTACAAGGTGTTGCAAAAGATTGGTACTATGGCATACAAATTGGACCTTCTCGCAGCTTCTCGATTGCACCCAGTTTTCCATGTTTCATGTTTAAAGAAGGTTATAGGCGACAAGCTCCCAGTTCAAACAATATTGCCAGAACTTGACGAGGAAGGAAAAATTATATTGAAACCGGAAGCAGTCACAAAAACAAGAACTCGACAGCTACGAAATCGTTCAATTTTAGAGTATCTTATCAAATGGAAGAACTTATCCGCTGAAGATTCCACATGGGAGGATGAGAATTTTATGCAAAAGTATCCAGAACTACTCAAGCATTGAGGAAAACACTTGTTTGAAGGAGAGGGGCATGTTGGGTCCCTATCATACTAATGATTACCCCATTATTGTTGTAGTTATACCCCTTATTAATATTGTTGTGCCCCTGTGGCCCCCATATTGTTATTACTGTGCCCCATAGAATCCTTCTATTGTTATTTTTGTGGCTTTATATTATTATTGTTAGGTTGGCTGGATTATATTGTGACTCCTTAGACTCCCATATATAGAAATGAGGTTTTTTCATTTGAATCATCCAAGAATTGTTCATTTATGTAATGTAAAGGAGGTTGCCCCCTCGAAGAGGCTGAATTCTAAGGCGTTGATCTATCTTTTCTATCTTTTCCTGAGCTGGTTTCATAACAAGTTCAGATCTATACCAATTTATACCAAAACATAGAAATGGGTGGAAAGGGAATGGAAAATGAATAATAGGGTGGATTTAGGTCCACCTAGTTTCAACAAATTTTTGACAATAATTTTTAGTTGATCAACGCTACAAATTTGTAACTCTAGGATAGACCAATGACTTGTGCAACTAGAGGGAATCGTACAAAACAGGCGAACGCGCATGTTGTCAGTGCCTCTTTAGCATCATAACCTAAGAGAGGAATTTGGATTTGTGACATGGGTTTCCCTAGTGTTTGACCATTGTAGATGGAAACTTTGAAGTAGTTACCATGAGGTCAAGCGCCCACTAGATCATGGTGACTACTTGAGTAAGTACCATTGGTGAGGAAACTTAACCTCGTTTGTGGTACATATTCATGATGATGTTGATGTACATCAATGGTATTGACCTAGATAAAGATGTTATTTATGAGGTTTATTTTTATTAGAAATATTCATGATGATGTTGATGTACATCAATGGTATTGACCTAGATAAAGATGTTATTTATGAGGTTTATTTTTATTAGAAAGATCATGTATACAGATAGTCATTATGAATACCTCACTAGGTAAGAGGGAGTGTTGAAAAATATAGCTATAGTCAGTGTTCATAATCATTGATGTACTTATAATACTATGTAAAAATATGAAAAAAAAATTAACATTAAATTAAAAGAAATAAAATTAAAGTAAAGGAAATCAACAAAACCACCAAAAAATAGAATCCTTAAAAATAGTTTATACTCCAGTAAATAACATATTTACTATGAGTTACTATCCATCATACTTACCACTAATTACTATCCCTTAACAGTTTAACAAATACCAATAAGAATGTAAATATCTAAACTTAGTAGAATTTGTAACTTGATTTTGCTATTTTGAATATAAAATATACTTGAATTTTTTCATTTTACATACACACTTATCACTTATAATTCTATCACACACCTCTAAATTAGTAATTAGTTATTAATAAATTAGTTATTAATTAAAATTTTCAAATAAAATTCGCTAAAAAATCAACCAATCTCAACCAACAAGCCATCCATACCATATTCAATATAGTGCATTCGCTAAAAAGTCAACCAATCTCAACCAACAAGCCATCCATACCATATTCAATATAGTGCATTCGCTAAAAACTCAACCAATCTCAACCAACAAGCCATCCATACCATATTCAATATAGTGCATGATTCTTATCATTGATCAACTGAACCATACATAACATATTTAAAATACTCATGATAAACCCCCAAAAAAATTGAAAAACAGTTGTAATTGTAATTTCTAACCCTATGGGGCCTTACCACTCCAGATATGTTATGTCAAACAGGTGATTGTTCAATCGAGATGGTTGGGAGATGCATCAACATCGGGGCTCTTGAAACAATGTTGAGATAGTAATAAACGAAATCTGCCAATATGAAGCTCTGAACAATCTCAGAGACAATGAACAGGAACAAACCAAAATCGAAATAAGTTTTGATGGAGCCGTCCATAATGACCTTCGGGATTACCGTGAAGAAGAATGTAAATTTAAATAACCTCTCCGCGCCGAGAGCAAACACATAGAAGGCAGTAAAAGCTTCGACGACCCTTTCGCTTTGCATTACACGGAGTTGAGGCAGAACCTGAACGGACTCCAGATAGGGAACAAACGCCACGATGGCCTTATTCAGAGGACTTAATGGCGAAACATAATTAGACAAGGGATGCGTTACCAGTGCAAGGAGCGCACAGGGAACGAGCAAGTAATATATGGGTAAGTTGTCAACATTCTCCATGTATGTAGATCTGAGCTTGAAACGGATGATATAGATAACCCATATGGTCGTTATCAGTCCAAATAAATCCAGCGTTCCGCTTGCGATGGTATACACGTTGGTGGTATACACGTTTCCAGACCAGTGCAGGTAGAGACTAACCGCGAGGCAAATCGCGGTGAGTTCCTGGGATTTGAGTGACAAACCTGAGCAGGTTTTCTTCCTTGTTAGCTTGTAAACCAATGCTGAAATTCCACACACGCGAATAAAATTTGCAGTGAAATACAGGACCGCGGCCCAGTAATCCCCAAAGGTTAGAGAAATCAGTGTCACCAGGAAACATATTATAGCCAGGGCTTGGCATGCCTGTTTCTTCACAGATTGGCTCTTAAACCATGCTTTCAGAGCAACCCACAGATTTTCTGATCCCTTTCTAGAACCCATGTCTGTCTTCTTCAGCTCCTGAATGTCAAATTTCCTGTGTCAATCAAATGTGAAGCCCTGTTTTTGCATCTCAGGTCTTTTATAAATGAAATATTTAGCCTATAGCTAGTTATTACAGGGCGTGCAGTGAACATGACATGGCCCCGGTGTTGTGTGGCTGACGAACAATCACAGCCCTTCATTAGTGGCCGGAATATCCAGTTCGTGTTGACGAGATTGAGATCCGAGAAAACATAAATCTTATCGTAGAAAGCTTTTAGTTAATCCCGTCCCTTCGGCCTCATCAGGAAAGTTTTATATCATTTTTTATTAATCTTGAATATCGTTCTATTTATATTTATGGAGGAGAGTGCAGGTTATTTTGTGCCTATCAATCTTTTCAAAATTAATTGTCAAGGATATTGTATTTCTTTAAACTTTATGCCATTAAAGATACATTACATTTATGGGGTGTGGATTTTTATGTAACCTAAATGTGAATATAAAGTCTTGGAGCAGTATAATTAGTGATGGTGTCTAAATGAATGGATGAGGAAGCTTATGTTTGAAATTACTTAAAAATAAATAAAATAATAAATTACAGTATTGTTGGTTTGAAACAGGTTGACCAAAAAAATTAGTAGAAAGACTTTGTTTAATATTTTAGTTATTATTTTTAATTTTTAAATTTGTTATTAAAATATTATTTTATTATTTTTCAATTTATATAAAATATAAAATATTATTTTAATAATAAATAATATAAATTAAAAATTATTATTTATATTTTTGAAATAATAAAATATAAATTTGTATATTGTATAAATAATTATTTATATATGGATAATTTTTATTCTCAGAAATTTTCTTTATCTTTTTTTAAATTACTAAAGGCTCTTTGTTCAAATTTATTGTGAACCGTTAATTGATATGCAAACCTTTCAAATAATTATTTTAGACAAAAGCTTGCTATCTTACCAATAAAAACTTAATTGGAGGAAAAAAAATTAACAAAATTTTTAAGTTGTAGTATTGTTTTACTTACTCGTTTAGATTTACAGAAAACATTATTATCTAATAGATAAAACTTATTTTTAAGGGATCTTTTATGATTAATGATTTTAAGCTTGTAATATTGTTTTATTTGTATACGTTATTATAATAATTAAACAACTTCTTCTAAATAATTTGGATATTTCTTTCCAATTGTATTTTAATAATCTAATATTTTTTTATTGTTTTAAATATTATATTATTTATATATTATTTTAATTTATATATAAATTTAATAATAATATAATGTCTAATAAATAAATCTAGAAAATTAAATTATATATATATATATATCAAAATGATGTATAACAATAGATAATTTTAAAACCCGTATAAATATATATGTATTCAATTGAAAATATGATTAATTGTGGAATTAATGATAATAAAAATGATATAAAATAATTTAACTAAATAGAAGTATATTGGAAGAAATATTGAAATGGCTAATATCAAGTTTTACTAGCACAACCAGTTGAGGATAGACCACTTTAGCATTTGTATAACATTTTTAAATTATTTGTAAGGAGAATAATTTTATATATGTAGATTCTTAGTGTCATTTATATGGGAAATGAATTTTCTAAAGCATTTTTTCTGCACTAATTTTAACTAAAATTTGGCAAAATTTCTTCAAATTTTTAGTTTAAGTTATTTAATCTACAAAATTGAGTTGCTTTGGGTTTTTCTCGCTTGGAATCAATATATACATAAAAAATATATTTTAAACCACAAAAAGTCATAATCTTACTTGAAATTATATAATCTTATGAGAAATGATATTTCTTATATAAGTTAGGCTAGGTCTCTCAAGATATGTGTATGAATATAAGTTTTCTAGTTTTAATTGTAATTGGGAACATATATTTTAATGTAATGTGAATCATAAATATATAAATATATATATATATATATATATATATATATATATATGAAATTCTTATTCTATTAATACATTTAGTTTAGGAGAGTTTGTAATAGATTCATTTTTTAATTTGACATTATATATATAAAAGGAAATATATAAATATATGTTTTTTACTTTCTAAAGCAGATTTTAAATATAAAAAATTCATGTATATATATAGCAACATACTTATAAAATGTTATATATGTGTAGGTGAATGGTTTACATATAACATTTTGAATATTAATTAAGAAAATAAGATAAATAAACATATAATGCTTTAAAAAATATTTACAATAATAGTAATTTTATATATAGAGAGAGTTATATATATATATGTTTTCCACTTCTAAATATAAATTGGGCTTTCATGAACAATTTAGTAAGTAGTGTGTGAAATATAAATACAATATTTCAATGTCAACTATATATATTTATATAAAACAAAATGAATATATATTAATATATATTGAGCAACACACTAAAAAAATTGTGCTATACATATATGGAGTTCACTTATAATAATTTTGAATATTAATAAAAGAAATTAAGATAAATAATCATAGATATAGAGAGAGAGAGAGAGTCCTATAGATATAGGTTTTCTACTTCCAATATGTAGAGTATGAATGATTTTCTATATAAAACAAAAACTATATATATAAATAAATGATTTTCTATATAAAACAAAAACTATATATATAAATAGATAGATAAATAGATATAGTTGTCATATAAAAATTTTGAATATTAATAACAAAAATCAAGATAAATAAACATATAACATTTAAAAATTATTTATAATTAAAGTAATTTTATATAGAGATAGTCTTGTACATATATGTTTTCTACTTCCAAATATAATTAGAGCTTGTGTGTGAATGGTTTACATATAACATTTTGAATATTAATAAAAAATATAAGATAAATAAACATGTAATTTTTTAAAAATTATTTATAATAATAGTATATGTGTGTGTGTGTTTTCCACTTCTAAATATAAATTGGGCCTTCATTAACATTTTAGTAAGTAGTGTGTGAAATATAAATACAATATTTCAATGTCAACTATATCTATTTTATATAAAACAAAATGAATATATATTTATATACATTGAGCAACACACTAAAAAAATTGTTCTATACATTTATAGAGTTGACTTATAATATTTTGAATATTAATAAAACAAATGAAGATAAATAATAATATATATATATATATATATATATAGAGAGAGAGAGAGAGAGAGAGAGAGAGAGAGAGAGAGAGAGAGTCCTATAGATATATGTTTTCTACTTCCAATATGTAGAGTATGAATCATAATAAAATATTTGAATGTCAATTATGGATCTTTTGTATAAGACAAAAACAAGATATATATATATATATATATAGAGAGAGAGAGAGAGGGGTAGGTAGATAGATAGATAGATAGGTAGGTAGATAGATAGATAGATAGATATAGTTGTCATATAAAATTTTGAATATTAATAACAAAAATCAAGATAAATAAACATGTAACATTTAAAAAATATTTATAATTAAAGTAATTTTATATATAAAGATAGTCTTATACATATATGTTTTCTACTTCTAATATGTAGAGTATGAATCATAAATAAAATATTTCAATGTCAATTATGGATCTTTTATATAAAACTATATATATATATATATATATATATATATATATATATATATATATATATATATATATATAGGTAGATAGATAGATAGATAGATAGGTAGGTAGGTAGATAGATAGATAGATAGATAGATATAGTTTTCATATAAAATTTTGAATATTAATAACAAAAATCAAGATAAATAAACATGTAACATTTAAAAAATATTTATAATTAAAGTAATTTTATATATAAAGATAGTCTTATACATATATGTTTTCTACTTCTAATATGTAGAGTATGAATCATAAATAAAATATTTCAATGTCAATTATGGATCTTTTATATAAAACAAAATATATATATATAGATATAGTTGTCATATAAAATTTTGAATATTAATAAAAAAAATCAAGATAAATAAATATGTAACATTTAAATATGATTTATAATTAAAGTAATTTTATATATAAAGATAGTCTTATACATATATGTTAGAGTTTGTATTAACATTTTAAAGTGTATAGTGTCAATGTCATATATATATATATAGATAGATGGATAGATAGATAGATAGAGTGAGTGACTCAAGAGCAATATATATCCATTATAAATTCGAATATACTGAGAGTTAACATTGATGTTTCACATGTTATTGGTGATAACATTTTTTGGTTCAAGTATTTACATCTTAGTCTTAACATCTTTTTATTATAGATGGCATACATGCCCATCAAATATAACATAATATTTTATGTGAAGATATGTCGTAATGTCTTGTTATATAAATATTTTGACTAGGCAAAATTGTATAAAAAATAAATAAATAAAATGAATAATTATAAGCTTTAGGGTGCCCCGTTTTGACAATGTTTTTTTAATGATATTCTTATGTAATGAAACTTATTTAAGGGCATGAAGAAGAAATATTGTGTGTGTGTTAAACATAGATCCACTTTAACTTCAGATCTATGAAGCATCAAGCGAAGTCAAATCTATAGAAAGAGAAATCTTTCCTCAAATTTTACACTAAAAATGACTTACACTTTGAGAGATTTGATTTCTCTCAATGTTAGATAAATCTAGAATTAAGATAAATCTAAACTAATAAAATATCTAATAATAAAAAACTAAAACTTTATCATAACTAAAACTAAAAATCAATATAATATAGTCAAAACTAAAACTTTATTATAACTAAAACTGAAAATCAATATAATAGAGTCATATTATTAATTAGCAAAAACAAAACACTAAGCTTATATCAATAACTATGGTTTCCTTCAACCGACTTGAATCATTCAAAACCTGTGTCATAGCTAATGGTATATCTATAGAGTTAATAAAATAGTCATGTTTTTAGTTAGCAAATAAGTAAGCCTATATTAATAACTATGGTTTCCTTCGTTTGACCTTAATCATTCATAATGTTCTTTCCGTTAATATATTTGTAAACCTGTGTTCTTTAGCTTGTGAGGATAATTGTATTAATTTATGAGAATTGAACCTAAAACGGTATAGCTAAGTTTCTTTACATGAGGTTGGTTTTGAGAAATTTTGATTATGATAATCTATGCTATTAGTAAAAAATTTCCTCTAGCTTGATTTGTTTCCCTACATTAAAATGATCTAATTTTTTTTGGAAATACATTTTTAAGAAAGGAAGAAATGGGACATTATAAGATGCTCATGATCAAAAACCTTCTTTGAAGCAAAAAAAATATATGTTAAAAAAATTATTACTTTTCATTAAGAATAAAACATTTCTTAGAGAGGAAGAAATGTGACATTGTAAGAGGTTAATTATCAAAAACTTTCTTTGAAGCAAAGAAATACATTTCAAAAAATTTATATTTTTCATTAAGAAAAAGAATACAAGTCAGGTTTTTGCAACAAGCCAATATGAGAAGCATATTAAATAGTTATTTCTCTAAAGGGCACTCTCGAATCCAACATGGAAGATATGTCGTAATTTCCTATTTTATTATCTAAACATTTTAACTTAATCAAATTACAAAAAAAAATAAAATAATAATAATAATAATAATAATAATTAAACCAACCTAGATCCATCTTAACACTAGATATATCAAGGGTTGAGAGGGATCAATCTTCTCAAGGTGCAAACCTTTCGTCAAGTTTTGCACTCAACAAAGAGTTTTTCTCTTTGGGAGATTTGATATCTTTCAGTGCATGATAGATCCAAAATTGAGATGGATCTAGGTTTTTTATATAAAAAGTTGAAATTCATTTCTTTCAGAGAGTGATAAGAGGATGCATTTTCCTTATGGTTGAGTGGATGAATTCAACTACCTCACAGGCTTGATGTTGGGCTTTGTTACGGGTTTGTGGGCCATGAACTCCCAACCTCGCCTCTTCTCATACATTGGCATTTCATTAGGACAAACTAAAATCTCCACAAAATTACAATACAAATCTGTCAAGGAAAGGTGAAGTGTGTATAAAATAACACCACAAGAATAATCAATGACTAGAATTAGAGGATTTAATTCTGAGAGAACTTGGCCCTACTCTAGGGAAGGAAAAGAAAATAACAAAAAACCTAGAAACATTAGGAGAAGCAAATATTAGTGAAAGTAATCGACGGGTAACTATAGCACAAGTAGTTACTTCCCATCAGAACCATGTATAACCATGTATAACCAAAATAGTAACCAATACCAGCTAAGAAATAAAGACCATATGCTAGCATAAGAACCTAACAGTAGAAGTAGATAAACAAAGCCAAATAAAATACCGTTATATAATGAAAATAGTGACAAATCCTAAGGAAGAAACCAAAACAATATCCCCATGTTAAAAGTCAACACTAGGAGCAAATACCCATAGCCAATTAAAATACCAGTGGAGAAAATATAAATGTAAGAAAGGTTCAGATTTTCCCATAATGTAGTGACCTTCGTGTGGTGTTAACAAGTGACCTGTAATTGTCTGATTATAGTAGTAATAATATTAGTAACCAAGTGATGATAAGCAACACCCTAAAGATGCCTTAATTCTCCTACAGTCCCCCTAACCATAGAGCCACATAAAACCTACTCTGAGCTTTCCTTTACCCAACTGGCATATGCTTTGTCATTATCATTTTTGCCTACAAGGGTCGCTTCTAAAGGTTCCAAATAGTACTATTCCTTGAATGAGTTTAATCAATCTTCTCCCTCTATCCCAAAAACCATCCAAATGATAGACCATACTACACTGATAGAGGCAACACACTATTTTATAGTCAAGTTACTTTGTAGGCAGACCTGTCATTCTCCTCCCAACTTGCAAATAGTAGTCAACATTATTGATGTGGGGCAATGAATTCACATTATTTAGGTAGGATGGGGTGGCCATGCCACCCCCTCCATTTATTGTTATTACATCCCAAGGTTGTAGGCACTATCCCCCATGCAACCTATTTCCTCGAAACGCACCTCCATCGGGTAAAAATATATTTACAAAGTTTAAAGGTAGCATCAATATAGATTTTATTATTTATTGAGTAGGAAGCAACTTCGTCACAAATACTATAAGCTCCTAGTAAAAGCTACAGTCAACCACATTTTCCTCATACATAGTGCAAGATTCAAATTACTCATATCATCCAAACCATATGTTCATTTCCCATGAAATTTGGACGAGAGATGCACCAATATGAGATTAATAAGTAGTATAACTTAGGTAAAATTGATTTTCATTTTTAGAGAGAATAGTCATCATCACCTACACTTGTTTCCCATTTTTCTTAAAATTTGTGCATCAAATTGTCATGGGAATTGGTAGGGATATGCACTATGGTAGTGGGAATAATGAGAGGTACACTTTGAGAAACCATAGGTATAATTTGAGAAAAAGGAATTTTGAAGAGAAATTAAACTTTAAAAGATATAGACAAACTTGAAAGCAACACATGATGCAGAAGATGTATAAACATTTTTGCCTTATGACATTTTTTTTATGATTTATGTGAATTCTTTAGTTTTATAAACATCTCTTATAGTCATTTTGAACATTATATTATCATATTTTTCCATTAACAATATTTTCTTAATATATTTTTATTAAATTTTTTATTTTTAATTAAAAGTAAATTATGAAATTTTGTAGATTTTGTAATTTTTCATTTCTGGTCATATTTATTGTCAAACTAAGTAAAATAAATATATGGTTTTGTTTTTGTAAATATCCAAGATAATGTAATATATATTCATTTCGGCAAAAATTTCCCCGGCTAACACGCTGCTAATGAAAGCACTTTAATAACTAAAACATAAAATAAATTACTAAAAACTACTAGATTCAAGTTATGAAAATCATGTCCATGACATGAGCAACCAACAAGGAGATTAAGATCGTATGTTAGTGTTAAAACATTTTGTGATCAATTCTAAACATGATTTAGGCATATTTTGTTAACATTCTCCCTATAAAGGCGAGTGACTTGACTTGCAAAAAAACACAACCTTTTGCGATCAATTCTAACCATGACTTATGCATATTTTGTTAAAAGTATCCCTATAAAGGAAAGTGACTTGACTTGCAAAAAAACAGATGATATATTTTATTTTGATGGGAGACTCACATTTCAACATGTGTGTTTTAAAAATAAGTTTCAAACATGTGAATAGTTATGCTTTATCAAGTAATAAAGCGTTTTTGAAGTCTTAATCTTGGTTTTAATTACGTGTGCTTACATAGTCCTGGAGGGCCGTCATAGACTGAGTTAGTGCACTTTCCTTTTTTTTTCCTATTAAAATAAATGGTAAATAATTGTCATTTCATATTGAATTTATCTATATTTTCATGTTTATATATATTTGTCATGGTAATATACATTCATATTTGAATAAGGTTATAGAATAGATTATAAGATAGTGTGTAGATAGACAAAATATAGTTTCTAAGTTGTTGTTGATATATGTTTTTTTGTTATTTTATTACTATGATATTTATTTTTTAAAGATATTAATGTTTTTTTAATTTGAGTTTTATTAACTAGTTATTTCGTAGGGTATTTAGTAGAGAAATCTAGTGTTTTAGTCTTAAATGGGTAGCCATATTTGTTAAATTTTGCCTCAATGGAATGCACTATTTGTTGAAGTTTAAATAAATAGTAGTTAAAATATTTTAGTAAATTTAATGATTAAAATAAATATTTATTAAATATTATACACTGAGTACTAAGTACTAGTGCATAGTTCCTAGGTTTTTGAATTTTAATTAGAAAGTCGCGAGACTATATATTGATTGAGCATATTTAGATTTGACTAGGATAATTTGATATGAGTAAGATTTTATTAGTTCAAAATATTTTTGTCTCATTGGCTTGCTATATTTTGGTTTCACTATCATAGATTTCATAATTAAATTTTTAAAGGACATGAAAATTTCATTGCATCATTAAATTTGTATTTATGCCCATAAGCCATATATTTTAATGTCATTTCTGATTTTTTATTATGATATGTCAATTATTGTTCGAAAAATCAACCTAGCCATTCAAAGTACTCAAAGCAACAAGAGTGTCGTTCACTAATTTGCTAAGAAAAGATCCCATGTCTTAAGGACTTTGACATTTTTCCTTGAATATTTCAAATTCCATAGTTCCCTGTTTTTATTTACCACTTTCCTAGAATATAATGATTATTCAAGTGCACGTTAATTAAAGGGATGAGAAGAAGACTTTGAGTGACCAATCATCTTCACTCTCATAGATGGGGAAGGTCTAATGCATTCTCATCATTTTAACTACTATTGGGTCAATATTTACTAAGTTGATTAAAATACATTTGGACTATCTACTTGCCTCGACCAGCAAGAAATGCCCTAGTTCCTTAGTCAACCTCCCTAATTAAAAACCCCTTTTATTGAAAACTGTTTTGATGAATTTTCCGACATTTGAGTGACAGATTAAGATTTTGAATATGATTCCTTAGAGAGCTTAGATTTCTCTGAGAAATCCTAGCACATGCCTAGTCTGAAGTATTCTTAAATCAAGCTAGTGTGATTTACATTCTAAGCTTGTGTGAATAGATTAAGATTTTTGTTTGATGCTTCCTTAACTCAGTTTTTATTTTTGACTTAGAAATCAATCTAACTTTGAACATGCATATATTGTGTTTACACCACAAATGTTTTCCAACTCATCTTGATAAAGTTTACCAACATGTATTGATAAATTAAATACAACAAAATTCTAGTACAATTCGATTGAATGTTAATTTTAAGCCTAAATTTTGTAAATACAATCTCCACTTGGTGGAAATCTTAACTTTTTCTCTATATTTTTGGTGAAATACAGTTATTTAATATATTAAAAAATATAATATGTCCAAATATAATTTTCATATTTTTATAAAGAAAAAAATAATTTAATAATAGAATTTTGTACTTAAAGAATAAACTTTTAAATTTATAAATATTAATTATAATAACAAAAACACATAAATATTAATTACATTAACACAAACACATGTATATATATATAAAAATATGCACACATTTGTGATAATTCTTCTCTATTTGAAAATTCTCACTAAAGTTAAAGTTTGTAGAAATAAAACATGCGTTAAGATTGCTTTTTACCTTTTCTTTTTTAAATTCTAAATTAAATTTAACTTTTTATTTAGTATTAAATATATCAATATTTATATATATTTATAATATTTATATATAACTATAATGGAATAAAAAACATAGAAAGAAATAAATTTATAACAAAAACCAAAATAAATAATTTTGGACCGTGCTTTTCTGACCTTTGGTGGTTGTGGTTTTCTCATGTACATTTAATTTCATCAAAGTACCAAATTAATTTAGACTCATCGAATAAGTATTGTTTATAATATGTTTTCTAAATTTTGAATCTTCTTAATAATGTATAGAAACATTTTAAAAACAACCCATACAAGTACTCATGGACTTATCGACATTTAGTTTCCACTGTACCTGCTGCTTTACCTTTCACAAATTTTAAACTGTGGTTTATGCTGGCACACACAAAACTAGGCCAAAGAATATTTTAGAGGTTTCTATTAAGGGCTAGATCGTATCAATGACACCAAGCATAGGATATCGCCCACATCATTTTCATGTGTAATACGTTTGAACTTCATGAACAAACCCGTTATCCAAAATTTAAAATTTGTTATAGGTTTTGAACTTTTCGTTTGTGTCGTATATTGCAAGGTTCATTAAATAAAAGGGCTAGTTTAAATGTTTCTATCCAGCAAGATTATGTGAATGAATCGAAGCATAGTTTTCACTCTCAATTTTCAAGGGTGAGTAGTACCTTGCGGCCCTTCTTATATCACATTAGGCTCATTTATGCACACAATAAATCACAAAAAGATAAAAGATAAAGTCAATGGTTGGTCAAAAATTCAAGTGTAACATATTATTTCTCAATTTTTAAGGGTGAGTAGTCCCTTGTGGCTCTTTTTATATCATAAGAGGGTCATTTTGCACACAATAAATTACAAAAAGATAAAGGAGGGTCATTTTGCACACAATAAATTACAAAAAGATAAAAGATAGAGTTGGTGGTTGGTCATAAATTCCAATGCATCGTCATATTATTTCTCAATTTGCGAGAGTGAGGAGACCTTACTAGCGCTTCTTATATCATGATAGGTTAATCTTTTCACACAATAAATCACAAAAAGATAAATACGGCGGTTGGTCATAAATTATAATATATTATAAAACTTTTATTATTATTATTATTATCCAATTTTAAGGTCATGGCCAAACCAACCACCAAATTAGTGTAATTGACCCCCTTTGTTTGTGGGACAAGAGACTTATTTTCATCATAAATTCCAATGCGTTGTACTACTTTTATTTATTTTTGATCAATTAAGAATAGGACCTTCTATTAAACTCAACCAAATATACATAATTTACAAGAAGCCACACCCACTCTATGAGAGTTCAATAGTCAGCTGGGCAAGCCGAACCAAGCCAATCATCCAAAACCAAGAGAAGCATAAACAGGAAAGCTGGGGAGAATCGCCAAACGATTAAGGCACAAGGTCATCTGGAATTTCTGTCATGCTTCAAATGAGCCTGGAATTCCTTGGAGGGCTAGTCCATCGAACTAGAGGTCACAAAAAGGCCACAAATGACTTGCCACGGGTCCACCAGAGGTCCCACCACAAGCCAATATTAAAACTGTCAAATGGACTCGACATAAATTAAAAGCATAACACTCTAATCTTCTTTCGGGTCTGACCAACTAGCACAAACACATCGCCATCATTGATCAACTGACTAAGATCCAACGGTCTTCGTGAATACTGGAAGGATGAGAATCACAAGAGATAACCGCCTGATGACAGCAATATTCTCTCTCCTCGCTTGGCTAGATGTCGCTCGAAGAGTGGAATTGGAGCCAAACTCAAAAAAACCAGAAACAATTTGGACCTTGCCTGATGTACCACTTGTGGTATTGGAAAGGTTGACTCACAGGAAAAAACAAACACGTCTTTTCACCACGTGTTGTCCTTCAATTTCGTCCAGCGGGCAATTCATGAGCTAATCTCATTCACCTGGATTCTCTGTCATACACCACCCAAGCCATATGAAAAGGGACACCTCATCTAGTGGAGCTATCCAAGCCAAACCTTTCATCACTTAATCAAAAGGATTTCAGACGTTGGAAAGTAACTGAACCAAGGTGGGTTAGACTGTGTGGGGTTCTCCAACCTCCCGCCAGTCTTCTGGTTCCCTTTGATCCATCCTGTTAGTCCATGGTTCCAAATCCTATGTTGCCTGATAGAGACAATCCACCCACAATTTTCCTGGGGGTAGCGAATCCCAAGCATACCTAGAATCCCTGTCCCTTATTGTGACTCCTTCATTTGCCAATCGATCCGATAACATATTAGCTTTCCTTTCACATGAGAAAATCTGATAGTTTTAAGGGTTTGCAGGTGAGCATATATGCGGTAAAAAACCTGCAAAATCTTCCAGTTCTTCGACACTTTATCTGGAGATTTCCATTGCTAATTTTCTTGGCCGCTCTAATAATTAATTCTGAATCCACTTCAATTATAACAATATGTGAACTAGAATTCACTAGGATTTCCAAGCATTGCTCTAATGCCACGAGCTCAGCCATGTTATTAGTGGCCTTCCCCAAGTGGCCATGGAATATTTCCTGTATTTGTCCCTAATCATCTCTTATGGCACCCCCAAAGCCCGCTAAACCTGGGTTTCCCTTAGCTGCTCCATCAATATTAACCTTTAAGAAACCATAAGGAGGGGGCTTCCAAATGTTAACACTCTTGTTTATAAGGCTCACTGCCTTTGTTGTTCCCAGAGGACTAATAGACTTGAGACCCAAGTGAAGTATTATTCTCTCCTCTTGGGGCAAAGGAGGATCTTTAGGAAGGGTCCTTAGCAAACTTATTACTGTGTCTTTGACTTGCCTTAGAACTTGCTCAATTATATTTGTGGCTTGTTTGTTTTGTTTTTTAAGATCTGACTGTTGCGTTCTTTCCACACATTCCAGATGACAAAACATGGAATCAAAATCAAGGCTTCATTAACTATCTCATTCCCTGAGAAGTTTTTCCTCCAGTTCTTTAGAGTGTTGGATATGCTAAGACTATCCCTATCAATTTGTCTAAAAATAGAGGCCACCCAGTGCCACACCTCTGAAGTGAAAGGACAAAGGTTGAGAAGGTGTTCAATCATCTCCTCATGAGCACCACATAGGTAATACTTGGAAGGACCAATGACGTCTTTCTTAAGGATATTCTCCCATGTTAAGATCTTCCTTTGATGCACTAGCTAGATGAATAACTTTATTTTCATCCAATGTGGACTTTGCCAAAGTTTCTTCTAGTCTCGATTAGGATTGACAAAGTTAAATCCTATGACTTCCTATTTAGCCTCTTTGAGGTTAAAGTTACCTTCAGTATTGTTTCCCCATATTAATTGATCCGTTGAGGAAGAAACTAGAATCCTTCTATACTCTAGCTCCCGGGTGATAGCTTCTACCTTGGCCTTCAGTGGGTTTTCATCACTATATCCTAGATCCTTCCACTTCCTCCATTTTTCGTTATTCCTTCCCTGATCCCAGAAGTCTTTTACCAAAACCATAACTTTGTTGTCTGTGTCACTTTTGAGAGATGCAAGTTCATCCCTATAAAGGTTGGGTTCCTGTTTCCAGTTATCCTCCCAAAATCGTGGAAGCTCCCCTGCTTGAATTTCCCAAAAACAATGTTCCTAAATAATATTTTTATTATCCCAGGCAAGGTTCCAAATATGGGAGCCCTTGAGTTGCCCTGATAGTCTAATATGATCCTTCTCTTGCCAGTACTTGGCATACTTCTGTTTCCAAAGCTTAGCCCAGGCGCCATTCAGTTCCTTAATCCATCTCCACCAAATCTTGGCTCCCGAAACTCTGTTGAGGGTCTTACGATTGTGAAGCCCCAATCCGCCATGGCTCTTGGGTTTGCAAAGCTTGTCCCAGGCTACTAAAGCCCACTTCTTTTTCTCTTCCCTTCTTCCCCACAGAAAGTCCCTTTGTATGCTTCTTATCTACTCCTTAATACCTTGAGGAACAGGAAGAGCTGAAAACATAAAAATGGGAATGGCTTGCAAGACCACTTGTGTGAGTACAAGGCATCCTGCCAAATTTAATGACCTGCATGTCCATTTTCTGACCTTGTCCTAAAGTTTATTTAATATTGGCTCCCACACATTCTTACTTAGAGGTTTGTCAGTAAGAGGAATGCCAAGATATTTGGAAGGTAGTTGTTCCCTTTGAAATCCAAGAATTCTGGTAATGTTTCTTTGAATAGCAATATTAGTATTAAAGAAAAAAAATCTGGATTTGTTAAGGCTTACCTCTATGCCTGCTACCATAACAAAGTCATTTAAGTGGCTTTCAATTGCTTTAGCTTCCCTGACTATGGGTATGCCCTACAACATTTATCATCCACAAATTGTTGATGAGTGTTTGCCTCTCCATCCACGGTAAGTTTGATACCCTGAATTTGTCCTTCAGCATTTTCCCTTCTAATCGCTCTGCCTAGCCCTTCCATCATGAGGACAAAGAGGAATGGTGAGAGTGGATCTCCTTGTCTGAGCCCTATGGAGGGTGTGAAGGTCCTTAATGGAGCTCCATTAAGTAGTATGGAAAACCTGGTTGAGCTAACTAATGCCATGACCCACCTTATCCAATTCTAGTCAAAACCATAGGCTTTTAGAAGTGCTCTTATGTAAGACCAGCTGAATTTGTCATAGACTTTCGCTAGGTCCAACTGAATGATCATACTAGCTTGTTTGTTGCTTTTGAGAGAGTGTACCACCTCATGAGCTTGGATGATATTGTTGAGGATTTGTCTTCCCTCTATGTAGCCTGTTTTCTCCCTCGACATGAGAGCAGGTAGAAGTGGTTTGATTTGATTGGCTATTACTTTGGAGATAATTTTATACATTGCATTACATAAGGCTATGGGCCAAAAGCCATTCAGAGTCATGGCATTTTCTTGCTTTGGAATAAGAGCTATGAAGGATGCATTCAGAGCCTTTAGTATCTTTTTGGATCTTCTTGAATCCTCCACAACCTCAAGGATATCATGTTTGACAGTTTCCCAGTAGGCTTTAAAGAAGTCTACATTGAATCCATCCGGGCCTGGTGCTTTACCATTTTGCATTTCATTAATCACTTCACTGACCTCCTCTTCTGATACTAGCTTGTCGAGATTGTGGTTGTCCTCTCTGGTAACCAGTTGAGGGATATATTCAGTGAAATGGTCAATGAACCTAGATCTGTCCTCTAGTGGTTCCTTTGCAATATTACAGAAGTTTTGTACAAGGACCAATTCCATTTCATTGTGAGAAACAAGTTCAATACCTTAAGAATCTTTGATCTTTGTGATTCTGTTGCGTGCCCTGTGAGCCATAGTGGATTTATGGAAGAATTTTGTGTTTCTTTCTCCTTCTCTAATCCATTGTATTCTTGATTTCTGCCTCCAGAAAATTTCTTCTTGTGAGCATCGATCCTCCCATTCTTCTTACAGAAAGTCAGTTAGTTTATGCCATTCTTCGATGAAGCCCTCTGTGATGTTGATCTGATTGATCTCCTGCAGCTTCCACTCAGCTTCTCTTTTAGCTTTGAAGATATATCCAAATTCCTTTTTCTTCCAAGCTTTAAGACATGATTTGATATGTTTAAGTTTCGGATAGAGCATGTACATTTTTGTGTCCTGAATATTCAAATCCTCTCCCCACCATTTATCAATGTTATTAGTGAAATTAGGGTGTGAGAGCCAGGCATTTTTAAACCTGAAAGGTCTGTTTCTCGGCATGCCCATAAAGGTGGCTTCCATTTGTATAGGCCAGTGATCTGATCCTCCAAAGGGCAGAATGGAGGCTGTCATGGCAGGTCCTATGAGACAGAGGTCCTCTGAAATAATGAATCTATCAAGTTTGGAAGCAACTTGATTAGCCCCTCCCCTTTTGTTGTTCCAAGTGAAGGTTCCATTAATTGTTTCAGTATCCACTAGACCCATGTTCATAATGAAGTTCTGGAAGGCCATGGAGTCTCTACCTAGCTGTCTAGTGCCTCCTTTTTTTTTAAAAGAGATCTTATCCTATTGAAATATCTTGCAACGATCCAGGGAAAAATGGGATGTCTTACTCTTAGATCCTCTAGGGAGGTGATCAACTTGAGTTTGTCTGCTTGATTTTGAGGTCCATAAACATTTGTAATAATGTATATCTCCTTATCCCCTATAGGTTGACATATCAGGGAGAGATAGTTCCTAGATGATTCAGCATATAGAATTCCAAATTTTTGTGGGTCCCACAAGGTGAGAATCTCCCTCACCAATTTGTTTGCCTTAACCTCTAAATACTCATATTTGCATAACCACTTATTATGAATATCTCTTATCTTTTCCATCGAACATTTTGTCTCCTAAATAAAAACCATGTAGAGTTTTTCTTCATTCATTCTGTTAGTAAGATTTCTTTGTTTCCTCTTATTCCCTATGCCTCTAATGTTCCAAGTTGTGAGCTTCACTAAGAAAGTTTAGTAAAGGAATAGATGGTGACATCTTTCATCTTACCTGAGTTGATCAACAGTTTTCCACAATCATTCAGCGGTTCATTCTGTCTCTTTCTTCCTCTTTTCCTACCTGTGTTCTTTGGAGATTGTGCCTGAGAATTCTCCATCATCTTGATCCCACTTGGCTCCTGGCTTTCATGATTTCTTTGACTCCTTGTGACCTCCAAAGAAAGAGCTATTGTACTCTGTCATAATCCTCTTTTGGCAAGGAGTCCACTCCTATGTTTTTTCCTTGTTCCAGAAATTTCTCTAGGTCTAGATTCTCCCTATCCAGAATCTCCTGTAGCTCGTGGTCCTCTGTTCCTGCTTCACTTGGAGTCATCTCCTGGTCCATGCTGATCTCCATCAAGCTTGGTAGATCATCCTTTCACTGGTTGTTTATTGTGATATCCTCCATGTTAGCTACCTTATCCTGCTCCTTTGTTACATTCTCCATATCCTGAATTGCCTCCTGGTTTCCCTCTTCTTCCTCCAGGATCTTGAAGTTGTTGTGCCTTGTATGTCTGTCCTCATTTTCCTTCTTGTGTGGATGCTTTCCGCCTTTTCCTTTGCTCCTAACCTTGGTGAAAACCTGTGATCTCTCTCCACAGTTGTTTTCTGGTTGCCTTCCCTATTGATTATGGGGCAGTCTCTATATAGATTCCTATGTTCATGGAATTTGCGACATCTAAATGGTATGTGCTCATAGTCCACAGTCTCCACCCATTCTTCATTGTATACTTCTAAAATTATCGCTTCCGGAAGGGCTCCAGATAGATCCATTTCCACACATATTTGGGCAAAGGAGGTATACCTTCCTTTCAGAGTTGCCTCTAAGATCTTTCGAAAATGCCCCAACTTGTTGCCTATGGATTTCAAAGATTTTGGTAGCCAATAATATAGAGGAAGGGAATATAGTCTGATCCAAACTGGTATTGATGTGAATGTTTCACATTCCAAGACAAATTTCATCATCCATGGCCGCATGTAGAGTCCTACCGCAGCATAGAAATAGGGCCCCCCTTCAAACACTCTATCTTTGTCCTCTAGGCTTGTGAACACAACTGTGAAAAAGCCTTTAGAACCCAGATGTAAATGTATTTCTCCCTTTGTCGTCCAATGGCTCCTTATCCAGACATGTAATGCCCTCTCCATCGGCCATAGCCCCATGAATTTTCATATGATTGCATGCTCTGTCATATGATCCCTATGTGCCCGTATCGTTGGGTTGCTCAATACAACCCGGGGAATAATGCTTGATTTGGGCTTGCAGACCCCAGTTGTCTTTATGGAAGCCGGTCTTTCACTACTACCTCCATTCTCCTTTTCTTTGCTAGTTTCCTGTTGATTCCCTTCCTGATCCTGATCTCCACTTCTCCCAGATGTCCCCTAACTTCGTGCTTCTGAAATCTTCTCCAGATGTTTTTGAAATGTTTCTTTCCCACGTCCTTACTTCCTTCTGTGACTGCTCGACTGTAGGAGGGAGCAACACTCCCCCCTTGCTCTCCCCGCCATAGTACCTTGAATCCGAAACCCTGTCTTCAACGCTAACCCTAGCTCAGCTCCCATCGCATTGTACTACTTTTATTTTAATTATTATTGTTATTATCTAATTTCAAGGTCACGTCCAAACCAAACACCAAATTGGTGTATGATACCCCCTTTGTTTGTGGGATAAGGGACCCACCTTCACACAACGATTTGACTCCTAAGTCTACAAAGGCATACATACTCTACCCCCTCTCATTTTGAACTTGTAACCTCTTAGAAGAAAACACATGCTCTTAACCATTAGTCCCACTTAGGTTATATGTACATTTTTTATTTTAAAAAATAGTATTTTTAATTTTAATATTTAATTTTAATTTTTTTTAATATAATTTTAACTTCTATTTTTATTTTAATATAATTTTGATAAATATTTCTTATTAAAATTAACAAGAGATATATTAAAAAAATTATTATAAATAAAACAAATATTTAAAATAAAAGATGAAATAAAATATACAACAAAAAGATACGATAAAAATTCAATTTGTCTAGTTGAAAATATACAATAAAGATTGTAATGAAAATATACAATAAAGATTATAATGATTCTTTATTATACTAAGAGTACATGTAGAGTTTTGTGCGTGAGAAAATGTTCCTTGTAGTTTCAATCATCCTTCCTCCTCTATTCTAGTCATGACGACTATGTTTTCTTATGCTTTTCTTATTCCAATTTTTCCATAAAACATATGAATGGAGTATCCTTGGTGGAAAATTTGAACAAGGGACAAAATTTTTCTCTACAACTATGGGAGGTAGAGTACAACATGTATAAGTGATCAGGTGTTGAAAAAATAGTTGAAAATTCAAAGTTGTTGGATTAGTGTGGAACTTACACAAGCGCATAGTGCTCATCATCCTGAATCCGTTGCAACTCGTTTTGTGCAAAATAGACACCATATACTGCCACAATCATGTTCTCTTCACTTTCTGAAACATGCAAATTTTTGGAAAAATTGGACAGCCCAGTCAGCATTATGTAATGTCGACATGGCACTAAGTGTGTAGGTGTATGTGGTAGTTTGAATAGTCAATGGGCTCTTGCGATGAATGGTAGGCTAACAAGTGTTAGTTTTTTATTGGCTCGATTTTGGCATTTTTGATTGGTTGGATTGGTGGCCAACCTTGAGCTGACATGTGACCTAGCCAGAGGTTGCCACGTGATAGCCCAGGGGCCACCAAAAATCTGGGTCGAAGTCTGGGCAGCCGCAGTAGGGGTCAAACATACGACCACAAAACACTAATCCAAATTCTCTGCCAATATGCCATACACATAGTTCTTAACTATGTAAGAACTTCTCATTTATTTAAATGTTAAGAGTGCATCAATTCTAGGTAGGGGCCATCCCATGGGGGCCGACCCTTGGTTGCGCATCTATCAGATGACCACCAACCATATATGAGTGGGGGCCCCCCCTGTGGGGGCGGGACATTGGCCTTAACCTCAGGCACGTGCCCCCCCACCCCCATGTGGCCAAAGTTTTCGGAAATAAGGCGTTAGAGGAAATTTAAAGTGTCCAATAATTTCTCTTGAAAATCGATGAAATTGTCGCTCTGTTAGTGCATTTTGGGTAAAATTTGTAGGAAGGAGCCAAACTTTGGGTAATTTGGGGTGCGTTAGTAGAAGATTGGGAAAAGCCATAACTTCTTCAATTTTTGACTAGTTCAGGAGCAGAAAGAGGCTACATAGGTATTTTTGGGCTTTCTGGAGCCATTGGAACAAGCTTCCGAGATTTTTGAGCATTGTAAACTGATGTATTCACATTTTTTTGCATAATAGAGAGGGTCAATCTATTGCATGTTGGACAAAGGAGACATAGCCCAAGAGGGGTGAACTCCTTCATCATGTGCTATTGTGATACTATTTGTGGTGATGTTTATGTCTGTTATAAGCTACTATTTAGTCATTTGTTTATGTTAATTTTCACATAAATTTTACATAAAAACACTCAAAAACCCATGTTTAAACTTGCAAATAATTTCATAAATCCTCAAGAACATTTTAAATATTCTTAAAAGGAATTTTATCACATCAAAACTATTTTTCCCAATCAGATTAAAATTGGTATCAGAGCTCTTGGTTTTATTTATGCAAGAAGTATTTAATTGTTTGCAAGTGACTTTAATTCTTATAAGGTTGAAACTCAAGAGAGGAGAAGGGAAGCTGGTTCAAAAACCCGAAGTTTGGTCAAGGGGTAGGAGGGCAAGGTTGCCACAATCTCCATCACCAGTTCTTCCTCAAGTTGCAATTGCGACTATAGTGAGCATGTCCTATGAAGGAGAACCTACAAACATGAAGGAGGATGAGAAGGTCTTCAAGAAGGATTTCTTTGATATGAAAAAGATGGTGAATGTCCTCTATGAAGAAAGGAATACCAGACTATATTGTGAAAGCTACAAACCTCCCAAAGGAGAAGGTCCTTGAGGAGGATGTAATGGGAAAGGAGGTAAACCTCCACCTTCTCCCCCATATTATTCATCTTCTTCTTCACAAGCATATTCACCCTCTTCCACTAATATAACCTTTACTCGCACTCATAAACATACCTCAAAAGGAACTGGTAAATCACCCTTATTAAAACTTGATGTTAAATTTGAACTGCTCATGTATAATGGTGAAGTGAATGCAGAGAAGCTTGACAATGGGATTTGTCAATCAAGAGGATGACATAAAGATTCAATTAGCTTCCTTGATGATGGATGGTGTAGCACTAGTATGGTGGGAATCAAAGACACAAGAAGAGATAAAAAAAACACGGTAAGATCTCAATTTCTTGGTCTAATTTCATTACTGCAATTAAAAGACAATTCTACCTTCTATATTATATGTAGAAATCCATCATGAATTGGTAGAACTTTAGACAACTTAAAGGTAAAAATGTGCAAGATTACACCCAAGAATTTAGAAAAAAGGTCTCTAATGTTAGGTGTAGATTTGCAATCACAAGACAAGTTATTGAAGTACATAGGGGGTTTACATATTTAACTTATGCATAATATCCTTATGTTTAATCTCAATAATATAGATGAGGTGTGCGTGAAAGCCACTCATCTTGAGGCAAGAGGGAAAAACAATTGAGAAGAGGGTAGTAAAATTCCATTTAAGGATAAAGAAAAGAAAAAGGGTTTCAAAGGAAAGAAAAATGCATCCATTAAAAAGGAAGGAGATAAAAAAATATGTGACCATTGTTCCAAATAGGGTCATGATGAAGATAATTATTGGAAGCTTCGTCCTGGGATGAGGCCTAAGAAATTCAATAACAAAGGAAAAGAGAAGACAACTACAATAATTCAAGAGAATTTGGGATCCGTTTCGGATGATGAAACTAAAGTTACAACCATGGGTATAAAAGGAAAATAATCCATTGCTAGCACTAGTATATCAAATTTTCATACTAGCACTCCAAATGAAGAAACAAGGATTGAATTATTTCATGTTAGGGTAATCTCAAGACATACAAAAATCGACGCACTATTTGATAGTGGGTCTCAAGCCAACTTAATATCTCATGACTTAGTCAAGAAACCTAACCTTGAAACCATTCTACATCCCAAGACATATCCATTGTGTTGGATATGCACGGACACAAACTTACAGGTTACAAGAAAATGTATTCTTCAGTTTGCAATCACAATAAGCTTCATTGATGAAGTTGAATTAGATGTTGTACTTCTCGATATATTAGGAATTCTTTTGGATAGTCCTTACCTCTATGATAGAAAATAAGTCTTCTATCATCATGAAAAAAAGTACCACTTGTTCAAATATGGTGTGGAGTATATTGTGAGAGCTCATCAGAAGAAACTAAATCTTTCATTAGTTAATGCAGGGAAAATGAAAATACTAGTGAATTCAAGAAAGAATTTAGTACTTCTTAGGATGAAACACAATGTTGATGTTGATTATGATACTCTCGATGGTTTTAATTGAAAATTGATTTGGTTGATGTAGTTAACCATGATCATGAGGTGTTTCAGAAAGCAAAGGGATTTCCTATCAAGAGGAGAATTCGATATGAAATACCATTGCAGCAAAAGTGTCTTCTTCCTAACATTGACATACAACAGATGTCAAGAAGGGAAAGTGAAGAAATAAAAAAGGAAATCCAAGTGTTGTTGAAAAAAACGATCATCTGACCATGTCCTTCACCATGTGGTGTAGCTATTGTTTTGGCGCCTAAGAAGAATGGAAATCATTTCATTAAATGTGACTCCAGAAGAGGCTATCATCAAAGTAGAGTTGTTGTTGGAGAAATATGGAAGACGACTTTCAAAACCAAGAAAGGTCTGTTTGAATGGATTGTTATGATTTTTGATCTTTTCCATGCTCCTACTACTTTCATGCATATGAAGAAAGATGTATTGAAGCCATTTCTAGACATGGTAGTCTACTTGGATGACATTTTCATTTTCAGAAAATTCAATTATGAACATGTCATGTGTGAGAAAATAATACTTGATGTCGTATGCCAAGAACATTTGTTATTGAAGATGTTAAAGTATAAGTTGTATAAAACCTCTTTGATGTACTTGGGCCATGATATTGGAGAAGGTAAGTTGAAGTTATACCTCTCCAAGATTGATAACATTATGGATTGGTCAATGCTCAAGATAGTCGTTTGGATAAGAGGTTTTTTGGGATCAACCCATTGTTGGAGGAATTTTTTTTTCAAATTTTCTTCTATTGTATCTCATTTGCATTCATTAGCAGTTGTGCAAAAAGTCTTCTAGGGGGGAGGCAAACAACAAGAGGCATTTGATGCTTTAAGATAAAAGATCAGTTCAGCCTTTCTACTTGCTCTTCTAGAATTGAAAAAGTCATTTGAGTTTTAGATTGATGTATGAAACTATGCCATGGGCACAGTCCTTATGAAAAATGGTAAGCCCATTTCATTTCATTCAAAAATTTTCAGTGGTGTAGTGATTAAAGCGTAGGAACAATGGCACTTTCATTGGATGAGGTTTATTCTACTATTCCACTTTGTCAAAAGGAATAAGAAAAGTATAAGAGACATGTTTGTTGATGTACTTTCTAGGCATATTGTTTATGTAACCATTTTCCTCAAGCATCATTTTGTTTTACATGGAAGTTATGATCAGCAAAATACATACTTTCAAGACGTACATTCAAGATTGAGTCAATGGAATCAAGTAGAGGAATTTGTTTACCATTTGCATCACAATGTGTTCTATCATATTCATAAGAAGGATGTTTTTGTTGATGGTAACATGGAAAAATCCAATGAGTTCATTGAATGACTCCAAATGGTACATTAAATAGTGCAAGATCAACTTGAAAAGAGTAAAGGTGAGTACAAAATAAGGCACAAAAAGCATCATGTAGATCACAAGTTCGAAGTCGGTGATGAATGAATTAAGATTATAAAGGTGAGGGTGTTGGAAATAATATTGAGAGGGGAGTGAATCAGTATTATCAAATCAATTATTTTTTCATTTCCATACTCAGATTCATATACGCTAATTCAGTGAAGCAAACCTGCATGTACACGCAACTGTGTCTAATGCAACTAGCGTATATCCAGTAAAATTATGATTCAATTAATCCATTCAATGTTGATCTTTAGTTAGTGCATCAAAACTTTTATTAACCATATGAACAGTAAACAGGTGCAATAAAATAGAACAGATCATCACACACAAGAAGCACACATGAGAACCATGATGTAAGCTGGAAACCCAATGTGGGTGAAAACCACCTGCTGCAAGTCGTCTCTATCTTATTTTAATAAGAAACTTATTTTTACAATATTTTTGTACTGGTGCAGTCTTATACCAGTACACAGGCTACTACATGCAGAAAGCTACAATCTTCTCTCATTCTCTAGCTTCTCCTTGAAGGGAGCTGCAACCCCCTCAGCTCTTGTACTAGTCGATCCTTTTACCAGTATGTAGGTGTTGGCTTACTGAATGCTCCAACCTTGACTCGTTTTCTAGCTGCTACTGGAAGGGAGCCACCACCCCCTTAGCTCTTGTACTAGCTGATGTACTAGTACGTAGGTGCCAACCTACAGAGGGCTACAACCTTCTCTTTCTTCCTCCAGGTACCACATTTCATAAATTTTCAGACTGGATACTCATGGAACACATCATCAAAATCTGAAGGCCATGTTTCATTCAATTTTCATATTAGACCCATCAATATCATTGAAGCACACAATCAATCAACACTAGCATCATCAATGTCTGAATCACTCAATAATGAATCACTGAAACCCAGTAGACAAACTACAATCACCAGAACACAGAGGCGAACACAGAACTCTGCAACAATGTCTAGATCTAACGGTTTCATCAAAAATCATGTATCAGAGTGCATACTCTACTTGGAAGAGCCGAACCAGCATGTATACGCAACTTCACCAAAGCGAACTAGTGTATGTGTCATTAATTACTTATTTATAACTTCACTGCAGTTCCTGACTCCAGACAAACCAAGATCATTAATATACAAGGATAATACATATGCTAGAAACCAGATCTAGTCCATAAAATCACATAAACATAAGTCATTATGATCCTGATCCATTATAGATCTCATCCATCAACACTGAAGCTAAACACAATCAACCAAACTGAATATGCAGAATACTGACACCAGTAAATATTCATCAGAACTCATCAACAACTAGAACCACCTGTAACTTCAAACATCATAGTTCATATTGTATACGCTACTTAGATGTATCTAACCTGTGTATGTACATGATTTTATCAAATTAAACCGGTGTATACATCTGTAAATATTCATTCATGTTTTGCAGCTATTTGAATCTTAAGTTATACTCAGATCAGAACATTACATGTGTCAGTATACAGATCTAGAACAAGAATGATCAAACCTTATAGAGATGATTCATTCCAAACCATTTGATCTCGATCTGTCCTTAGATCTTGTTCTCCATTAACTATTGAGATTCCTCCTTAGCTCAGATCAAGCAAAGCATCATGAACCCATAACCTGCATACTAGATCTCATAATTCATCAGATATTCAAGACTTTCTGAATGAATTTGCCTAATGATCTTCTTCTCCCTTTATAGACTTATGCCTTACTCAATACCATGGTCCAAAACCATTTAGAGCCAATACTAGGGACCCAATACCTGGGTTCAACACTTCGGACGCAATACCAAGGTCCAAAGCCATAGGTCTAAATACCACGGACCCCAAAATTAGATTTACCACATGTACGCACTTTTCCGTGCATGAAAGTGCATGCATACACATACACGACTTTTGATTAGCAATCCCGCATGTATACGTGCTTTTGTATATAGTGAACCTACGTGTATAACCTGCGTGTATACACTACTTGGTATATAGTGAACCTGCGTGTGTGCACGACTTGGTATATAGTGAACCTGCGTATATACTTTTCTTTCTTCATTCTTTGTAGTCTGATCATCAATTCTTTACTACTGACTTGCTGCACTATGATCTGTCATATGTGTGAGTTGCCATCAAGGACAACACTTGTATCATAATGCCAACAAGCTCTCCCTTTGGAGTAGATGGCAAAACTAACTTGCCATACTGAGAACTGTCATCTTAATGGGTTGTCATTGTTCATTGCATCTGAATTGATTCCTTTGAGCCATCCTGCATCCCATGTATTCTGTCACATCTGATATCTCTTCTATAGATTCATCTAGTTATATATAAGTGAGTTGTTCTTCTACAAGGGGCTTCCATCAAGTATAACACATCATCATAATGACAACAATCTCCCCATTTGGACTTGATGGCAACAACCATACCAAGTCACTCTCCCCCTTTGACATCAAGGGCAAAGGGCGAACCAAGATATTCTCTTCCTTGATATACATCCCGCTGTCCATACTCCCCGTGAGTACCTTTTAAAATCTCTGATTGAGCTCCCCCTTTGTATATGCCAAGGTGTACCAATATGTCCATGCTCCCTCTGAGTACATGCTGAAATCATTGCTCTGCTAAAGTGTGTTGTTCATCCTCCCCCTGACTGTAAGCAAGGTCTAAAAAAATATGTTCTACAAAAAGGACATGACTCTATATATCATAAATGACCTTCCTATCACCAAAGACTCATATATACATCCATCTCCCAACCAAGTGGGGATATACCAATATTGACTCATACACCCAACCAAGTGGGGAAATACTAGATACCAATTGTTTATACATGACTGAAATATTACATCATTCTTCCCATACATAGTGGGGGTACAATTTACATCATATGACCAAAAGGGATTCATCAAATGACTACAAATAGAGAGAGAAAAAATATTACATTATGAGCCTTGATATGACCTTTACATTGAATGATATACATGACATTTATAACAGAGACCAAACATCTAAACAAGACCATGATAGTCATCAACAACTATCATACACAGTGTATGATTTGCTCCATAAGCATCTGTCAACAGCATCTAGACCAACAGCCTATATATGTCCATTAGTGTAGATAGCATCAACATGTGACAATATATGTCTGCATATAGATATCAATTCATCCTCTTGATATTGAGCATTATAAAATCATTCACATTATCTCATATACGAAAGACACCATAGCCATCTCATCAACAACAAGATCTGAATGATCTTATATATCATCCATGTATCATCACACGGCCACATCCCTCATCTGTATCAATCAACATATGTAAGTATCAACCTGTAATCATATGGGTAAGAACTCATCATCATCATGTTCTAACAATGCAACTTTGAGTAATCATCCATGTATCCAACATATTGTATATAGCACTATGTATCTTGAGCTCAAGATCTTTTGTCAAGACTTCTCGATATCATCAACAGCAACAATCGTCATCCATGTGAACGCCAAGAACTATAGGAATCTTGCATCATAACTGTATTATATGTCAACAACAACATATGAGTGACTCATCATCAAGTAATGAAATTGTGTATTCAAAGCTTTGTACTTCTCCTTATCCTTATGAAGATCGCCATGTAAGCACCATATATGCATCATCACCAAGGACTACTAACCATAATGCCAACAATGCATTATTAAAAGTATATGATCCCCCTGAACCTGTGCCATCTTGTTTACTGTCAGATCTGATCATGCATATATCAGTATCAAAGCATCATCATCAACAAGATAGGATCAAAACACTTCTAAACATCTTACAAGTATCAAGACATTTCCACACATCATCAGTAGATTGTAACCATTATCAAACAAAGCAAGTAATGGACTGAATCATATCATACCCTTTTCTTGAGCCTGTCCCACTACTTTTCTCAAACTGACATATATGCGACTGTGCACTGTCTAAATCGCGTATATACATGACTTCTTTTTATGAAACTTGCTTATGAGATTGAGAACACTGAAGTTTTACACTTTCATCTTCCTCTAAGTCTGTTATGTCTGTACATTGTCCTGCGCCACATCTTTCTAACAATACTTCCTTCTTTTTCCATATCAAGTGTGATGATGTTTTCTCCTTTTGGTATGGTGCCCGTACTTTGTTCCTGCATTCCTTTGCTATATGTCCAAGCTTGTTACATGCATAACATCTTACATGTTTCATATTCCTTCTGTAGCAATCAACAGCTTTGTGACCAATCATGTTGCAAGAAAAACAATATCCCTTAAAGTACCTGGAATGTGATGATCTTCCTGTGTGATGGTCTTGAACCATTCTACTTCTCCATCTGGCTACAACATGTCCAAGATTATGACATACATAACATTCAACATTATTCATCGGAGGAGTAAAAGATTTTCTTTGAAGAATTTCTTTCCTTGGTGGTTGATGGGATTGACCTCTCAACTGCTTGTTGAGTATTTCAGATTGTGCATTAGAGTTCCTTGTCTTATTTTGTGAACTAGATTTACCTTCAACAGATTCATGAAAAAAAAGACCAGTTTTGATAGTAGGAGACCTTTCACTACTAAGAATATCATCCAATATCTTAGTACTATCTTGAAATCGTAAGAGCTTATCCTTTTCTTCTAAGTTATCTTTCAGAATATTTTCCTCAACCTGAAGTTGCTCTTCCTTTTCACGATACTGCTTCTTCATGTTTTCTTCATCTTTTCTTCCTTCTTCCAACTGGTGACTTAATTCAAGAACTTCATTTTCTTGTTTTTCAAGAGCTTGGAGTAGTTCTTTATTCTGCTTATTTGATTCTTTAAGATCTTCTTTTAGTGAGAGGATTGCAGCTTCAAGACTTTCATAGTAACTGGATCTTTCTCTGAGTTTCTTGATTGTTGTGCTCCTTTCGTTTACTTCATTTCTTAATGATGTCACTTCATCCTGCAACTTTTGACATTTTTCCTTGAATAGCTTCCTTACCTTGTTTCCTTCCTCTAGTTGAGATTTTAGTTTGGTAACTTCTTCTTTGGAGATACATTCCCTTTTGTGCAATAGATATTGTTGATATCTAATTTTGTTTGTAAGCCTTCTAAATTCTGCCTCTATTTGATATCTTTCATTGTCACCCATAAGAGAAAATTCAGTTGTTTCACTATAACTTTCATCATCTTCAAATGGATGAAGAAATGTATCACCAGAGGATAACAAATTCATACCTGCTAGTTCTTTTACTTGTTCCTCTTCATTCTAAAGTGATTCTGAATCTGAAGAGCTTCTTCCACATATTCCCTAATCGGTTCTCCCACTGTCATATTTCTTCTGAGATGTCTTCTTCTTCATAGGTGCTTTCTTCTTAAGCTTCTTCCCCATTGTTCTACGAATCTCCTTCAAGCGATCAAGATTCTACCAAAAGACCTACTCTGATTCCAATTGTTGGAAATAATACTGGGGGGGGGGGGTGAATCAATATTATCAAATTAATTATTTTTTCATTTCCATACTCAGATTCATATATGCTACTTGAGTGAAGGGAACCTGCGTGTACACACAACTATGTCTAATGTAACTAGCGTATATCTAGTAAACTTATGATTCAGTTAATCCACTAAATTTTGATCTTTAGTTAGTGCATCAGAACTTTTATTAACCATATGAATAGTAAACAGGTGCAATAAAATAGAACAGATCATCACACACAAGAAGCACACATGAACACCATGATGTAAGCTAGAAACCCAATGTGGGTGAAAACCACCTGCTGCATGTCATCTCTATATTCTTTTAATAAGAAACTTATTTTTACAATATTTCTGTACTGGTGCAGTCTTATACCAGTACACAGACTACTACATGCAGAAGGCTACAATCTTCTCTCGTTCTCTAGCTTCTCCTGGAAGGGAGCTGCAACCTCCTCAGCTCATGTACTAGCCGATCCTTTTACCAGTATGTAGGCGTCGGCTTACTGAATGCTCCAACCTTCACTCGTTTTCCAGCTGCTACTGGAAGGGAGCCACCACCCCCTTAGCTCTTGTACTAGCTGATGTACTAGTACGTAGGTGCCAACCTACAGATGGCTACAACCTTCTCTTTCTTCCTCCAGGTACCACGTTTCATAAATTTTTAGACTGGATACTCATGGAACACAACATCAGAATCTAAAGACCACGTTTCAGCCAATTTTCATACTGGACCCATCAATATCATTGGAGCACAAAATCAATCAACACTAGCTTCATCAATCTCTGAATCACCCAGTACTGAATCATTGAAACCCAGTCAATAAACTACAATCACTAGAATATAGAGTAGAACACAGAACTCTGCAACAATGTTCAGATCTAACTGTATCATCAAAAATCATGTATCAGAGTGCATATGCTACTTGGAAGAGCCAAACCAGTGTGTATATGCAACTTCACCAAAGCGAACCAGCATATATGTCATTAATTACTTACTTATAACTTCGCTGCACTTCTTGACTACATAAAAACCCAGATCATTATATATACAAGGATAATACGTATGCTAGCAACCAGATCTAGTCCATCAGATCACATAAAGGTAAGTCATTATGATCTTGATCCATTATAGATCTCATCCATCAACACTGAAGCTAAACACAATCAACCAAACTGAATATGCAGAATACTGACACCAGTAAACAGTCATCAGAACTCATCAACAACCAGAACCACCTGTAACTTCAAACATCATAGTTCATATTGTATACGCTACTTAGATGTATCTAACCTACGTATGTACATGCTTTTCTCAAAGTCATCCAACGTATACATCTGTAAATATTCATTCATGTTTTGCAGCTATTTCAATCATACATTATACTCAGATCAGAACATTACATGCATCAGTATACAGATCTAGAACAAGCATGATCAAACCTTATAGAGATGATTCATTCCAAACCATTTGATCTCGATCTGTCCTTAGATCTTGTTCTCCATCAACTGTTGAGATTCCTCCTCAGCTCAGATCAAGCAAAGCATCATGAACCCATAACCTTCATACTAGATCTCATACTTCATCAGATATTCAAGACTTTCTGAATGCATTTGCCTAATGATCTTCTTCTCCTTTTATAGACTTATCCCTTACTCAATATCATGGTCCAAAACCATTTAGAACCAATACTAGGGACCCAATACCTGGGTTGAACACTTCAGATGCAATACCAAGGTCCAAAACCATAGGTCTAAATACCACAGATCCAAAAATAAGCTTTCCCAAATGTACGCACTTTTCCGTCCATGAAAGTGCGTGCATACGCATACGCGACTTTTGATCAGCAATTCCGTGTGTATACACGCCTTTGTATATAGTGAACCTACGTGTATACACTACTTGGTATATAGCAAACCTGCGTATATACGCAACTTGGTATATAGTGAACCTGCGTGTGTACATGACTTGGTATATAGTGAACCTGCGTATATACCTTTATTTCTTCATTCTTTGTAGTCTGATCATCAATTCTTTGCTACTGACTTGCTGCACTATGATCTGTCATCTGTGTGAGTTGCCATCAACGATAACACTTTTATCATAATGCCAAGAATCTCCCTCTTTGGAGTTGATGGCAAAGCTAACTTGCCATATTGAAAACTGTCATCTTAATGGGTTGTCATTGTTCATTACATCTAAACTGATTCCTTTGAGCTGTCCTACATCCCAGGTATTCTATCACATCTGATATCTTATATATAAGTGAGTTGTTCTTCTACAAGGTTGCCATCAAGTACAACACATGCATCATAATGCCAACAGAGGGAACTGCACTCTCACCTGTTGAACAATGGAAATTGATCTTATGGGGTCCAAACATTTTCTAGTGGGGAGGAATGATCATGTGCTCAAAAAATAGCTCAAAATTAAAAGTTGTTGGATTGGTGTGGAACCTAGATGACCATGTAGTGCTCGTCATCTTGAATCTAGAACAACTTGTTTCACATGAAACAAACACTATATGCTCCCAGAATCATGTTATATTCACTTTGCAAACAAGCGATTTTGTGCAAAATAGGATAGCCCAGTCAACAGTGCATATTGTTGACGTGGCACTCACTATGCAAGTGTATGTGGAAATTTGACTGGTAAGTAGGCTCCTCTAGCAAATTGTAGGTTGACAAGTGTCAATTTTTTATTAGTTCAGTTTCAACATTTTTGATTGGTTGAATTGGTGGCCAACCATGAACCAACACTTGGCCCAGCTAGAGGCCGCCACATGGCAGCCCGAGGGCCACCAAAAATTTGGGTCAAAGTTTGGGCATCATCAACGAGTGTTGAACCCATGACCACACAACACTAATCCAAAGCCTCCCCCAATATGCCATACACATAGTTCTAAACCATGTAAGAACTCCACATTTATTTAAATGTTAAGAGCATGACAATTCTGGGGAGAAACTAGCCTATGGGATTGAGGCCTTAATCGTCCAACCATCATATGACCACCCGCTGAATGGGAGAAGGGGCTGCGCCGACGGGGGTATGGCGTTGCCCTTAGCCCTGGGCACGTGACCACATTTTTCAGAAATAAGGCGTTAGAGGAAATTTAAATTGTCCGACAATTTCGCCTGAAAATTGGCGAAATTGTTGCTATGTTAGCTCGTTTTGTGGCAAATTTGTAGGATGGTACTAGATTTTGGGGAGTTTGCAGTGCAATTAGAAAAATATTGGGAAATTCCATAACTTGATCATTTTTTTACCAAATCGGGAGCAAACATAAGTTAAATAAACATCTTTGGGCATTCTAGAGCCATTGGAATAGGTTTCAAAGCTTTTTGAGCATTGTAAACTAATGTATTCCCAGTTTTTAGCATAATAGAGAAGGCCAAACCATTGGAATTTGGACCAAGGAGACATAACCCAGGAGGGGTGAACTCCATCATGTGGTGTTGTGATATTATCTATGGTGATGTTTATGTCTTTTATAAGCTATTGTTTCATTCATTTGTTTATGTTAATTTGCACATAAAATTTACAGAAAAACACTAAAAAACCCATATTTAAACTTCCAAATAATTTAATAAATCCTCAAGCACCTTTAAAATATACTGAAAAGGAATTTTAGCATAGCAAAACTATTTTTCCCAATCAGATCAATAAGAGAGTTAGGAAGTTCAGGTACTTTAATCTGAATGGTGCCAAGCCTAGGTAACACGAGACTTGACCTATACGCAAATTATACTGCTTCATTTACATTTTTAGTGAAGTCTTTAGAGAATATTTTCTGGAAGGTCATGTGGTGAGTTTCAACTATATCAAGCAGCCATTCATCCTTCAAAGAAAAATATGAACTATGAAAGATACCTTCAGTTACTCCAATATTTTAGTGGGAAATAATGGAAGATTTAGGTGCTTTATATTTTGTTGGATATCATGCTTTATCTTTCTGTTCTTTTCATTCTTTCTTGATTATTTCCCAAGGGATTTTGTCGGTGGATGCATAATTTGCATCTATATTATAATAAATAAAGTGGAGATCAAACTCCTGCCCCTTCCCTACCTTACATCTATTGTTCTTTATTTCACATCCTCTTTTACCACCCTTTCCACTAGAAGAGTCTTGTGACTCATTATTTTCTTTATGTGCAAGGAACAAAAATTATTTAGGGAATTGATAAGTTCTCTTCCTCTTCCCAAAATATTTCTCTCATTCTACAAACTTCTCCACAAGAGTCTAATAAGTATTTTCCTTGAGTTGGGCACTAACTTGTAAGGATTGAAGATAATGATAATACGTAATATAGAAGGCCTTGAAAAATGATATAAGAGTGATGTCCATTTTAATTCTAATGGATTATACACATGCATGATACCTCTAATTTCTGTGCTTAGCAACAAGGGGTCATCCTCCTTTATCTCCAAGTTGAATAACTTGATCATCAACTAAACTACTTCTAATTATAGGCGCTATCCATATAAATATTTTGAATTTTTTAATGCATCATAAGAATTTATAATTGGGATAATATAATGGCTCTCCTCTTCATTTACAGAAGCAATAATTAGGGAATATTCCTTCTTATCCTTGTTCTCCCATATGGTGGGCTCTTTATCTAGTGTTAGCTTGGTAGGAACATTGTCACCTTCTTTACAAACACCTTGCTATAAGTCATTGAAGATAAGGGTATGCCTAATCTTTCTAAACCATTCATGGTATTTTTCATTCCAGTGAAAACAACATTGAAAATGGAGATGAGAGAATGCATATTTAACAAAGATTTCAGTTGAGATTGTGTTGACAGTGCTGGACCCACCAACATTCAGGGGATCTCCTTGATATGAAGTCCCAACTAGACCTCACACCGTTCAGAGTAGGAGTCCCAAAAGTGGGTTTTAATTTTATGCCTTGACTGTGAAAATTCATAGAGTAAAGTATGTTAACTTTGGGTGAGAGGAAGTGTGTGACCCTATGGAGAGTCAAGTAGGATGCATGAAGGTTCCATGGTATATTATACTTATATGGTTTTCTTTGGGGAGGAATATGTGTTTCCCTAGTTATATACATACACTGTAATTTTATTTTCCTATTGTTATCGACTTGACATCCTTCCTATTTCTTTGCATTAACTCATCACGTACAAACATATTTTGGCATTTATTACTGACATGGAATATAAGATTTCTTGCTTAATGGAAGATATTAGGTAATAATAGTTATCAGACTATATATATCAATATATATATATATATATATATATATATATATATATATATATATATATATATATATATATATATATATATATATATATATATAGACAATTATGCATGTAATGACATATAATTATTAGTCTAGAGACTCGGTGGATTCTTTTAATGGTAAACCATTCTAACTTCTCTGTGTCCTAGCCTTCCCATTCTTAGGACCGAATCTATGGAGTCTATAAAGTGATACATCAATATCAATATTCCAGGTATATAACTTGGGAATAAACCCTACTATTAACCCTTCCATAATAGTAAATATAAATATATTCTTTTTTTATACTTCGAATAAATAAAAAACTTATTTTTTTTTTCGAATCACTGCTTTGTAACCCTTCAAATAGGGGTTATATTCTCTATGGTCAATTTCCTTTGCTTTACATTTGTTTAATACAACAACTTATTATGTGTTCCTATATTACATCTTTACTATTTTCACATGTAAACATAGGTCTTCTAGTTTACATCTTCATCTCCTAATTTCTTGCAATCATAAAGTTAGTAAAAACAACATATTCTAGTTTAGAAAATTTATTTAACTTCCATTTTTCCAACATATTATCAACCACTTAGCTTCTAGTTTCTTCTTAAAATTATAAATACTTATTTAAAATCCCTTTAGAAGTAAGTCAGAGGGTTACACATTCCTCCCAACCTTGAACTTACTTGTTTAGTTAGTGCCCCCCAAGTTCTCCCTCCAAATGTCAGATAGTATTAGGTAGAAGGATAATTGCAATTCTCTACCTCCACAACCTTTTGTAGAGTACCACTAATGCTTGTCTGGGTTTACCAGTCTTTTTGGTAAGGTTACCAAGACATTTTATTTATCTCCCATAGTTGGCTGTATAGGTCCACCACAAACTATTTCGCTCTAACATTTTAACCTTTTTTGTTGGTTTGTGTTATCTGTCCCATATTTTTTTTCTTCTCGTTTCTCTTCCAAAATCTCAATAAAAGATAGGAGGATTTTTTTATTCCTTTTTATTTTTTTGCCTCGTTAGGCATAACTAACTTGAAATTTTTTCAATGATGGTTAGGGGTTAATCTCTCATGTTAGCCTCAGATTAATGCACTAACATAAATTCTTATTTATTGTTATTTCTTTTTTAGAAAATGAAATAATATTTCATCACACGTCTTTTAATTTCCTTAACCCAAAAATAAGTAAAATTCACACAATAAATCTTCCTAGGGGTATTACACAAACAAAACATCCTAGAGAGTGTTTTCCTATTTTGCGGATTCTGAATAATTGAGACTTTTACAGTTTCAATGGACAATATCATTGTTGACATTAGAAAAAAATTACATCATTTCATATTATTTGAGTTCACTTACATTATACATTTAACAATTAAAAAAAACATGATTTTGTTTTTCATTTTTTCGCTTCTAATTAATAATATTATTTTCATGTCTTTGTAAGTATTTTGTATTTTATTTCACAAGGAACTGCTATATGAAATTACAATTTTAGGAAGCAATAAAAACAAATTTATACTAGCATCTTTATTTTGTGATCTAATATCTTTAACAATTATGTATAGCTGTTAAACATGACTTTTACACTTTTTTGAAATATTGACATTTCGTTTTTTGGAGCATAGTTTCATACATGTCATAAAGTTTGTACATTTAAAGTTAATATGAGATTTTTTTTTTTAAAGAAATTTGGTATAAAAGAAATGTATATATATCTATATCTATATCTATATCTATATATATATATATATATATATATTGCATTTGTTGTTTGTTTCTAGCTCTTCTTTATTGTTTATTATTTAGTAAAATATTGTTCTACTCCTTTTTATGTCTTTTATTTTATAGCCTTGTAGTGTTAGTTGAGTGTAAATATGGTTTTTTTTCCTTTTGATTTTGTCTCCTCCATTACCTACTTGGAAGAAATATATAGGAAAAATATGAGGCAATATTATAACTAAAAACATGGTGTCCAAATAGTTATTTATCTAAATGCAAGAAATCATATACATGCTATATTTCGAAATCTCATTTTGCTCTTCCTTATAGCTTGTTGTTTATGTAGTAGCATGACTCATTGATAATAAATGAAACAAGGTTAAGAAAATATAATCTAAGAGAAAAGGAAATACTTGACTAAGGTAATATGTGGTATTGAACCCTTCTGTATGGCCTTTTTTTATCCCCCATGATATCTCTAGAATCTCTTTTCCAAATGGTTGCAACTCCAACAACTACCAAATCAATCCATGTAAGCTTACGTTGATGTATTTTTCATGTTGCACATTCAAGTCCATATCACCAATATTAGAGACTTACTAACTATAAAATATAATTCTCATTTGATAATGGTTTTCCATTGAGAATTTAAGTTGTTTGATAATACTTCGTTAGAGGATGTGTTTATTTGGGACTTGGTAGTGGAATATAAAGTGGCTCCTTGAATATGATCTCCTCAAACCAGGGATGTTTTGCATCATGTTTTTCCTTCTATTATGTCTGCTACCTCATCCCCCACACCTCATAATACCACTAGTGTACATTTCATAAAAACAACCCAATTATCTAGCATTTAAAAATATGTGCCCCAACAAGACTCTTTTTACATAGATAGAGAAACTAGGAAACAAGGTAAGGGAGAATATTTGTTGCTACAAGAGATATGGCCTATTAAGATTCATTGATTGGTATAGGGCTAAATGTCTAGCTCAATTTCCCTACCTGTTACATTTTTTTCTTTGGACTTTTTTTTTCATTCTCATGATTACTAAGGAGGTGAGAACCTCTATTGCACCTATCTTTACCCATAATTATCAAATGCAAAATGATTCTGTGACTTTTATCTTAGACAATCACTGAGAAAATAATATTGTGGCATAAGGCTTGGTTCATACCCTTAGCCTTCCCATCACTAGACACCAAATCCCATTTCAACTCAGCTAGGTCCAAAAAAAAAAAAACCCTCATCTTATTTTCTCCTATTATTTTGATATCACCTTTTTTATTGGCCCTTTCCAAGATATTTTGGTATTATCTTGGTATGTGATATTTATCCTTTCACTTGTGTTGATTTGCTACTAAACATTCTATACCAATAGGCCCCACACAATTTTTTCATGCTAAAAATAACCAATACCACTTGCAACGTGAAAGTGACACCTATGTGCTCACGTTCTCATATCTAAAATCAAGCCAACTTCCTACTACCAAAGCTCCCATTAAGAATATTTAGCCCATCGGTAGTAATTATGGGCGTGCAGAGAAGATGTCATGGACCATCACTGAAAAACTTGAGGAACAATCACTGCCGGAATACCTCTTCCCATTGACGTGCGATTGAGATTTTCTGATGCTTTCCTCCGAGAAAACAGAAATCTGGTCCGGAAAGCTTTTGGTTAATTCCGTCCTTTTCAGCTCATCTCATTTTTAAGGTTTTCTTAATTTTAAATGTCATTCAATTCCGTCCTTATCAGCTCGGGGCGTGCGGAGAATATGTGATGGCCCCGACGTTATTTGGTTGAAAAACTTGACGAACAATCACCGGAATCTACACCTTCCTGTTGACAATCTTATCCTCCAAAACTTTTGGTTAATCCGTCATTTTCACCTCATCTTTTATTGCATTCTTAATATACATTTAAGCAAAATAAAAATAAAAATAAAAATAAAAATAAAAATATATATCTATATATATAATATTAATATTAATATTAATATTAATACTATAGTTTCAATTCAAATGTAATTAGTACATATATTAAAATTTAAGTATAATCTGAATAAGAAATAAAAAATTGTAATGTGAAATAGGTGTGTATATATATATATATATATATATGTGGGGAATATTTAATTTATAATTCATATTATATTAAAATATTAATGTATATAATAATTATATTATTATTTTTTTTTTATCAATATAGCTTTTCTAGTTTCAAAAACAATTATAATTTTCATTAATATTTTAATGTAATATGAATCACAAACAAAAAAAAATAAAAAAATATAAGTATATATAAAGTTAATATTAATTTTATATATGTATATAGAGAAATACACTAGTTACATTAACAAATTTTTTAAACAAATTTATAACTCATTCATTTTTTATTATGTATTTAACATTTACAATTATATATATATATATATATATATATATATATATAAAAGGAAAATAAGTATATATAGTGAGAAAAACCTATGGATATATATTTTCTACTTTCAAATGTGAATTTTAAATAGAAATATTTCTATGTCAATTGTAATTTTCTATTAGTGAAAAAAGTTATATATATATATATATATATCTAAGTAATACTATTCTATTGATATGAAACAAAATAAAAATACAATCAGGCATTGGCCTCAACAATGCTGAACAGAGTTTGTCAAAAAATATCACAACCTAAACGTGACTGCCCCATCGAGGGGGAAATCAGTCCATGAAACTAGAAAAAAAACCCACACAGGGGTCACAAGTTTTGATATCAATAAAACCCGCATAGGGGGTCTAGAATGAAAACTAGCGAATCAAACCAAAAGGTATGCTTTCAAAACAAAACATAGCAAAAATCAGACAGCAGCATATGAAACCTGCAGCTAGCGGAAAGGTGACACTTGGCAGCCCAGTCGTCAATCAGGATGGACCCCTTGAAGGCCATCTATAGCAGGTTCTTCAACAATTCGACACACATACTTGTACCACTCCTCCTCCTCTGTTGATGTGCCACGCAATATTCCACGAACTAGTTGAGTGCCAGCATAGCTACCCTCTGCTGCATGCTTGCCTGACGTGTCGCCCTAGATGGCACCAGTTGCCTTCGTGTCTTCTGCTCTACCTTCGGTGGCATGTTGGCTGGCAACTAACTCCTCTCTATGCGAGGTGGCAGGGTTCTCAACAATCTGCTACTTGCCTGGGTCTCAGGCATTCCTGTTCTGCTGAGCAGCCCTCTGCTGCTCATCGTTATTTCTTGGCTGAACTTCCTGCGAGTCAATTTCCTCAGTGAAGGTATTGGTGACAGTGGTGGTGATGACGGGCCGATGTAGAGTGCTATGGAAGCGGAATTGAGTTGTATGAGGAGAGGGATGAGGGGGAAAGGGAAAATTGGCAGTGTGGATGACTGCATTCATTCTGCAGTCACCCTGGAGAAGAGACCACCCTCTGCCACTATGCATGTCTAGATATCTGCCGGAGAAGGTGCCATGGGGATGAGTAGTGGCTGGAGAAGAGGAGGGAGAATCAGATTCAGGGCTGGGTGTAGCAGGAGGTCGAATGCTTCTGCCCTGACTGCCCCCTCTTCTGTTGCGCATGCGGTGTCGAATGCGCACCATGACTGAATTGGTTTCAAAGCTAACACTTGAGGAATCAAAGGAATTACTGGGACTAGAATGGCTATTCAGAGGGAAAAGAAAGGGATTTTGAGCTTGAATGAACTTACAGTGCATCATTTGGGAGAAATGATACCCATTTCCCACATCCACATAGCTAAGCAACCAACATTGTCTGCCAGTGATTGTGCGAGAGCATGGCTCCGCAGCCTGAGGAGAGCAAGTGTTGCTTATCAGAGGAGGGAAGAATGAGTTATGGTCTATGGAGGCCATTTCCTTATGCTCGTTATAGAATTCTCGACTCGAGCACCATATTAATGGTGCCTGCAAGTCACCATGAATTTTCCTTAATCTAGCCTGGGAGGGGACGCGGGCAGCCATTTGGCCAAGCCTCCTATCTTCCTTCCATCTAATCAACATTAATGGCATTATGATCACCCGCATTCGGGTATGAATATTTTATATAGAAGGAGACAATTCTTATTCCATTAAGATGTGTTTTAGAGAGATTTATAATTCATTAGTTGCTCAAATTGACATGTAAAGTATTAAATATTAATAACAAAAATAATATTAATATGTGTTTTGTACAATTAAAAAAGAATTATATGTGTTTTCTACTTCCGAATATGACTCAGACATGTATTAACATATTAATATGTAAAATGTGAATTATAAATTTTATATATATATATATATATATATATATATATATATATATATATATATATATATATATAGAGAGAGAGAGAGAGAGAGAGAGAGAGAGAGAGATTGATTCATTTATTTTTTAATATGGAATTGACACATAACATTTTAATTCTTAATATATCTATATCTCTCTCTCTCTCTCTCTCTCTCTCTCTATATCTCTCTCTCTCTATATATATATATATATATATATATATTTAAAATAATTTTATATATAAAGAATGTCTTATGGATATATATCTTTTATTTCAAAATATAATGGGGGATGTATTAACATTTTATTGTGTAGAGTATGAATCACTAATAAAATATTTCAATGTCAACAATGTATATTCTATCTATATAAACATATATATATATATATATATATATATATATATATATATATATATATATAGTGTTGTTTAAAATCAATATAGATCCATTTTAACTTTGAAAATACTAAGAGCCAAAATAAATCAAATATTTGAATATGCAACCTTTCCATTGATATTTTGCATTGAAGGCCTCTAATCAATATCTCAATTTCTAATTGATCATTTCTTTTTCTTGCATGTTGATATATTATTTAACCAAAATTTGTTTTTAGTATAGGAAAACCATACAACAAAGATAAAGAAAACATGAGGAACGATGGAGGGGAAGGTTGGGGATGTTGAAAGCAATTTTACTCATACTGATCTTATTGTGTATCTATAAGGGAAGGGAAGGTTTGGATTTAAGGGAGAGCCTATTTTTTCATGAAATTCATGTAATGCATGCATTGTAAGGTAGATATACATGTATTATTATATTATTTACTCCTTGACCTTGATAACATTTTCTCATAATCATGTTTTTGATGAACTACCATAGTGATGGTACTCTCAATAATTAAAGCATAAGGCCCATTTAACCCCTCCTTGGAACATAAAGGGTACATTAAACCTTCATTTTTACACTTAATGACACTTTCCTAGCTTAATGAAATTTATAGGGATTTTTCATAAACTTTGAGGATTCCCACCCAGAGATATTAATGGGACCTACTTGCTTCTACATAAGATTCCCAACTTGGCTAGTCGAGGGCAGTAAATGCTACTTCATACTATAGCATGGTGACCCAGGAAAATGATCCATTTTTCTAGGGATTTTTTGAGGGAAAGTAGTCCCCCCATCAAGGATGTGAGCCCCTACTCATGTTGTATAAATAAGAGAATCAAGTATCCTAATAAATCAAGTGGTAGTGGAAGAATATCATATTGAAGAATGTGAATAATAGAATAAGTTTACACTCCAAGAACACTATGTAATTTTGTCATGTGTGAGCAGGGTTTTAGTCAACTGAAGTGATATGTGATCTCAGTTCTTAGTCTAGATTTTTCTTTATGGTTGTAGGCTTCCTTTAATTAAGACCTACCCCAGGTGCTCTAGATCCCTCTCGTACCTTTTTTCCATGTATTTTTCTATCTATGTAATTTTATTTCTTAATGTTACTTTTATGCATGGTTATTTAGGTAGTTCTTGAACAATATTTTCTTGCATATTATCTCTGCATTTGGTGTATATAATTATAGTGGTTGCATTGTTAAATTGGAATTCCTATTTTTCATTTAGTTTAATCTCATTTTTTTGTTTATTTGTCATCTATCATCCATTACTATTGTTTCAAATCTTGTAATCTGTTTTGCAACTATAGAAAGCCATACAATGTACACTTTTCTAGATTAACCATACCATAATCTCATGTGACGGCTTAGACATGTGTACTTTGTCATTTCATATCTTCACCTTAGCTTCGTTTCCCTCCAAACATGCCTTTAGCATGTTCCCCTGCTCACTAGACTATCTCTGGTAGGAAAGCAAGAACTTCTCTAGTGGTTTGCAACCCTCCTAAACTTTCTTATATTTTCACCCAACTAGTGATTTTATTCTTATAATGTATTACAATGCCCCTTGAACCCTTAGAATAAAATTTAGAGGTTGAGATATTGTACAAACTACTTTACTTGAATTGTTGTAGAAAAATGCTTCTTTTCTACATAAGTGTTGGACACAATCCTTGCACCATGCAGATGGTAATGACCTCCATAAAAAACACATTTACTATGATTATCGACTTTGGAATCCTACATGCTCCTAAATTAGGCTTTATTACTTGCAATATTTTATTTTAGTAGTGTGTTTTCTTTCCATGAAAGATGGAATAATTGTGCGTTCATTGCGTTGCAGATAGAATAATTTTCCTTCCTATATTGCAAATGACCTAGGTTTGCATGTTATCTTCCTTTTGGTTAGCCATTTCATATAATTTTAGCTTTCTTGTAGAAAATAATACTTATATTGGTCTCTCTACGTGTATATTTCATTTCAATTCTTCCACCTACTTAAAAGTAAGGAAAAGGGAGAGATGGTTCCTACAACACATATAGTTATGGTGTCTATTGAGTTTATACAAACCTTGCGAAGACAATTATAGTTGATACCCTTAGAAACTTCAACATTGTTTCTATAATACTAAGCGCCATAACCTTTTTGCACCATTGCACGGGACATGTCAAAGTATGTACCAGATTTTTCCTTAGTTGATATAGTATTTCTTTCATTTCATCCCTACAAAAATACAAAATTCATTAGCAACTACTTTTCAAGAAATACAAAAAAACATAAAATTACATTTTCCTCAGCGAATTATGGACAAAATCCCCCACTTTCACTAACATCCAACATTTCTCAACTTACTATGAGCCTCCTTCCCTATCCACAGGGATAGTTGAGGCCCTTTTTTGTGAGCAATCAAGGATCCTTGAGGAATATAGGAAACCATATTTGTTCAAAATTCCCATTAGATAGACAAATGCAGAGGCTAAAATGAAATACATTAATCCATATGTGCTTCAAAATTTCCATGGTTTAACCACAAAACATCCTGACACATTCATGTTTGAGCTTTGTCTAGTATGTAGGATGTATTCTTATATACCTGATGAGAAGAGACTTAAGTTGTTCCCTTCCACTCTTAATGATGTATCCCTTTGATGGTTCATTAGCCTAGAAGGAGATAACATAACCTTAAGGGAAAAGGTGAAACAAGCCTTAAATAATAAGTACCAATATGATTATAGAGCAAGGGATACCATAGATGAGATGTTTAGAATGGTTCAATTGAGGTACAAAAGGGCGCATAATTGCACCTTGGATCTAGACTCCTAGAAGATAGTCATAGTAAAAGGATTTATGGAAGAACTAATGGAAACACACAACCTATAGATCAGTGGAGACACATACCATCTCACTTATGATTATTTAAAAAGATATTCAAAAATAATTTAAAGGGTACTAGAAAAAGAGGTAGAGCAAACAAAGGCTCGATAAGTCTTTCTTCCTCCTCCATGATCATTATAAATGATATAGGGATCATGATAGTGTACATGAAGAATGAAATCTTACGTACATTTTATGTGTAGATAGACACCTTATAGATCGAGAGAAAGCACGAGGAAGAAGAAAATGAATTATGCATATTCTACCCTTAATGCACTAAAAGTTATCCTAGGAATGAATGTACTTTCAATGACATCAAAATATGTTTTGTATTTGAGGAAAATCTTTCTACTGCTAAGTTTCCATCTTTTCTAGGAGGTAAATCAATCCTCCCATCAAGGAGTGAAGTCCCTACCCATGTTGTATAAATAAGAGGATCAAATATCCCAATAAAACAAGTAGGAGTGGAAGAATATCATAGTGAAGGATGTGAAGAACAGTATAAGTTTAGACTCCAATAACGTTATGTTTTTTTTTCATGTGCAAGAAACTTTTCAGTCAATTGAAGTGATATTTGATCTCAATTCTTAGACTAAATTTCTCTTAGGGGTTACAATCTTCGTTCATTTAAGGCCTACCTAGGTGCTCTAGATCCTTCTTGTATATTTCTATCATGTATTTATCTATATATGTAATTTATTTATTAATATTACTTTTATGCATGGTTATTTAGGTATTTAATGAACAATATTTTCTTGCATATTATATCAACATTCATGATTATATTTGTAGTGGTTTCATTTCTCAGTTAGCATTCTTATTTTTTGTTTAGTTCCATTTTTTTTTCAGAGATCATCCACTCGTTGTTGTTTCCTATTCTGTACTATATTTTCAAACTACAAAAATCCCTAAAACCCTACACTTTTATAGATTAACCATACCACAATCTCATGTGATGCATTGGACATGTGTACTTCATCATTTTATATCTTCTCCTTAGCTTTGTTTGAATTTTTGCCTGCTCTCTAGACGATCTCTTGTAGCAAAACAACAACTCCTCCTGTAGCTTTATTATAATTTCACCCTCATGATTTTCTTCTTCTAATATATTAAAATTTTGTTGGAACCATGAGAATGAAATTTAGATCTATAGAGACTATGTATATTCCTTTATTTGAATTGTTGTAGACACTTCTTCTTTTCTACAAAAGCATTGGACACAATACTTGCACTACACAAATGGTAACAACCTCCATAAATGACACAACTAATATGATTATGGGCTTTGGAGGCTTACATGGTTCTAAATTATGTTTTATTGCTTGCAATACTTTTTTTTAGTAGTGTGTTTTCTTTCCTTGCAGGATAGAATAATTGTGCTTTCATTCCATTGCAGATAAAATAATTTTCCTTATTGCAAATAACCTAGCTTTGTGTGCTATCTTTCATCTGATAAGCCATTTCCTATAATTTCAATTGTCCTATAGTAAAGAATACTTAGGTTTGTCAGTGTACATATAGATTCCATTTCAATGCTTCCACCTACATAAAAGTCATCAAAATCGAGAGATGATTCCTTCTACACATATAGTGTTGGCCCCTCTTGAGTTTGTACGAACCCTAGGAAGATAATTAAAGTTTAGAGCATTGGGAGCTTCAATATTGTTACTACAATACCAAGGATTATCACGTTTTTTCACCATTGCAGGGAAAATGTGAAACTATGTACCATATTTTTCCTTAGGTTATCTATTATTTCTTTCATTTCATCGCCTACAAAAATGTAAAATTCATTAGCATATTCTTTTTAATAATATATATAAAAAATACATTTCTTTCTTTTATTCCTTAGAGATGTATGGAAAAAATGAGAAAATTATTATCGTAAACAACCACTTCCACTAGCATTCAACCTCTCTTGGTTGATTATCAGCTTCCTTCTCTATCTACATGGATATTTGAGGCCCTTTTTAGGGAACAATAAAGGATCATTAGAAGTTTTTTGAAGGAGAAATACCTTCATGCCCCACCAACACTCTCGATGAATATAGACAACCATAAGTGTTCATATTTATTCCCATTAGATAGATAGGTGGAGATGCTAAAATCGAAGACAATAATCCATCTTTCCTTCCACACTTCCATGGTTTGATCACATAATATCGTGACACCTTCATGTTTGAGTTTTCTCTAGTATGTAGGACACATGATTATACAACTAATGAGTGTAAGCTCAAATCGATCCCTTCCACTCTTAAATATGTATCTCTTCGATCGTTCATGAACCTAGAAGGAAACAGCATCACCTAATGTGAAAAACGTGACAAGCCTTCAATAATAACTACCAATATTATTGTAGAGAAAGGGATACTATAAATGAGATGTTCAGAATGATGCAAGGAGAAAATTATTCTATGGAAGATTCTGGGGAAATATTTCAAATGAGATACAAAAGGGTGCATAATTTCACGTTAGATCGTGACTCCTTGAAGCTAGTCATACTACAAGGATTTAGGGAATAACTAATGGAAAAACTCAACCTATTGGAAAATTGATACATATACCATCTCACTTATGATGATATATAAAGGTATTAAAAAATAATTTAAGGGATAATAGAAAAAGAGGTAGATCAAATAAAGGCTCAGTATGTCCTTCCTCCTCCATGATTACTAGGAATTATATAAGAGGCATGATAGAGGACAAAAAGAATAAATATTACATACATTTTTAATGTGACTACACACCTTATCGATAGAGAGAAATCACAAGGAAGAGGAAAAGGCATTATGCATATTCTTCCCTCCAAAAAATATCCTAGGAATGCATATCCTTTTAATGTTATAGAAATATGTTTTGGAAGTGAGGAGAATCATTCCATTTCTAAGTTTCCATATTTTCCAGGTCTAAAGGTGGTATACTAGGGAGAAAAACGGAGCATGGAACACCTATTCTTGTTCAACCAAAAAATTTCATAAGCCCCTAGGTAGTTCCAACAATGTATGAACTTCCCCTCACCTTTTAATCCTAATTATAATTCTCATTATCAACCATGGTGTCCTCCTAAACCTTCACCTTCACCTATTCCAACTCCTTGGCCATATCCTCGTAAAAATAATACTCCTCCCTTCGAACCATATCCTACTTAACCTCCTCAATGGGGTAATAGGATGGAGGCCTTAGGTGGCCCAACTACCTACTCTGATGCATCCTCCTTAGCAATCTCAAGCACCCAAAATCATTCCTACAAAGAAACCAAAATTTCCTTCCTAACCAGATACGAATCCCAACAATAAGTAATCCCAACTAGTATACAATGGAGAAACTACTTATCAAAATTATGTTGTAGAAATCCAGGAAATCTAAATTAGGTCTGGGAAGGTCCTTCCATATGTTCATCCACCTCCTCTAATAGAATATTTAGATAAGAAGAAGGAATAACCTGTACCTCAAGTCACCCAATGAAAACCTCCCTATCTTGAGAGTTTGACAACCCACAAAGCACAAACCCAAGAAGTAGTTGAACTTCTAGGAGAATTGAAAATTTTGTATGTGAAAATCCCTCTCCTTCAAGCCATAGAAGATGTTCCTATCTATAAGATGTTAATTAAAGATAAATTTCTTCAAAGGCCTAGGAGAAATAAAAAGGATTCCCATACAATAAATATCATAGGGAAGCTAGCTGATCTTATTCCTCGGAGAGTAATCATACCCAAGTACGTAGATACTAGGATCCTAATGGTAGATGTGCACTATTAGGTGCAGTTTTTAAGCATATCTTACACACCTTTTTCCCCATTTTTTTTATCATTATATCTCTCTAAGCCTATGAATTTTATGTCCCAATTACCATTTTCCCTAGTTATAAGAGAAATCCTTTATCAACAAATTATTTTTCCATCTTTCTTTAAATATCGAATGAAGTGATGTCTTTTTGAGATGGCTAACCTATGTAATTGTATAAGAAGCTTTTTGGTTATTTTTATTTTAGGTGTGACCTAAAACTAAGGAGTAAGGATGAGTAGCTTTTGTTGTTACTCGATGTTACACTTCAAGGATTTGTTTTCACAGTCTAGAGTTTTATTGCTATACCGCAATTGCCAAATGCTGTGGTTGCTATCTTCAAAGAAATTTGTCAATAATCATGAATTATGTACAGATGGTCAAAGGAGCTCAGCGGTTATGATTGTGGACATGGTATAACTTGGATTGGTATTTTTTTGGGAAACTATTCATAACACTTTCTATTCTTCTCCAAAAATTGATCGGGATGAGAATCGTGAGATTCTCATGACTGATTTGTTCCCTAATTTTTGGGGGTTGTAAAATTTATAAAATGGTTCGGTTCCATGAAAAGGGAATGAAAAAATAGGAACATCACTGACATTTTGATCTTGTAATTTGCATTCATTTTTAATACAAAACACTTATGGTGATGTTCATACAGATCTCGTGTTGCGTTTTTAACTAGTTCCCATTTCATCCTTGTGCCCTTCCTTTTAAGTGTGGATTCATGAATTATTTTGTATGAAGTGTAGTACTTATTCACTTCCTTTTTTAGGTTCATTATATGTTGTTACACAGGATTTGTTAGAACTATAATATTTAATCAGTTGATACATCTTTATTAATGATGTGTGATGCACATGTTCTTTGAGAAAAACATGAAGTGTGATGAGTTAGTTTCATTCCTGTAGAATGTCTTTCTAATTTTTGCATGAGTGCTTTAAGTTCCGCAATTGTATTCAACCACATTTTCTTTCATTTCTTTCCCTGGTTGTTATGTATTGACATAGATAGTGTAGACACCTTTGAAACAAACAAACTTACAGTGGTTCACAACTAAATTCTCGTGGTTTAGTAAAATCAAAAAGTGATTAATCTGGCCCAACATTTTGGTGCCGTTTCCGGGGAAGGTAGTTGACAATACAATCAGCCAGTGTGTTTTGTTAGTATAGTGTTTCTAGTGCACAATTGTTGTGTGGTAAGACGAGAGGTAAGAACCTGTGCATCGCTCTAACATACCTGAGCAGGCTCACCAATATGATCGTTAGAACACTTAGGGTGTGTTAACTTTTCAACTTCTTTTTTAAGAAGTGCCCACAGTCTTACAGTCATTGGGCGGTAAGACGAGAGGTAAGAACCTGCGCATCGCTCTAACATAACTAAGCGGGTTTACTACTCTAACAAATCAAGCACTTGGAGTGTGAAATAATTACACATAAGATCCATGTGTAGAGTGTATGAACATAAGAGACATGGAACATAATAACCCTAATATACCTATAGGAAAAATGGGTTATAAAAGGAACAAGAAAAGCATAGATTTAGGGAGGAAAACATTCATTCAGGAATTAGTTTAAAAATTAGAGAGAGAACAATCAAATTCATAGAGGGATACAAGAAAAATATGACCACATAAAGTTGTTACTTCCATATTAAGGTTAGAGGCATTTGGTTCCTTTGTCTTAGGACCTCATCACCCTCAAACTGGTATACATACTCCTAAAACTATAGATTGAATTTGAGAACCATAGGGAGAAACTAGTGACAATAACTTTGGATCTGAAGGCTAAGAGGAGACAAGTGGGGAGAACCAAAATCTAGAATTGGAACAACATTCTTTTACTTTTCAATACCAAGATTCAGGAAGTTCCATGAAACAGGCAACCCTAGAGCAACCTATATAATCATCAAAAGAATCTTCATCCATAGGACACACACCTGGACGATCTTTGGGAGAGGACTGATAAAAAAAGGAATAGGGGAATCTACAATGGGAGACAATAACAACAATAATAATAAAAATACTAGGACTGATGCCACTGTTACCACCTTTGAATTCCCAATAGGTGATATAAGGGGTGAAGCTCCCATGAAAAACATTCCCTTATCATCTCTTCCATCTTTTTAAGGAATGATTGTAGAAGAACCTGATACATTCTTGTTTGAATTTGATGTCCTGTGTAGGAGATATGATTATAATTCAAATTCTCAAAAGCTGAAATTGTTCCTTGCTACTCTAAAGGGAGTAGCATTAATATGGTTCATGGGACTGGGCTCTGCTACTATTCAGACATGGGGAGATATGAAAACTAATATTTTGTCAAAATATCATGACTATTGTTGGACCAAGGACTTGAGGGAAGAAATATTCACACTGACACAACAAGAAGAAGAAACTTGGAGGATTATGTGGAGAGATTCCACTATAATCTACATAGATCTAAACATAGCGATTTGGATTCGTAAATCCTGAAAACTTTATTCATATGGTGAATGAGAGATGACTGCTTGGATACATTGAATCTACTGGAGAAGGCAGATATATCTCAAGAATCATTTGAGGAGATAATAAAACTCTGCTTAAGATGCTCAAGAGGATCATCACGAGGAAGAAGCATGACACAGGATGCCTCCGTTTGAATACAAAAATCTGCAAATGGAGGGGTGACCAGAATTGAGATGGGGAACCTGTTCGAGAATGTAAAGACTAAACTCCTTAGTACCTTATCAGCCCAACTAAAAACTGCACAGGTAAAAAGGGTACAGGATGAAGTCGAGAAATCTTTGGCTATATTCTGACCGAAATGTAAGGATAAACATTCCTTATGGGATTTTCAAGTCAACAACATAACCTTGTGTGGCATTTTTTATTTGGATAATTCTACAAGCCATTTTCTAGAGCTTCTCAGACTAAAAGAAGTGCTCAAGGAATCAAGTGAGGAAGTTTAGTCGCCCTACTTCATTGAGTCCAGGAATCCTTAACAGTTGCAACCACCAGGTATGTCTGAAGATTTTTATTTTAATCCATGGAATAATGTATATAATGGATATAAATTTCCATGGAAATATTCCTCTCCTCCTCGAGCTTAGTTCTCCTCACCATGGACCCACTGTTCTCCCTCTCCAACTTTTCAATACCCTCCATCTCAGGCATATTCCTGGCCCCAAAATTAGAGAGGAAATTCTTTAGGTCCAACGCCTTCTGAGTTACCAATACAGCAATAATTGTAGTTTCCACCTCTGTCAACCCCTGTTGCTACACCTCCAATACAACCCCACATACCTGTACAACATAATCCTAAACTAAATAATAAGGTAGCCCAGGCTTTAGAAGCTCCTTCTTCCTTCCAAACTTACTACATTACTCTTGCTGAATATATTGAAATCCATATACAATAGGGAAAAGTAGTAAAAAGCTTTGTTGGTATCACTGAGGAAGAATGTGCATCTCCTAAGGACAGTCCTGCGAACTCTCACGAGACTACTACAACAGGTCAAGGTGGTGAAGTTACACCTATAAAATGTAACCAGAATAATGTTGGTACATCTGTATCATCTCACCTAGTTGTTATAGCAACTAAGGTCCCTCCATATTCTTAAAGATTATCATAAACTAGGATTACTTCACAACCTAACCTCGATTTTCTTAGAGAGTTAAAAAATATACACATCAGGATTCCCCTGATGCAAGCTATCAAGGACATTTCTATCTATGCAGAAATAGTAAGGGACCTGTGTGTTAAATAACCTGGAAGAAAGACTAAAAACCGTGTCACTCTCCATGTGATGGGGAAATTATCAGAATTAATGACTGGTAAGTTTTTGTTGACTAAAGATAATGATTGAGGAAATCCTACAGTTACCATTTACATTGATGAGAAGCCCATCCCAAATACACTAATTGATTTAGGGGCATCAATTAACGTAATGACTAAAGAATTCTCTACGATCCTAGGTTTGCACAGGCTAAAACAAACACCTACCATACTTGAATTAGTAGATAGGTCTTGTGTTACACCAGAAGTGTTATTAGAAGATGTAGTTATTATAGTAGATTCCTGGAGATATCCAACAGATTTTATTATCTTGCAACCAAAATCAAATTTAGAGGGTCATCCCTTGATCTTGGGAAGACCCTAGTTGGCCACTGTGGATTCATTTAGAGGTTGTAGGTTAGGTTGTATGACAATTTCATATGGCCAGACTAAGAAAAAACTCAACCTTTATGCCCTGGAAAAGGCAAGTAGGGATCTCGAAAACCCCTTATGGGATGAGTTCGAATCCGAATTAGATAACTCCCAACCACTTCTTACCCTCGGTAAAGCCCAGTAGATTAAGGATGAGACAGGTGATGATATTATAAATGGTTTTATTAGTAATCCTCTTTATGTTAATTCTTTTGAGGACTAATGGGAGGAAGAGGTTGTGGAGGATCTAAGCTTCGAACATATTAAGACCACTATGAACATCAAGAGTAACTTGGTTGAAATAGAACCAAGTAAACATCTGAATGTTAATTGTTGGCTTGATGGGCCCTAACCTAGGTTTATCATTAGTTAACCAAGCAAATCCCTACATTACTGGCCCTTTCAACATCAGTACGCAGAGCGCGGATAGAAGTCTCACCCGAAGCACTATGGGGGGATGCAGGAACCACGTTTTCCCACCCTGATATGGTTGTGATGTCGGTCGTCTACCTTAATCCTTGCCTTTTCATAAATTGAAAAGCCTTTAGGGCTTATCGATGTAATTTCTCTTTCGTCTTTCTGAACCTCCATGAAGGTATCTGACTATCATTCGCGCAACCCTAAATGATGATTTAGGCACTTACGCACCTCTGTAACTATGTTACTGTATAAGTTCCCAAATTACCTTAAATGTTCACAAACTTTACAATGCAATTAAGATTGTCTTCGCGTAAACATATATTCTTACTTGCGTTCAAATAAGAGATAGAAATAGATACATTCACGCATCAAATTATCATTATAATGTAAACCCAAAACTTAACATAACATAATTGCATGCAATAACGAAAGGTAAAATACACATTAATTTTAGAAAACTTCTCTTTCTTGATGATTCAGGTTTCTAATACAAACTCTATCCACACTGTGCACACAGCTGCAAGGGTTCGTGTACTTAGCTACGGACTTCTACCCTACGCCTCTGCGTATTCAGCTAAAATTCTCTACCTATGCTAAGACTCTTACTCTTAGCTCTTCAATGGCACCAAACTATGAAATGACTTCTAAAAACTACTTAGAATTGTCTTACTTAGCTCCTTTTTATATAATCCCATGGTTCGTGGACCATGGGTGGACCTTTACAGCGAGCATGACTTTTTATAAAACAAGGGCAGACAACCCTTAACGACTCTTTACATCTTCACGCTCCGTGACCACAAAATGCAGAGACCTTACATTCTTTATAGAAAATTTTAGATTTCTACCCCAAAACATAGGCTTTTAGCCCCAAAACTGGCTTTTAGGGGAACTCGTTCCCAATAGACCCCTAGCACAAACATGGGGATTCCCCCTCGAGTCATTATGCTGGCATGAATATCTTGTTGCAAAGACCTCCCATCTCGATCTTGACAACTACTACCTCGACGGTCCACTACGTTGACGCCTGCTTCATCTCCTCCACCAACTGCTTTGTCGCTGGCCTTGCACTATCAGCCTATAGCTTTTGTTGAGTCTCCTATAGACTAGATATCTTGCCTTCAATAGTGTCCGTAATCAAATAGAACTTGTCCAACGAAGGCTTTAAGTGAGCCTTCAGCATTGCTTCCTTGTGATGAGCTGCATCGACCTGCTCTTTCAACGCCTTGACCTCCTGCAGCTTTGCTAGCCTCTAACATACAGTTTTTCTCGCCTTCGCATTATCCTCATCATCCATTGGAATGTCTTCGACCTCTTCTTCTGGCTATAGGTTAGCCACCTTTCCCTTCTACTGCGCAGTGGGTTTGTCCATTTGTTGGTGCATTCTAGGTGATGCACGCACCGGCTGCGATGTCTTAGCCAGCTTTCCTTTCTTTCCCTTTAGCCCCTCCTTGGTCGGGGTAGGTCTCAGCCTAGGCGACCGTGACGACTTAGGTACTTCAACGGGTATTTCTGCAGGAGAAACCTCTTGGGAAACTCCCTCTTTTGCCATTGCCTCTCTAGCACTCATGGTTTCTACGGGTGTTGCCATGATGCTTGTAAGAAATTCCTGCGTCTCCTTCGACAATCTCTCAAATGTTGAACTCACTTTCAAAGCGTCAAAGTTCTCATGATCAATATGCATCTAAGAGCTCAATAACTCAGTTCTCAAAATGCCAAGTGTCTTTCGCTGGGCAGCAACTTCTAGTTTATAGGCATTCTCAAATCCAAATCCGATAGTTCCCCCCAAAATTGGTTCATTAATGCTACATTGAGGAAAATTTTGAAATATCTTGCCCATAAATTCTGACTTAAATTTCCTCCCCACTCCATTTGGTCATTTTTAAATTGTCAAATTATAAAATGTGACTTTAGCAGTCAATTTCTGGCTGCCCTGTGTGGTTTCTCCCTTGGTAGCGCAATTCTCTGTGATATGTTGTGGAATTTGCAACATCCCTTCGTTCCGTGAAGTTCTCCCATCACGTAGCTCCTCAACTTGAGCAGTGTAGTTTATAGATCCACACCTCCTTTAAGCTGCCTGGAGCACTAAGACTATGCTTTCCTCATATAGTCACCTAGCCAGGTCAGCAATGTATGGCTCAATTGGCTACCATTCATCTTCCCTAGGAAGGGTTCTCCATTCAATTTGACCAATTGAACTACTCCACCATCGGTAATTTCCTTGATGACATAGGGTCCCAGCCACTGATTCCTAAATTTCCCTAGAAATTTACCAAACGTGTTGTCATACAACAAAACCAGATCATTTAGCTTGAAGGTGTGGAGTTTTATGTTCCTATCATGCCATACCATTTTGCACTCCTTTTGAACTTGTTGATGAAATCCAGCTAGAAACTTGTCCTCCTTAAGCTTTGCTAGCTGCACAAGCCTCTCTTCCAGGGCACCACGATCTGTCATTCCTTTGAATGCTGCTATGTGAAGACTAGGAACAATGTATTCCATCGGAATCACAAATTCAACGCCATATACAAGCCTGAAAGGTGTTTGTCCAGTCAGCTTCTAGCAAGTCATTCTATAAGCCCATAGTACCGTGAGTATGCACACATCCCAATCATTTCACTGAGCATTTCAAACCTTTGTCAGCACGCTCTCTAGTATATTATTGAACACTTCCACGATCCCATTAGCCTACGGGTGATAAGGCATAACTTCCTAATGATACACTTGAAATTCCTCCGTCATGTGCTGATTATTTCATTAAGAAAGTGCATACCACGATCACTCATCAAAATCTTTGGATTGCCAAATCTTGTCAGCACATATTCAAAAACAAACTTTGTTGTTGTCATGGCTATGCAGTCCTTCACAGGCTACGCCTCCACCCATCTAGTTAAGTACTCAGTCGCAGTGATGATGTACCACACACCCGTCTTCTTTGCTTGAGGCTGAATTAGTCCCGTAAAGTCTATTTCCCATTTCTTGAAAGGTTGTAATGTAACCTGTGGGTTCAGAGGTAGCTTATCCCTCTGGGATGGCCTGCTAGTTATTTGAAATACCTCACATGTCTTACAATATGATTTCAAATCCTTATGAAGGGTTGGGAACCACAACCTAATGTATAGAATCTTTTGCGATGTCACTTTCCCTACATAATGTCCTCCCACAGTTTCCCTGTGAGTGTCAGCAAGGATACTACGTCTTTCAAACTTCGTCACATAATTCCACAATATTTCGTGAGATCCCATTTTGTATAAGTTCCCCACAATGACAAAAAATTCTACTGTGCGTGCCATTAATTCCTTCTTCTACTGACTTCTATATTCCTCTAGAGAAGTTCACGTCGTTAGGAAGTGTATGATATCTTCAAAGTGTTTGTTCGCAACGTGCACTGCAAAGAGTTGTGCATTAAGCAGTCCTTCCTCGAAATTTTTAGGCTCCTCTCCAGTTTCGATGCATGATAGATGATCTGGTCCCCCATTCAACTGTCCAGGTTTCAAAATGACTTCAAAATCATACTCCTGGAACAACAACAACAACCATCTACATATCTTACCCCCCAACATAGGCTTATTGACCAAGTACTTCAGTTTTGAATGATTCGTATACATCTTAAAATGTCTTCCCATCAAATAGTGCACACACGATGTCTAGCCCTTTGCGCTCCGTGGTGGAATAGTACTTCTCAGCCTTGGAAAACTTCCTACTCACAGATTCTATAGGATGGTCCAATTCTCCCTCACCGACCTGTGTTAGTACTACTCCTAGCACAATACATGATGCATCTCCACCTACATGAAATTCCTTCTTCCAATCCAGGAAGACTAGGATTGGCATGGTGATGATTTTCCCCTTCAACACATCTAAGCACTTCTGACATTCATCATTCCTGCAGAACGTGAAATCCTTCTTCATGATGATCTTCCTATAGTACCTGGTATGTCCCAGTGTTACATGCAGCTATTTCACACCTCTTGGCGCCTCCAAGTTAATTATCACCGCGATCTTCACAGGGTTGACCATCAATCCTTATCTGCATACCACGGACCTAGTAAGACCCCGAAAGGGACACAAAACAAGAATTTCTTTGGATTTAGCGTGATCTGGTATCTTTGACATGTATCTAGCATCAAGCACAAACTTTCTACATGGCTCTTTACCAATACAAACACTATCCAATCGTTAAAGTATACCTCTAGAAATTTATGAATGAAGTCTTTGAATGCCACAATGACTGTGCACAAAAAATTCGCAGGAAAATTCTTTAACCCAAAAGGCATTACAATATATTGAAAGAATCCCCATTCAGTCGCGAAGGTCATCTTTCTTCTATCTTCAAGCGTGATTTTAATATGATGGTACCCAAAGAACCCATCAGTGAAATAGTACGCGTCTTGGCCACCTACATTGTCCAGTACTTCATTAGTAAATGGAGTTAGGAAAGGATCATGCACACAACCATCATTCATCTTTCTGAGATCTATGCATATCCTTATTTCATCCTTCTGATTCTTTTCCTGTACTACCATAGGGATCACCCAATCACATTCTTCTACAGGTTCAATAATGCTTGCAGCATGCATCTTATCTAACTCTTAAGTGTACCTTCTCCTTATACTATAGATTGAGATGATAAGGACTTTGCTTTACTGGCTTCACACCAACTTTTAACATGATATTCATAAAGCCCAGGTCTCCTATTATCCCTTTTAAATCTGAAAACTTTGTAGGGAACAAATCCTGGTATTTGCAGAAAAATTCAGTGACCTTGTCTGCTATTGCATCGTCCAGATAGTCTCCAATATTCACAAATTTTAGCTCTTCCTCTGTGCCAATGTTTACTTGTCTACTTTTCAGTGGCGCGATTATGTGTGGATTCTCTATCTGCGGTCCTTCAACCTCGCGGTGACCCTCAGTCTCCAAAATATTAATCTCTCTGGGATCCTCGTATTCTTCTTCAATGGTCATGTTATAGCATTCCAGCACATGGCTCAGCTAAGTAGTCCAATCAGGTTGAATCGGGTCCAAAGGATCCTATGGTATCCTAAATATTGATCCTTTAACCTCTTGTAGCTTCGTCAATACAGTCAAACCCATATTCAAAGCTGAACTTCATTATGAACCCTTAGCATCGGATGTCCCATTCTTCAGTGCCATGGTGGAGTTCTATTTCCAAGTACCAATTCATTGGTATAACATCTAGGGTATGATAGAGTAGGTTCACCCATTCAGGCTGAGGCTCCTCTCCATAAGATTTAGTCCATTTGGCCAAGTGATTGTGCAGATCATCCCTTCCATCATAGTTGTCGTCCATTCGTACTTTCAGTTGTCCAAAACTTATTCTCATCATCCTCCTATATTCACACCAATCATCAAAACTATCTTTGTGCGTAGTCACCATCTCGCAGGTGTAGCACGCAACGCCCAATCCAAATCCTAGAAGCAATGATTCTCTGACACTTCCCTTTCAAATGTATCCAAAAACATTTCCACATCAATCAAACCATCATAAGAGGGCAATTTTCTTACCTCCGAGGCCACACATCGCATCGACTTAGTCATCATATTATAGTGCAACGTAGATACTTCATGTAACCGATTCTGCGAGTGCTCTAATTCTTTGTCCGAGTTTGATGTCCAAGAACTTTTGCGATACCTTGCAATGTGTCCGTTCGTCGTTGGATTCACCCAGTCTTGATCTCACACTGTTATCTTATATATATGGTCCAAATCATCACTGATTTCATAGTCACGGACTGGTTTAGTATAGCGCGACCCTTCTGTAGGATCTGGGGGTATTACTATGCGAAGTGATTTCTTTTCAAACGTCATGTTTCGATTCTTAAGGTTAATCACCCCATTCATGTCAGTAGTGCAATCAATCCCAAGGAGCAAAAGGTAGGGGTTCCTGTCATCCACAATTTCTATTACTTCAAAATCAGCGAACACGCTCACGCCTTCAATATCTATAGTCACCCGTTGGAATCATCCCATGGGGATGATATTTTGTTGATTTTCCATCCTTAACTAAGTCGGAGACCATTGTAGCACAAGTCTCCTCATCCGCTCCCATTTTTGTTTTGGAAGAATGTTTGCGTCTGACCCTAGATCCAGAATCACTTGATCCATTTCATATTCTCCTATCTGCATGGTGAGTCTCATCTCACATCCTATCCTTGCCCTGTTCTTACTAATATTTCTAACTATGCGTGGTTCACCAAGAGAATTTTCTTTCCCAGCGCACCTATTTATTACTTCCTGTAACCCCTCTATAGCCTTGTTGTCACACAGAAGCTTCATGCAGGTCTCTAAGAAGGTAGTAAGCATAGAATGATCCATCTCATCAGTGGGTTTATCCCAGATTCATGAGGTATAGGCCTCAATGAAGCTTTTCTTTGCTTCCATAAATGTTTCACGTGCACGCTCTAGATCAAATTCAACCTCCTTCTCTGGAGTTTTGTGGACCGTGCTTGGCATGGGTTCCACTGCTAAAACTTGAGGACTGGGACATGGCTGATCACGAGAAGTTACCATACATGGCGATCGAGTAGCTGATGCACTGCATCATCGATACAAACACTGGAATGATTGCATTGGAGCCATGGAGATGGCTCAAACAAGTGGACAAGGCATAGTTGCTCAACCTGCTTTGGGTGTCACAGTACATCCACACCCCGGTTACAGTATTGGTCATCAAGCAGCTGCTATGCATGGTACATGATGGGTGTTAGTGGTTGGAGGAGTGAATACCCATCACTAATAGGTTGATCCATAGGATCACACGATTGCCTTACATAGGAGAGAATCCGGCCAGGATATTTGGCAAAAAATGTGGTGAACAGGCCCTCGTGGAATCCATGAAAGAAAAGTTTAAGATCGTGAAGAAGCCACCTACATATGCCATATCTAGCATTTGAAACCATGCTGTAAAGGTAGCTACACAGATCTTAGCAGGGAAGGTGATGAGGAAGTGTCGCATCGATGAGGTTCTGATGCCTATCGTCGCGATAACAGCCCAATGCGCTAAAGGAGTCCAATTCAACTGGTCAGACTACCTTCGTGGAGAGTTCCTCGCAAATTTCTATGAAGCACAGGAGCATAGCAAGATGTTCCACTATGCATGGCTCTTGCTGTCAATTGTGCTAGTAGCATGGGAGCTACCAGAGGATAGCCAATTCCCTTCGGTCGTCCTAGGCCTATCCAAAGCAACAAAGTACGCTTCGCTATGGGTGACTAGGGACATGCAGCGAGTCAAGGAAAGTAATATCTTTTGGATATTGATGGAGATGAACATCCACATTGCCATCAATCACAGAAGGCGATTGTCACCTACGGTGTACACCAACCCCCAGGGCTATGTAGAGATTAAAGCAGACTTTCACCATGTGTTCATCAAGACATGGAAAGACCCTATGCTGAAATGGTACAATTTGCCTTATCTGGCAACGGATGACGCCATTGATGCAGTACTTGATCAATGGCTGGAAAAGTGGTGCTCTACAATAGACTTGGCGATGGGAGGAAGCGAGTCCACCACACAGAAAAAGGAGGCCAAGCTAAATATGACTCAACTATTTGAAAAAAGAAATAAGGAGGCCACTGACAAGGCCTAGGCAGAGCGTGATTCCGTACAGTAGATAGTGAAGCAAATAGGTGGGACAGAGTGAGGCTCTCACAAAGGCGCGATGTCCCCTTCACCTGAGACAGAGGAGGAGACAGAAAAGAAGATAGAACAACATGGTGTGGACCCTCATGAGACATTCATTGGCATCAAGTGTCCAAGGGAGCAGGAGAAAGGAGGTTCCAGTAAGAAATCAAAGGCTACTAAGACATAACTAGACCCTATGACACTAACAGAACGTGATCTGCATCACATAAGTGACATGGTGCAGGATGTCACTGCGGAGGCCCTACAATAGTTTGAGCAGCAACAATAGATAATCTTGGGGGCTATCCAGATAGGTTTACAGGATTTACAAACCTGCACATCTCAGGCTGGCACAATGTCCACCACCCTAGCTATCGGCACTTTAGAGGCTATCGAGATGCTGTGCGCGAAGGCCTCTAGTGCAATAGTGTTGCCTGATGGAGCACTGACCATGGAGAATGAAGTTGAGAAGACCATTGTCAGTGCCCTAAAGGGAGTAGGGCTGAATTTGGCAATGCTCCTTGCTGAAGTACTCCACCCCTTGCAGGATGGAGTGATTGCAGAACTGAGGGCCTGTGAGCACCACACCCTCTAGGTGATTAGTGAACAATGGATTAATAATGAGCATATGGCACTATAGCGGGAGTATTCCATCGTCGTTGTGACTAATGTGACCAATTAGAACAAGCGCATTATGTAGGTTGTCGAGGAGGCATGTCGAATGGTCCCAGAGTTGGCCATTCATGAGGAGGACCTAGTCGAGATGCACATCCGCAAGCTGGCTACAGTGTTGTGCAAGACTTGTTCTAAGATGGCAGGGGTTCAGTTGGATTTGAACCTGCAGATCACAGAGTTATAGTTGAAGGCCCAGCCTTCAACTCCGCCAGAAGTGAAGGAGAAGTAGGTGACTGCTATCACGGAAGCAGTAGCGGCAGTGTATAGTGCAGTGGCAGACTGCACATAATTTTTTGAGCAATCATTTGAGGTCTTGACAAGCTTGCAGGAGGACTCCAATGTACAGTGACTAGAGACGGAAGTGCGTGAACTAGAACAACATTATGGTGAGGTCAAGGGCACAACATGAATCGTCACGCTAACACAAAGACTAGCAAAGCTGCAAGAGGGTAAGCAGCTCAAAGAAAAGGTGGATGGAGTGCTACACAAGGAAGCAATGCTGAAGGCAAGACTGAAGCCCTGGATGGATGAGGCTTACACAGTAATAGGCTCTATTGAAGGAAATATTGCGACTTTGTAAGCAACTCAACAGAAGCTTAAGGCAAATAGTTTAGGAGCAGTGACTGAGCAGATGGTTGAAGACACAAAGCAGGTGGCCACGTAGTGCAAAGCCGAGGTTGCGGTCATACGAGTTGAGATGGAAGGACTTCGTGCAAATATCTTCACACCTTCTGAGTGAATTGAGGGTGAGTCGTGATATTTGTGTTTAGGACCTGTTGGGAGTGGGATGACCCAACGACAGTTTTGGGTCTAAAAGCCCATATTTTGGCTCAAATTTTGTAATAATACTTGTAAAGACTCTGCATTTCGTTGTTGCAGAGCATGAAGGTATCAAGAGCCATAAAGGGTTGTCTGCCCTTATTTTTGTAAAGTATAGTCAGATGTACAAGATCTACCTGTTGTTGGGAAAAGTATCCAATACGGAATGACCCTATCCCACTCTAAGGGTGATAGTACCTCAGCAACAATCAAAGCAAAGCTATTCGAGGTTACTTCTTTATGAGATGTAAGAGAGGGGAGAAAGAGATCCACTAACCGTTGTCTTCCACTAATGATTGATCCAATCTTCTCTCTTTGCTGCTTGCTCCCAGCTCCTTGCTCTTTCACTGGCCCAGCTACACTAAGATCCTGCAAAATGACAAGAGAGGGAAACTACAATAAGCATACATTCATAATTGATTCAAGGATTAGAATAAATCAAATATACAAGTATCAATACGCCATTGAGACACATGCATATAGAAGAACTTCAAATGCTTTATTAATGGAAGAAGTAAAGTTCAGGAAGTGATACAACCATAAAAGGCCCAATCCAGCATCACCTCCTAGCAGAAAGAAATCTCCTCTTCACCTCCTTCAAGCAAATCAACCAATAGTTCTATACTCAAACCAACAGCACTTCCTTACATTCACAAGATTCCAGCCTCCCTTAGACCTCATGAGAGAGCTCTATATATAGGAGTTTTGGAGAAAGGATGAGTCAGCTTGAGGCTGGCATGAAGCTGACTAGTGTCCTCTCCCACTTCAGTTATTCTTCAATTCTTGAGTCCACTTGGAGGTTCTTGCTTCCACTTGGAGATCTAGACCCTCTTACTCATCACCAGTCGAATTCTCTGATCCAAGTGTCATTTTGGAAGCTTCCTGGGCATTGACACCTTGAGGAATGACTGTGCCACTTGGCCAAACTCACCCAGCGCAGGTAGCCTTCTTTACAGTTGACATTCAACACAGGTACAGAGTGGAGCAGTTGACATTCAGCGCAGATGCTCAGTGGAGCAGTTGATATGATCCAGAATTATCTTGTTTTTGAGTGTTTTCAGGTGGAGAACTGATATTTAGTGCTGTGGTTTGCTGACCTTGTTCCTCTAGGGGCAGGAACGACATGTTTAGGGACTTTGGATCCCTTAGATTATTGACATTTCATGCTTCATGCTGTAAGGCACAAAAATGTCTATAACAGTTGCCCCCTAAAGTATGAGGTCGTTTGTCGGGTGAAATGCTTTATTAGGAGGATCCGAAGTTCATTCAATCGCTGAGAGGTGACCTGTAATAAAATACAATACAATACATTATTTTTCATTCTGCTTTCATGATCTAGCTGAGGCAGGCATTCCCATGCTCAGCTTTATAAATTCATTTTAGTACATAGAACAGACGATCGTCTGATGGTAGACTGATAATTCTCTTCTGAAATTATCATCCTTTGAGTAGGATGATCATCTGCTGTAATGATGTACATGTCAAATGTCTTTATATTTCCTGAATATATATCGCAGCCCGGATGGATGAAACTAGATCCGGGGTCTTCAAACTCGTTCGATCTTCACTCTAAGTACAAGTCGATCCATGTGAGAATTTCATTGAAGTCGAACATGGAAAGACATCGCTTGATTACCGGTCAATAATGTAAACCGTTAACAAGCGCGAGAGGAATCACCGATAATGATAATGACCCTCAAGGTACTGCAGTACAATTCACGTGGTGTGAATAAAGGACTTGGCGTCAAACACCATGCAAAATCTTCTGGTCGAAGGTCATTGATGTATACCTGTCGCCGGAAGTGAGAAACTTGCCATTGAGGCATGCGAGCTTCAAAGTACTGAGGGGGGTGTTCCTAGATCAACTTCTTGGATAATGAGCTGAAGTCGAAAAGAAGTGATCCGTCAAAGGAGGGCCTTAATGAATCCCACATCAGTGACACGGAACGGAGGTAATGATTTTAGTGGAGGTGAAAACAATCTGTGAAATATGATTCAGGGTGGCGATCATGGGTGGATGAAGGATAATGTATGGCAGTGGATGGGACATGGTTGACTCTTTCTGAAAAACATCTCTTGAACATATAACGACACTGATGCGATGGATTGGTAGCATTACCAAAAATGTGGATGGTTTGGCGAAGACCATGGTGACGAGACCGGTGAATGAAACAACCTAACCCGATGTGATACGGAGGAAAAGTGTCATGTTCAAGAGCGACTTGCTACCATCAAAGCTTTGAGGTTCTCCCAATTTTTCCCCAGTCATTTCTGACCAGTACCTCTTTATTTTTGTCAAGCTTGAGGAGGATAACATATGCTTGTTCTATAACCTACCCTTCGGGCAAGCCCATCGCTATGTTTTAACGAGCCTAGTGATAGGGAAACTCGTTCTCGTCTAAAGACAAGTTTGTCGCTATTTAATCATTTTAACGAGTCTAACGACAAGGAAACCTCGGTCCTTTTCATTTTTAGAGAGTATGAAAAGGTACAGAAAGTCAACTCCAAAATTCCTTTTTCGTCATCTAATCCCTTAAGTCCGAAAAAGTATAAAACAATACAGAAGGGATGAGCTTTCGATAATTTTAACGAGCCGAATAAAACAAGCGCTCGACCTTTTCATGTAATAATCCCTCAGGTCCAAAAAGATTAAAATCTAGAGGAGGGATAGCTCTTCCAGTCCTTTTAACGAGCTGGAAGGCCAGAACTCGGCAAACTTTTCATATTTTACGAGTCAGATGAAAAGAGCTCAAAGAAGACTTGTCTTTTGAGGAACGAGTGATAAACAGGGATAGCAGCAGATTCCAGGTACAGGTTGGAATTTTCCAATCACGGCAGTGTCACAAGGATGGCTAGGTGAAATCACTCTTCGCAGCTGTTCCTCAAAATAGGTAAACAATCATATGGGGGTGAACGATCGGCCAAATGGAATGGAGATGGCAGGTGCAAACACGACCAAAGATTTTTATGGCTAATAAATTTACGATCACAATGGTTATTTACCGGTACTGGGTTCATTTTTTAAAGAGCTCGAATGCGCCAAAACACTGCTCAATCTTATGTTTATTTTTTAACGAGCATGAACTATGTGCTAAAACTGCTCGGATCTGGCTTTTCTATTTTTTAACGAGCATAAATTCCGCGGTAAAACTGCTCAAATCTTTTTGCCTGCCCCCAGCATGATAATGCAAACGAGGCACATGCCCCCTAAACTCCAGGGAGCCGTTTCATTTTTTAATGAGGTTGACACGAGATAGGAACTATCCTCGACTCCTTGTTTCATTTTTTAACGAGGTTGACATGAGAGAAGAACCGTCCTCGGAGCTTCAGATCCATTAGAAATAGAAGGTTTCATATTCTACTGCGGCCATTTCTGCCAGATTACTAGGCGGCGGTGGGGCAAAAGTACCCATTAAGGCAGGATCTTTTAGGAGACCTATTCCGATATTTTGGAGCGAATGATTCCTTCCATGGATCATTGGAATGCTTCCCGTAACTTGTGAACTGTTGGGGAGAAATGTTTGTTGGTCAACGATTGTAATTCCTCCTTGGAAGGGAAATGCAATCTTCCTGAAGTAGGTCGACACAACTGCGGCCATGGCATATATCCAGGGCCTTCCCAGTAGGACGTTGTAATCGAGGTTTCCATCAATTACTTCAACATCAACTTCTACTGTTTTGCCCCCCAGTTCAACTTGCAAGTTACTTAAAATCCCGTGTGGAGTGTATGATCGTCCATCAAATGCTTTTAACGTCGTTGACGATTTCGACAATGGTGGTGAGCCTAAATTCTTCCAGCAACTCATCGACATAATACATGTGGATGCCCCCTCATCAATAATTGTTCGATGAACAGTTTTGTTGAGGGCTTTCACTTGAATAAGGAAAGCTAGTTTAGCTGGTAATTGAGGGTCATATCCTTTATGATCAAAGGCCACAAGATTGGAATCCATTGGGCTAATCCCACCTATTGCTGATAATAAAGCTTGCTCTTGGGAGGGGCAATTTTGCGGTACCTCAAGTGTCGACATAGCGGACGACGTTTGGGCCAGGTCCTCTATTATATTATAATTCTGTGCTATTTTTGCACGAGGATTAAATGTCGATTTGTGTACTACTCCCTTTGGTGAATTTATCATCGGTTTAGGAATGATGGGTGGCACAACTTCGGTCAAAGTTGTTGTCGAACTACTAGGTCGTTCATTAGCCTTGTTGTTCGACAGCTTTGGATTCCTGTAATCCATATTCTTCGTCAAAGCATTATTTTGCTGCTTTGATACAGACAACATAAGCACTTGGGATCGGGAAGCATTTTGATTAGCAACCAGATTTTGACCTGGATTAGGAAACGGATCAGTCAATACTGCTGGGGTTTTTGAACTCTTAAAGAGTTTCTTAGCTTCAGCTATATGTGGACAATCTTTCGTCCAATGATCCTCATCACATATATGACACCCTGCTGGGGGTTTCCTTTTTCTCCCTTTCTCTTTCTTCTTGCCCCCTAGTTGCTTCAGTTGTTTGCCTTTGTCGGTCGACATGGCATTTACTTCCGAGGCAAGAAGTCCCTCATTTGCATTTTGACTAGAAATTCTGTGCTTGCCAATCACGCCATCGCCGACGTGAGAGTCATTGTTTGATTTAGGAGGAGGAGGAATTGAGAATTCTGGTCTAGGGGCGTCAGGTATTTTGTCGTAGAGCGTGCCGGACTGAGTATAGACCAAGTCCAGATATTGCGCACGAGCAATAACCTACTCTTCCGTTACGACTCCCCCCTTTGCCACATCTTCCGTTATGGCAGGAAGTAATGACTTGATAAACCATTCAGCTAATAGCTGATCGGGAACGTACGTTTTTACCATCCTGCGACGACGTCGCCACTCATGTATATGATCAGATATGTGGGTGGCATTCATCTGTTTGAAGTTGGTAAGGAGTTCTGTTCCCGTTTCATACCTTATGTGTAATTGAAAATGGGTTAAAAAGGTTGTGGCTAAGGTACTGAAGTTGTCGAACGAAGCTCTAGGCAATTCAATGTACCATTTTGCCGCTGGACCCGTTAACGTCCTCTGAAAAAGGCGAAGTCTTATCGAATCATCATTCAAGGTATTCGATGAACACCATAGATGGAATGTCATCACATGATTCGACGGATCTTCACCCAGATTTCCATTAAATTTAGGAATATCTGACGGAAGTTTATGCGGAATCGCTGGCCACCAAGGGGCATAAGCAATTGGATCATTCGTCAGCCGGTTTAGATCTGGTAATTCTAGAGTTGCTACAAAGGGCAACTCTTGATTCAGGTTAGGCGAAGCATACCCCGGATAAGATGGGATCGCCTGAATAATAGGTCTTTGCAAACCAGCATAATGCTGGCAACTTTGACAAGGTTGATGGGCATAACCATTATAGTATGGTTGCCCATTACTTACAAAGACTTGTTGCTCAGGTCCTTGATATGATTGCTGGAATTGCGGTTGTTGAGATTGAACCAGCTCTGGTTGTTGGACCATTTGCTGTTGACCAATACTGGATGATTGACCAGGATGAGGAGTCACAGTACTTGTTTGAGCCTGAGTCGCTCCAGATAAGGAGGCACTACCCTGAGATTGTGATTAAGTCGTTGAGACAAGAGGTTGTTGTATTGCAACCTTAGAAACTTGGGGTTGACATACAACAGGTGGAGCTTGTACTTGCGACACATTCACTATAGCAGGTATGGTGGGAATATTCGACACAGGGTGTACTGGTTGCATTGAATATACAACCCCTCGTTGTTGAGGCAGTATTGGTACCCAACCGCTGGATGTAATTCCAGTTTGACCTGAACTTTCTTGTAAACTCCCATATGGTTGTTCTCTGGGAGGGAACAATGAAAGAGCATACTGCCCTCCATATGGTGGAAATCCAGTACTTAAAGGGTAAATTGGCCTTTGAAGACACATTGGATCAATTTGTTGAGTTTCAACATAAGAAATACCAGATGATAATCTGGATGAAGAAATAGGAACTAACCATGTCGTTGTCCCTGATTGGACTCCGGCTTGTTGTTGACAATTTGCCGGGACAGATGGTATACCAGCGAACATCGTTGGAGTAGCAGCAGGAGGCTCTGCTACTGCTGTTTCGGACGACACAGTCCTAGATGTCGACGGTTGTTCAGACATATCTAGTCTATCCAAAAGATTTCTTAGCGATTCTACAAGAACTTACGATGCCAAAAGACTAACTTCGAAGATCAACGAGGGAATGGTGATGATTATCCCGTTTAAAATAAATTTTAACGACGCTTAGACACAACTTGCTTTTTCACTTTTAAAGAGTCGAGAAAAAAGCTAAAGATGACTCTAGTCTCCTTCGATGTTTTAACGAGCCCGAAGTGACAAATGCTCGGATGGACTTTTTCAGTTATAGAGTTTGAAAAAGGCCAAAAGAAACTACTCTGGAGTTCTAGGCAGAGGGTGTGCCAAACTTTTCGCAAAACCACAGAATACGTTTTATGGTACGAGTGGTCGATCTTCGTGAATGCTGTGTTCACTGCATTGCGATCAGTAGGGCGGCCGACACGGCTTCCTATGGATAAAGGATTTTTTCCTATAGGGGTCTCCCAATATATACGCGACGGTACGTGGGAGCACAAGTCTGTATTGATACTTATCGCTTCACCGTGGAGGAATCACCCAACCACTCAACGCTAAGATATCACGTTTAACGATGCCGGAACACGTCTCTAGCTTAGACCTCTATGTGTTTGCGTTATGTTTCAATGCGTTGTTATGTAAATTCAATTTATTTTAAGGTTGATCTTGTTTAGCAGTTTGCCTTTATGGATCACCACGAGATGTATAGTAATACTCCTAGATGCAGTCTAAGATGATAAGCAAGCTTTTCAATCTTTCAACTTTGAAAATCTTAACTACTGAGGGAAAAGAAAGACATCATCTTTTCACACAGATCATAGAGCACACACCAATGCACTTTTTCCCTAAATCAACATGCAAGCTGTCAAAATGCACATGCACAATGCAGGTATTTCTTTTCTCTTTCTTAATGTTGATGTAATACAAAAAAGAAAGCTGTTGTATAACTTTGAATTCAATTTCAAGTGAAAGCAAACAAGCTTGTCCAAAATCAAAAGACACCTTAAGATTTACTTGTTTCGACACTAGAAATATATAAATTCAAACCATATGACGAAAGCAAAAGCTCAATCAGCTATGAACAACAAACAAACTAACTCTTAAGATCAAAACGACACTTTATCACAGGTCTAGATCTAAGAGGCCACAGCAAGACTAGTTCACTTTCGTTATGGGAAACTGCAAATGATACAAGAAATACAAAAAGAACAAATACAGTTTCTTTATACAACCGAGGCGGAATAGTGGCAAGAAAAGGTGGTTTCAGATAGGTACATTGACTGATAACAGGCTGCAAAAACAAGGATGAAAACAGGGCAATAAATAGCAGGGAACCCAAGTAGCACAAGGCAAAACTGGTTCAGCGCAGGTAGTACACTGTCAGTTTGACATTCAGCGCAGGTATCCCCTTCGGGATCTGCGCTGAAATGCAAACTGCCTTCACAGTGCCTGCACTGAAGAGATAAACTTTCGTTTTTCTTAGTTTCAGGGTCACAGATTGCTCAAAAATTCACAGTTTTTGGCCAAATCAGAAGCTATCAATCAAGTACACACTAAGGGATGAAAAGGAGGATGAAAAGCTATCACTAAGAGCTGTTCAGAGTCCTTGTGGATCAGCTCTTCAAATCATAAACATGCCCAGAAACTGAGCTACAGTAGCTGCCCTCTACTTTGCATTTGAAAGATTCAAATGCAGTTCGATTCGGTACTCCCTGTGTTTAGGAAATGAATAGCAAAAACACAAACAACCAACAAGATACGATCCCCAGCGGAGTCGCCAATTTGTTGTTGGGAAAAGTATCCAATACGGAATGACCCTATCCCACTCTAAGGGTGATAGTACCTCAGCAACAATCAAAGCAAAGCTATTCGAGGTTACTTCTTTATGAGATGTAAGAGAGGGGAGAAAGAGATCCACTAACCGTTGTCTTCCGCTAATGATTGATCCAATCTTCTCTCTTTGTTGCTTGCTCCTAGCTCCTTGCTCTTTCACTGGCCCAGCTACACTAAGATCCTGCAAAATGACAAGAGAGGGAAACTACAAGAAGCATACATTCATAATTGATTCAAGGATTAGAATAAATCAAATATACAAGTATCAATACGCCATTGAGACACATGCATATAGAAGAACTTCAAATGCTTTATTAATGGAAGAAGTAAAGTTCAGGAAGTGATACAACCATAAAAGGCCCAATCCAACATCACCTCCCAGTAGAAAGAAATCTCCTCTTCACCTCCTTCAAGCAAATCACCCAATAGTTCTATACTCAAACCAACAGCACTTCCTTACATTCACAAGATTCCAGCCTCCCTTAGACCTCATGAGAGAGCTCTATATATAGGAGTTTTGGAGAAAGGATGAGTCAGCTTGAGGCTGGCATGAAGCTGACTAGTGTCCTCTCCCACTTCAGTTATTCTTCAGTTCTTGAGTCCACTTGGAGGTTCTTGCTTCCACTTGGAGATCTAGACCCTCTTACTCATCACCAGTCGAATTCTCTGATCCAAGTGTCATTTTGGAAGCTTCCTGGGCATTGACACCTTGAGGAATGACTGTGCCACTTGGCCAAACTCGCCCAGCGCAGGTAGCCTTCTTTACAGTTGACATTCAGCGCAGGTACAGAGTGGAGCAGTTGACATTCAACGCAGATGCTCAGTGGAGCAGTTGACATGATCCAGAATTATCTTGTTTTTGAGTGTTTTCAGGTGGAGAACTGATATTTAGTGTTGTGGTTTGCTGACCTTGTTCCTCTAGGGGCAGGAACGACATGTGTAGGGACTTTGGATCCCTTAGATTATTGACATTTCATGCTTCATGCTGTAAGGCACAAAAATGTCTATAACACTACCCATGGTCCGCGGACCATGGGATCGTATAAAAAGAGCTAATTAAGCTCTAAGTAGTTCAATAGTGGCTAAGATAGTCATAGCTTTGAAGTAAGAAGTCTAAGTTTCAGGTCGTAGTGTAGGTAGAGGCTCTATAGCTGAGTGCACAGAGGCCTAGGGTGGATGTTCGTAGCTGAGTGTGTGGACCCCTGTAGCTGTTTACGCAGGGTGGATAAAGTCTGTAATCACTTGAAGATATCAATAAAGAGAAGTATTTTGCAAATTCTGTGTCTTTGTTCTGATTAATGCATCTTGTCATATTGTGTATGAATTTCATTTATAATTCTTATATGATTTGTGAATGTATGTAATTATGTTGGTTAAGCTAACGCAAGTAAGAACATCTGTTTACGTGGTGCTAACTATGATTGTTTAATAGAATAAGTAAGACTCTTAGACTAGTTTGGGAATCTGCATGGTATGCTGCCCTAGTAGCGCGAAAGTACCTGAACCGTAGGTTGGGATAGTGCGAAGGTCAATCGTACCTTTTCGTGGAGGTACTGAAGGCCAGAATAAAGAGCTAGTCTGCAAGCCCTAGCACTGAGTGACCTGCGTGAAGGTAGGAATAGAACGAATAAACAGACATCATGACCATCTCAGGGTGTGGAAACTTGGTTCCAGCATCCCTCCATACTTCTTTGGGTGAGACTTCAGTCCGCGCTCCGTGGGCTGATGCCAAAAGGGCCAGTAGTGTAGGGATTTGTTTGGCTAACTAACATTGAACCTGGGTCAGGCCCCAACAAGCCAACAAGGGGTAACTTAGACAATCGTTTGTGATACTCCCGATATAGGTGTCTTAGGTGAACTCGGAATTGGTTATTGGATAGATGTTTGAACAATCAACTAAATAGGTGTTTGAGGTCTACTTTGAATAGGTTGTTCAACTGGTTGTTGAACAAGTTGTTGAACTCTTTTTCAAACAGGTTGTTGAATGGGTTGTTGAATAGGTGTCTGTGGAATTCCTTGGGAAGGTTATTGGATCGGTGTTTGTGGAATCCCCTTGCCAGGTTGCTGATGTTGTACCTCTGAGATAGTAGTAGGTCAAGCTACCAATGCTAGAGCATCTAAAATAATTATTTTAGGGTTTTTTGGTTTAATTTTTTGGAATAAAAATGAATGAAGACAGATGTAGAATTGAAGTAATTAATCCTTTGGGTTATATTAATACTTAGCAAAGGGCTACTATAAATCATTACACAGTGATATAGATCAAAAGTAGTGGTGAGTAGAAGACAACAAAAAATATGATTATCACAGTTTCCAGACTATAAAACAGAACAATCATAAGTTGGAAAACCTTATGAAATACGTTTAGAAGATTCAAGGTAGTATACTTAAGCTTACACAAGATGCTGATGATTTATTGATTAGAGGGGATTAGCTACACAGACAGTTGCATTAATATAATCTCTTAATAGATGATCACTTCAGGAGTTTATAGGAATCCATTGAAACTCTAACTGTTCCTACCTAGATATCTCTATAGGTCATAAGAATATGAAGAAAAACATGATGATTGAAAACTAGAAAAACTTACAGGATAGCACAAAACTGTGTAAAACCAGATTCAGAATCCTCTATTTTGTATTAAGGCCCCAGAAAGACTGAGTACATCAAGTATCTACAAAATCTTCCTTCAAAGGTGATTTCTAGGTTCAAAGTAGAACTAACAGTCAAGATTTTACAAGCAATGAACTATGAATCTTCAACTCTGAATGATTTACAACTCTAGAAAAGAGTTATTTATGCAGTAAAGAAATTCAGGAAAAGATCCTGAAACATATTAGGATTTTTAGGAAAAGAAATATCTTCATGGAAAGAGGGTAGGGGCAACTATTTTAACTGCTCCTTGCTGTCCCCTTTATTCAGGCTGTGTTGGCTTTTTGTAGGATCTTTTCGCCCTTTAAGCTACTTGATTTTTCAGATCCTTCATGCTGGCCGATTTCTTCATTTAACCTTTTTACTGATATTCTTTAAACTCTGCAACTCTCTTTTGACTACGCATTTCAGGTTTTACTATGTTTTTCAATAGTAAATATTCACATTTATCTTCAAACTATTACACAAGCTTTTTGTTTAAGAAACCTGGAACAACAATCTTTATCTACAAAACGCAACAACTTATTAAGAAAAACATAGGTGACTAAAGGTATTCAATGGCTCTGCTGAGCTTGAAAGGATATCGGAAGGAGTACGAGGCATATCAAAGGGTGAAACAATGGTTTATTGGTTGCAGAGGCATAATGGAGGCTGCATTGTATAAAGTAGGCAAGTAGAGAAAAAAATTGTTTTTATGTGTTTAATTGGAAAAACAGTGTTATTCTGCATTATCGGGCAAGGGTGAACAATGCGAAAGAAATAGTACGGAGGGATTAAACATGGCTGGAATGGTTTAATTGTGGTTAAAAACATGATTAGCGTTAAATGAAGGCTTTTGGCTCATTTCTGCGTCTAAATCGAAAAATCGATTTTACATAGAAAACCTTCACAGAATGCAATATGCAGGCTTGAAAATGTATTAAATATGGCGGATAATGATATCGGGTCCGCGTATTATTCACATATCGCAATCATAGTATAACGGGGAGTAATGGCTTTGGTTGGGACATGCGATAAGAGGAGGATGTGAATTGGCATTAAACTGTGATATATATATGGTCGGGTCCGGGTCTATTGCAATCAGAGATCGGATATTACAAAGGTGGAGGATGTATACATCAGATGGGACCTGCGATAAGAATAGATGCAATATAGGGATCGAATATAATATATGTGTGGTCAGGTCTGTCATGCATCGCTTATCGCAATGTGGAGGATATATGTAATAGCGAGACTTTGTGATGGGATCAGACGCGATATGGGAATGGATTGCGATATATATAGTGTCGGGTCCGGGCTTCCCATCGCATATTGAAATGCGGGGGTGTATACATGTTTAAAGGGTCCTCCGATCCCACTGATGTGATAAATGTTTAAATATATAGTTTTATTAATAAAACTATGGTATATGCATATTTAAAGGTTTGCGATCCCGACGATGCGATATTTGTATATAATACATAGTTTTTAAAGAAAAACTAAGGGTTTTTGGATTATTATATTAAAGGAGTTATATTATATGAGAAAGGGGAATTTTAATGATTTAATAACATATGTTAGTGTTAATATGAAATATAGTGGAAAAGAGGAATAACACTAAGTAAAATGCTTTTATGAGTTGATTTAACTTTTTATATAAGCATTTATACTTAGGGTGAAGATAATTTTATGGGTTTTTTTATGTAAAAATGATTTTACATGTAAAAAGGGATTTAATGGTAAAAAAGGGATTTTGTATGGTGTTTTTACTTTTACTAGGTAAAAAGGGTTGTTACCATAGGAAAAGGGTTCTTGGGGAAAAATGAATGAATATGAATGTATGAAAGTAGGAAGGGGAAATTAGTGAATATATGAATGAATGGAGATGAATGGGAAGTTAATTACTTGATCAAGTAGACCTTCATTTGCTTTGTATAATAGCTTCCTGGACACAAAAACATGATAAATGTACATTTTGTCCAGTCAACCATTAAACTTTTGCAACCTTTCTCTACCTACCCTTTGCTTATCCTATCATTTTTTCTTCACTTAACCGGTGCATTTAAGCTAGCAAACCCTTATCCTTTCTTCTTATTTAACAAAAACAAACTATCTAATTCTACCCTTATAACCTCCAAGGGCTCAGATTAAACTGATGAGCACCTTATTATTCTCTACCTAATTACTGATTTGCCAAGATTAAACAATTTCGATAGACCTTTATTCTCTAACTATAACATCAAATTCAAAGCATGAAGCAGTCAAGATTAAACAGTTTGATTGTCATGGGTTATGGCATTTAAAACAAGCTGCACACAACCATTATTTTGCAGAAATAGAGTAGTGGCATTTAGACTTGCTCACTTTCAAAGTTTATTTGTTTTCTTTCTACCTAACATTTTATTTTGCCTTGATTTTTTAGAGCAACTGGCCTAAAATTTTCTTTGATATGGACATTATCATCAATATTTTCTTTTTTCACTAGCATTTTATTCACTATTGTTATGTCCATATCCTAACTAAACTTTTTTTCAAATATTCGATCTTATCAAAAGCAAGAAATTCTACAACATTGGCTCCATCTGGGGATTTATTTCTCCTGTAGAATGAAGATAACCTGCAGATCCATGTGGCTTCTCCTCAGGCTATGGAGTCCTTGCTGTAAAAAATCACACTGACATCTTGGAAAGGAAAAGAAAACCAGAGTATTTGCAATGAAAACCATTTCAACTTCTTAGTACTGAATGTAATGTTTGAGAAACCTTCCATTTAAAGGATAATTGGAATATAGCCCCTCAATATTTTGCAACAAAAAAGTGTTGTTACCCTTCACTTCAGCAATTGCTAAAGCTCCAAACCATAGATTGTCGAATTTGCCATGATTTCCTTTCTCTTCTCTCCTAGAATCCCATCTTAGAACTAAATCAACTTCCTTAAATTCCCTTTCCCTGGCTCTTATATTAAACATGACCTTCATCTAATTCTGATATTTCTGCAATTTGCATTGAACTTCATCTCTATTTTCATTAAGCTCAATAATCTGATTTATTCTTCTAAAAAAATCATCAGGTTCATCTGTTGAATCCTGCAGAAATTTTAAAACAGGCAAAGCCAAATTGGTAGGGAAGATTGCATCTTTACCATACACTAATTGTAATGGATATTTCGTAGTTGACCTCTTTGGAGTAATTCAGTTTGCCCATGCTACGTAAATCAAATGTGAATCACAGCTCTTCTTATGATCAGCTAGTGTATTTTTTATTACCTTTACTAGACTCTTGTTTGATGATTATGTAAGGCCATTACCTTGAGGGTAGTATGGAGTTGAGTGATGTAACAGAATCTAATATTCCTGGCAAAATTCAATCATTTTAACACTAGAAAAAGTTATTGCATTATCAGTGACAATTTCAGTTAGGCAACCAAATCTAGCTAAGATATTCTCCTCAATAAACTTGATTACTACTGCATCAATAGCATTTCTGACTGGAATTGCTTCCACCCATTTAGTAAAGTAATATGTTGCAGTGAGGATCCATCTATGCTAATTACTTGAAGTGGGGTGAATCTCTCCAATAAAATCTAATTCCCATTCAGAAAAAGGAGCTGGAACTATTGATGGAACAAGTGGAAGAGTTGTTAATTTCTATTTTCCAGCAAACATTTGACATGGAACACATCCTCTTACCTTGGCCCCTACTTGTAAAAACAATGTGGGCCAATAAAATCCTCCCCTCAGAATCTTCTATGCTGTTGCTCTCCAAGCATAGTGTCACTCACAAAATCCTGTATGAAATTGATCAATGATGCCTTCAGTTTCATATACTATTAAACATAATAACAAAATGTTAAGTGGATCTTTCCAGTATAAATTTGCATTAATAATGCATTACTTTACTGATTTCAACTTGAGGGTTTTACACTGGGTTTTGGAGAATGATGCTGGACACTCAAAATGGATCAAGAAATTTATAATATCTTGATGCCAGTTTGACAACAAATATTTCTCATCAATGTGTATAGGATTGATCTACTCTGAAGGTGGAGGTTCTTGTGGATTCTCCCCTCTAGGATAAAGAAAAGGTTCTTGTGGATTCTCTCTTTTAGGATGAAGGGAAGGTTCTTGTGGATTCTCCCCTTCTGCAAGGATAGAAGGTTCTTGTTTATTCTTCTCTTGAGACTGAAAGGAAGGTTCTTGTGGATTCTTCCCTTGTGACTGAAAGGAAGGTTCTTGTGGATTCTTCCCTTGTATTTCCAAAACCAAATTGATTCCAAGTACTTTGCAGTTGGATTCAGCTAGAAGATTAGCTAAACCTTGACCTTCTACTAGCTTGGTAGTCTTGATAGTTAGATCAAAGTCCAAAATTTGAGTGATCCATCTGTCATTAGTGCAAGGTGTGCAAGGATTGAATATCTTATGAAGTGAGAGATCCAGTATGCAGGTTATGGGTTTGTGATGGTTTGCTTGATCTAAATGAAGGATGCACCTATGTGGATGATCATGAATGATGGATCTGGATCTTAAGGCTTGGAATGTATTATCATTATGTGGTTTGATCATTGATAGACTAGATCTGAATTACTGACGCATGTTTATTCTATAAATGTTATGATCTGGGTATGATTGATGACTGAAATAGCTGCAAAGTTATGAGTAAATATTTTTAGATCTATACGCGCGTTTTCTTTGGTAAAAGTGTGTATACATGCCCGTTCAGTTCATCAGAGTAGCATATACAGTATGAAGTTTGATGTTTGATGTTGTTGTTGGTTCTAGTGGTTGTTGTAGAGTTCTTGGTTCTGCTCTGTGTTCTGGTGACTGTGCCTCAGTGATTCAGTTGTGGGTGATTCAGTATTTAATGATTGGTTGATGCAGCTGTAGTTGTTGTTTGTATTGCAGTAGTGATTGATTTTGTGCTTCAATGTTGTTGATGGGTCCAGTATGAAAATTGGATGAAACGTGGCCTTCATATTATGGTGTTGTGTTCCAAGAGTATCCAGTCTAAAAATTTATGAAACGTGGTCCCTGGAGGAAGAGTGAAGGTTGGAGCCTTCAGTAGGCCGATGCCTACATACTGGTAAACATATCAGCCAGTACAAGAGCTAGGGGGTTGGAGCTCCTTCCACTAGCAGCTAGAAAATGAGAGAAGGTTGTAGCCTTCTATAGGCTGGCGTCTACGTACTATTAAATATATCAGCTAGTACAAGAGCCAGGGGGTTGTAGCTCCCTTCTAGTGGTAGCTGGAGAATGAGAGAAGGTTGTAGCCTTCTGCAGGTGGGTGCCTGTGTACTAGTATGAGTCTGCGCCAATACAAGATTGTAAACAGGTTTTTCTTATATTAAAAGGAAGACAACAATAGGTGGTTTTTGTCACTCATTGGGTTTCCACCTTATATCATGGTGTTCATGTGTGTTTCTTATGTGTGATGATATATTCTATTTTTACTACACCTGGTTACCGTTTATATGGTTAATGAAGTTCTGGTGCACTGATTAAAGATCAACATATGATGAATTTACTAAATCATAAGTTTACTAGATATACGCTAGTTGCATTAAACACAGTTGCGTGTACATGCGGGTTCCCTTAACAGAAGTAGCATATATGAATCTGATTATGGAAATGAAAAAGTTGATGATTTTCTAATACTAATTCACCTCCCCCCATATTATTATTTCCAAAAATTGGTATAAGAGAAGGTCCTTCAGAAGAAGCTTGATCGCTTGAAGGGAGATCCATCAAAATGAATAATGAAGAGATCATGGGATCCATCAGACCACCAATCCTTGATGGGAGAAATTTTTTTTACTGGAATAAGAACCACAACATATCTACAATCACTTGGAATGGATGCTTGGGAAATTGTGGAAAAAGGATATGCATTCCCAACAACAATTCCTACAGATATGACAGGTTGAAAGGACTATGAAACCAATGCCAAAGCTGTCACTATTTTATTGGGAAGTTTGTCAAAATTAGAGTTTGTCAAGGTCATGCAGCTCAAATTAGCCAAAGAAATATGGGACAAAATCATTCTGAGCTATGAAGGAGATTCTCAGGCAAAACATGCTAAGTTTCAAACCCTTAGAATTTAGTATGAAACTCTTAAGATGCATAGTGATGAAAGCATAGCTAGTTACTTCCTACATATAGATAAGGTTGTCAATTGTATGAAGAATCTAGGTGAAGAAATTAAGGAAGTTGTCTTAGTTGAGAAATTTTTGGGATCCTTTTCTGCTAAATTTGAACCCAAAGTGTCTGCCATAGAAGAAAAGCAGGATCTACAGACTATCACTATGTCGCAACTTCACGGAATATTAACTACCTTTGAGATGAGAAAAGGAGGACCATCAGATAAGAGAGAAGAAACATTTAAAGCATCAACAAAAGGAAAAGAAAAATTCTATGAATCAGGACACATCTCAGAAGAAGAAGATGAGGTAAATCTTGTGAAGCAGCTTCAACAGGGTTCTGGAAGGTTCAAAGGTAAGCTACCTTTCAAATGTTTTTCTTGTGGAAGAGTTGGTCATTACGCTGCTAGATGCCCTCATAACAAAGGGAAGATGTATAAAGAAGGTAATATAAGTTATTATACTCATGATGATAGTGATGGCTTGTCCAATAGTGATGAAGACAATGAAGAAATTAGACTACTCATGGCATATGAAAATAATGACTCAGAAAAGGAAGATTTCCTTAAAGAAATCAGCCAACTTAAAATGAGTTTGGCAGAAAAGGATACAGTCATAAACACAGTGACACATAAACTCACTGACAAGGACGAACACATTGAAGTGTTAGAATGTGAAGTGGCAAGTCTAAGAAAAGAACTTGAAAATACAAAGACTCTAAATCTTATATTTGCTAACGGATCAGAAACGATAGATGAAATCCTCAAAGTTCAGAGTTCGCCCATTATAAAGACTAGTCTTGGTTTTCATGAAGGTGAATCTAGTTCACAAGGTAAGGTAAGAAACTCCAATGAAAAATCTGAGATGCTCAACAAGGAAATAGAAAGTCAACCACATCAACAACCAAGGAAAGAGATTCTTCAAAGAAAATCTGTTACTCCTAACTATGGAAGTAATAGTCGGTTATTTCCTTCAAAGAATGATGTTGAATGTTTTATATGTCATAATTTTGGACATGTTGCAGCAAAATGCAGAAGAATAATGGTTCATGATCATCACACAGAAAAATCATCAAGTTCCAGGTACTTTAAGGGATATTGTTTTTCTTGCAATATGTTTGGTCACAAAGCTATTGATTGTAATAAACGGAATATGAAACATGTAAGATGTTATGCGTGTAACAAGTTTGGACATAATGTAAAGGAGTGCAGGAGCACAATTTGGACACCAAACCAAAAGAAGCATACATCATCTCAATCCTACATATTGAAGAAGATAGAATTATTGTTAGAATGGCATGGCATAGCTCAGTTTGCAGACATGACAGACCCAGATGAAGCTGAAAGTGTAACAATTCAGTATTCCAATTTTCATACGCACTTATTATGAATATAAATCGCGTATATACGCGAGTCAGATGCTGCATAGTCGCGTATATGGTTTTCTAAAGAAAAAAAAGCAGCGGTACATACTGTTGAAAAGGAGTCTGATATGGTCACTTATCTGCTCTAGTTGATGATGGTATGGCACAGGTTCAAGGGGAGAATATGCTTCGAATAATGCATTGTTGGCATTATGGTTAGAATTCTTTGGTGATGATGTTTATGTGGCTAAATGATACATCTTACTACTTATTGTTGGTTGGCCAAGAGAATGGTATTGCAGGTTACAGGTCTGGATGTTGTTGACAGATGCTTATTGTGTAGATCATATATGGTGTATGACAGTTGCTGATGACTATCATGGTCTTGTTTAGATTGCTAGTATTTGTTTTAAAAGTAATGTATATCATTTGATGTAAAGGTCATGAAAGGACCTAATTTTTAACCCCACTGTGCATGGGAATATTAATGTATATATGATTCATTGGTGATAGGAAGGTCATACTCACTTAGTTGAGCTGTAGAGTCATGTTATTCTTTTGAAAAATATTTTTTAAAGACTCTACATGTGCTCAGGGGGAGTATTAGGCCCCTATACTACTAGTGTAACCCATTATTGTTATTTGTATAACCCACTTATCATATTGATGTACCCATGTAGTGCCCATATTGTTACTATTGTGCCCCATAGAAGCCCACTATTGTTATTATTGTGCCCTTACATTATTATTGTTATGTCGGCTCTGATTATGTTATGACCCCTAAGACTCCTATATATAGAAAGGAGGTCTTTTAATTTGTATCATCCAAGAATTGTTCATTTATGTAATGTAAAGGAGGTTGCCCCCTCGAAGAGGCTGAATTCTAAGGCGTTGATCTATCTTTTCTATATTTTCTTGAGCTGGTTCCATAACATTTGGTATCAGAGCTTTGGATTCTAGGGTTTCGCTGCTCCAAACAGGTCATCGTTGCATTTTCGCTCTAACTTTTTTTCTGCGACATTTTAGAAGTTGCAAAAAAATCCCATTTGAGAAGAAATCGCGCTAAACCTCGGGTATGAATTTCAGAGCTTTTAGAACTATATTTACGGAGATATGATCTGAGGAAGTTAGTCTTTTTTCATACTCCAGAATTACATTCCAAACAGGTGACCTGGGGAAAATCGTCATAACTTTCTCTCTGGGGATCGGATTGAAATTTTGTAAGAAGGTACAGAAAGAGGACGGACTGTAGTTTTTTGTATATCGTTTTTAGATCCAAAGGTAAAAACAGTGACACGTGGCACTTCATACAAGTTCGCTCTTCTGAAAAGGTCTATAATCAGGTTATCTTGGGAGATTGTGCATAACTCTTTCTTAGAGAATCCAATTTGGATCAGATTGGTGGCGTTGGAAAGAGGACACAGAGGGCTACTATAGGTCACAATTTTAGAATTTAAAGATTTGAAAGTACAGAGTTATAGTCTTTTCAAGGTCGAGCTCCTAAAATCAAGAAAAAGCAAGATGAGGAAGTTTGATGGCAAGGATCCGGTAAATTGGATACTTCAGATGGAGCAATATTTTGATCTACATGGTGTACAACTGTTACAAAAGGTATGTATTGCATCTTCATATTTAGAGCCAGATCAATTTTTATGGTACGAAGGGCTTTGTTCTCCTAAACAACTTGTTACGTGGTCAATTTTCACAGAGGAAATGATAGCACATTATGAGGATACAAAGAGCAACACCTTCTTTAGAGCAACACCACAACAATTGGAAAGAGTAAAGGGCTTTGTGACATAGTGGAAAGAAAAATTATGGAAACCAGGAAGCATACCCCTCACACCTATAAAGATGGAAGTGTTTTTTCTCCTAGCCTTCCACAACCTATAAGGGTTACACCACAACAATTGGAAGAAAAAAAAGAAAAACGGCTTTGTTACAATTGTGATAGCAAATGCACTAAAGGTCATAAGTGTGCTGAGAAGAAATTAATTTACATAGAATATGAAGAGGAGGAAGAAAATGATCAAGAAACATCAAAAGAAGAAGATATACACCAGGACCCCACCCCAGAGAAAGAAGAAATGAATTAGACCATATCTTATAAAGCATTGGCAAGAATTACCACTCCTCAAACTCTCAAGATAGAAGGACATATCAAGAAGAAAAATGTGCAAGAAGTGAAAGATCACATCGAGAAAGAAGAAATGAATCCAACCATATCTTGTAATTGATTGTTCGAAATTACCACTCCTCAAACTATCAAGATAGAAGGACATATCAAGAAGAAAAATGTTCAAGAAGTGAAAGATCACATCGAGAATCAAGAAATGAATCTGACCATATCTTGTAAAGGATTTGAAGAAATTACCACCCCTCAAACTCTAGAGATAGAAGAACATATCAAGAAGAAAAAGGTTCAAGCAATGAAAGATCACATCGAGCATCAACAACAATTTCTCCAACTTTTAAATGATAACGCCACTTCGGTGCAAAATCAAATGAAACAACAGGTAGATAAACATTGTAGTGAAAAATGTTTTGATGTAGGTGATTGGGTATTTTTACTGCTACATCTCGAGCAAGCTATTTATGAGAAGAAAATGTTGGCAATACTACATGCACTTAAAAAATGGCGACCTTACCGAATGGGAAGACTCTTCAAGGATGAGGATGTGGAAGCATTGTTTTGTGCTATTTATATTATCCAACCAGATTCGATAAACGAAGAAAGGGATGAATGGAAGAAGGACAAAGAAGTATCGCCACTTATTCAAAAGTTTCAAAAGATCCCAATTCAAACAATATTGCCAGAAATTGAAGAGGAAGGAAAAATCATATTGGAACCTGGAGCAATCACAGAAACGAGAACCCGATAGCTACAAAATCGATTAATTTCAGAGTATGTCATCAAGTGGAAGAACATATCCATTGAATATTCCACATGGGAGGACAAGAATTTTATACAAAAGCATCAAGAACTACTCAAGCGTTGAGGAAAACGCTTTTTGAAGGGGAGGGGCATGTTAGGCCCCTATACTACTAGTGTAACCCCTTATTATTATTAGTATAACCCACTTATTATATTGATGTACCCATGTAGTGCCCATATTGTTACTATTGTGCCCCATAGAAGCCAACTATTGTTATTATTGTGCCCTTACATTATTATTGTTATGTTGGCTCTGATTATGTTATGACCCCTTAGACTCCTGTATATAGAAAGTAGGTCTTTTCATTTGTATCATCCAAGAATTTTTCATTTATGTAATGTAAAGGAGATTTCCCCCTCGAAGAGGCTGAATTCTAAGGCGTTGATCTATCTTTTCTATCTTTTCTTGAGCTGGTTCCATAACAGGGAGCATGAATAGTTTGGTGTAGCTAAGCATGTACATCAAAAGGGGAGAATATCTTGGTCTGCCATTTTCCCTTAATGTTAAAGGGGTAGAGTGACTTGGTGTTGTTGTTTCCATCAAGTCCAAAGGGGGAGATTGTTGGCATTATGATACAGGTGTTGGCCTTGATGGCAACTCACTCAGATGACAAATCATAGTGCTGCAGGTCAATAGCAAAGAATTAATAATCAAAGAGAGGTATATGCAGGTTCACCTTGAAAAAGGAGCATATACACGCGGGTTAACAGACCAAAAGGAGCATATAACATACACACACACTTTCATGGAAGGAAAATCGCTTATATCTTGGAAAACTAAGTTTTGGTCTAAGATATTTGGTCCATGGTATTTTGATCCATGGTTTTGATCCATAGTATTGGTCCATGGTATTTTGTCTGAGGTATTGACCTTAGGTATTTGGTCCAAGATATTGGTCCTAAGTGGTTTTGGTCCATGGTATTGAGAAAGGCCTAAAACTATATAAGGAGGAGAAGATCATTAGTGCAAGGTGTGAAAGGATCGAATATCTGATGAAGTGAGAGATCAAGTATGCAGGTTATCGGTTTGTGATGCTTTGCTTGATCTGAACTAAGGATGCACCTATGTGGATGATGCTGAATGATGGATCGGGATCTTAAGGCTTGTAATGTATCATCATTATGTGGTTTGATCATTGATAGACTAGATCTGAATTACTGACGCATGTTTATTCCATAAAAGTTATGATCTGGGTATGGTTGATGTCTAAAATAGCTGCAAAGTTATGAGTAAATATTTGCAGATATGTACGTGGGTTCACTTTGGTAAAAGCACGTTTACATGCCGGTTCAGTTTATCAAAGTAGAATATACAATATGAAGTTTGATGTTTGAGGTTGCTGCTGGTTCTAGTGGTTGTTGTAGAGTTCTGGGTTTTGCTCTGTGTTCTGGTGACTGTGCTTCAATGATTCAGTTATGGGTGATTCAATATTTAATGATTGGTTGATGCAGGTGTAGTTGATGGTTGTATTGTAGTAGTGATTGATTTTTTGCTTCAATGTTGTTGATGGGTCCAATATGAAAATTAGATGAAACGTGGCCTTCATATTATGGTGTTGTGTTCCAGGAGTATCCAGTCTGAAAATTTATGAAATGTGGTCCCTAGAGGAAGAGTGAAGGTTGGAGCCTTTAGTAGGCCGGTGCCTATGTACTGGTAAACATATCAACCAATACAAGAGCCATGGGGGTTCAGGCTCCCTTCTAGTAGTAGCTGGAAAATAAGAGAGGGTTGTAGCCTTCTATAGGTTGGCACCTACGTACTAGTAAATATATCGGCTAGTGCAAGAGCGAGGGGGTTGTATCTCCCTTCCAGTGGTAGCTTGGGAATGAGAGAAGGTTGTAGCCTTCTACAAGTGGGGGCCTAGGTACTACTATGAGTTTGCGCCAGTAGAAGATTGTAAACATGTTTTTCTTATATTAAAAGGAAAACAACAACAGGTGGTTTTTTTCCCGAATTGGGTTTCCACCTTATATCATGGTGTTCATGTGTGTTTCTTATGTGTGATGATTTGTTCTATTTTTACTGTACCTGGTTACTCTTTATATGGTTAAGGAATTTCTAATGCACTGATTAAATATAAACATATGATGAATTAACTTAATCATAAGTTTACTGGATATACACTAGTTGCATTAAACACAGTTGCGTGTACACGCAGGTTCCCTTAACTAAAGTAGTGTATATTAATCTGATTATGGAAATGAAAAGGTTATTGATTTGTTAAAACTGATTCACCCCCCCCCGCCTCTGAATATTATTTCCAACACCATCTACCTCTTTTCCCATCCATGTCTAGTTGGGTTAGAACAAGTTTCACAACACTATTTGGGACACAAGCAGTAATCGGTTAGTGTAAGACATACATTCTGAATGATTTTAGGGCTTGAATAAGGGCATAGGCTTGCTTCTCAATTATGTCATACTTAAGCTCAACATCTCTCATAACCTTGCTGAAAAAGGCTATGGATTGGTCATGGGAATGTTCATTTCACTATAATAAAACAACAACAAGGGTTGTTTCAGAGGAAAAAGATAAAATACTAAATGGCTTAGTATAATCAATGTTGGCTAAGGTGGGAGCTTCAGAGATATCCCTTGTTTTTTTTCAAATGCATGCCTATAAGAGGGAGTCCATTTCACTTCATGATCCTTTCGGAGCATGTTTGTTATATCCTTCACTCTCTCTGCATAATTTGGAATAAATCTCCTTAGAAAATTAATCTTGCCCAGAAAAGCTTGAATCTCCTTTTTGTTTCTACGAAAGGTCAATGTTTCTATCGTAGATACTCATTTGGGATCAATTACTACTCCCTCATTCAAAATTATATGGCCCAACAATATTCCTTCCTTAACAACAAACAAGGACTTCTTTGGGTTCAGTGATATTCCAAATTTTCTACACCTATCAAAAACTTTCATCAAGTGCTTTAAATGTTTCTGATCAAATTTAGAAAAAAAGAGTTATGTCATCAAGATAAATAACCAGAAATTTATTTACATGACCCATAAAAGCGATGTCCATAGCTCTCTAAAACGTTTCTCCAGCATTTGTTAAGCCAAATGGCATCCTTGCATACATGAATGTACCCCAGGGTGTAGTAAAAGTTGTTTTCTCTTTGTCTGTTGTATCAACGTTCACCTGATTATAACCTGAAAAACCATCAAGCATAGAAATTATTTGTGCTCCTGAAACCATTTGCAATAACTGGTCCATTTTGGGCAAAGGATAATTATCTTTTAATGATGCCTTGTTCAGATTTCTAAAATCCATGTAGAGTCTTATTTCTCCATTTTTCTTTCTAACAGGAACCAGATTTTCCACCTAGTTAGAATATCTAAGAGGGAGGATGATCTGTGCATCTAACATTTTCTTAATCTCTCTTTCTATAGTTGGTAGAAGAGTTGGATTTATCCTTCTAAGTTTCTATTGATATGGTTTTTCTTCTGGCTTCAGAGGAACCTTATGTTGTATTAACTATTTATCATGGGTTTTTAAATCAACGTAAGTCGAGGAAAAAACGTCCTTATAATTTTGCAATAGTTTAAAATACTGAGTTTTGATTTTTGGGTCTAGAGATGTGCACAATTTGATGTTTTTAATATCTTCAATGATTCCAACGTCAATATCTTCCACGTCATCCTCTGAAGAAATAGACTGTGGGTTTCGCAAAACATCATTTTGATCGAATAATTTTTCTAAAGGAATGAGTCCCTTTGGAATAAAATTATTTGATAATTGAATAATGTTGTGATTAGCAATCTAGGCTTTAAAATATAAAGTATCATTCCCTTTTGAATTTTCATTTATTTCAGTTTTGTCATCATCAATTTGCAGAAATGAGAACTCATTTATCATTTGCAAATGATTTGAGTTGTTCATCATCTTCAAATATTTGCCAATGTTTCAAATTATCTAGGATAGATGGCCTATATTTTACTTGAATCTAATATATTACATCAGGATGATCAGGGATTTTAAAAGCGCTAGCAGAGACAAATAAGGCATCTGCGTGATCGTTCTAATCTATGGGAATGTGAGTCAAATTAAAAGCAGGAAATAAGTTTTCAACTAAATCCCATACCTCATTTCGGTAAGACCAAAGTCTAGGGTGCTTGGTCTGGCAAAGATTCTTTACTTGCTTAACAATAAGTTTAGAATTAGTAAAAACACTTAAGTTCTGAACTTTTAGGCTTTTGGCTAACCGCAATCCTAAAATGAAAGCTTCATATTCAGCAACATTATTAGTAACTTCAAAATCTAATTTACATGATTGGGTTATATTTTCCTTTTCAGGTGAAATTAAAACAACTGCAGCTCCTACCCCATCTTTTGTGCAAGATCCATCAAATAAAAGTTTCCAAATATCAGTTTGCTTTGGTTCAGGACTTTCAACTACTTCTTTAATCTTAACCTGAGTTTTATGTTGGCTTGAAGTGAGCTGAAAACAACCAAAGTCTTGATCTATTTCATAAATTGGATGGTTTCTTGGTTGGTCAGTCTTACAAATAGTATGTGAAAACATTACCTTTATATATAATCTTAACTGCTCTCCTCCATAAACAGGAATAGTAGCATATCACATGTCCACCTATAGAGTTCCCCCTAATTTGGCACAAGATGAATTAGAAAGGAGCATTCCAAACTTGGGAGGGATATCTATGACAACAATGTCAAGTACTACACTTTTGACTATAATTTGGGAAAGGTTAATCGTATCAGTCCTGATGATGAGTCTTGGTCTAGGCTCGAAACGTCGACAAATAAAAATGATGAACACTGTGGAATATCTGAATTCAGTCTCCCAGAAACCACTCCACAGAAATCTACAAACCAATATCATCAAGTTGTTGGTCATCTATCAATAGAGGAGTAGGAACCTGTTGATCATTGGTAAATCTCTGAAGAATTTGTAGTGGTTGGCTTCTTTTATACTAACTTTGATTTTGGTTTTGAGGTCTAGAAATTGTTTATTATATTGTCCTAGGTTGGGTCTCAATATTTGAAATCCAATTTGATAGGTTTCTAAGAAAAGATGCTATTTCATCTATTTTTGAGTCTTCTGACTTAGTCTTAGAGGAACTAGAGGCTTCTTGAACAGATTTAAGTTTTATTTGGGCCTTTTCTTCATTGAGTTTCAAAGAAGTTGAGGCTACCTTATTTTCTTGTACTTTTATAGCATTTGTTTTCATATCTTCAAGATTTTTTGAAGTTCTCTCTCGTAGCATAACAACAAAGTCATCATCAAAAGCTTTATAAAATCTAGACTTAGTTGCTGCTACAAGGAGCTTACAATCATCGGGCATTTTGTAATAGAGTTTGTTGAATCTTTTGATAAAATCTGCTACTGGTTCGTTGAAGTTCATTTTAATCTCTTCAAATTCTATGAGGAAATAAAGAGGATCCTTTTTGACACCCCATTGATTTTTGAATATGGTAGTAAGCTCTTCCCAATTTCTAGTGGAAGTTTTTGGTAACTGCCTAAACGAAATCCTCACATTTCCTTCTAGAGAGTGTACAGAAAATATCATATAAACATTCTCTTGCTCAATATTAATATTGTCTGCAAAGTCAATGAAAGATTGAAGATGGTCTTTGGCTAAGGGACCAATTTCTCGATTGTACTTGGGAAGGTATTTTAAGTACCCAGCTGGGAATGCATCAAGGTTATTAGGTAAGACTAAGGCATCATATCTACCCTATACAATAGGTCGAAAAGACATGAAAGCAGGTGGTGTATGAGGTTCTTGAGGTGTATGAGGTTGTCCAGGTGGAGTATGAGGTGTTTGTGTGGATGAAGAAGAAATAGAGGAAGGAGATGGCTCTTTAGGGGTTGGTGAACTAGTTGGTGGTGAAGGAGGAGGAGATCTCCTGAAAAACTTCAAAGGAGTATTAAGAACTAGCTTTGGGACCTTTAAAGGAATACCATCTTTTGAATCAAAGAGAGGATTGGTATATACAAAAAAGGTCTCTTCAGGTTGTTCAGAAGAAGAAGCTTCAAGTTGATAAAAATGGAAGGAAATGGATAAGTGGTAGGGGATATAAAATCGGTGGTTTTATATTATGGTAGATTGACACCCAAATCAGATTCAATTTTAGGTGATCCTAGTTGTAGTGTGGGTCTCGGATGAGATTCTAATGAGTGAATAAGGTATGCTGACTTAAAATCAACTCCTTTATTTAGAAGTTCAACAACCATAGGAGATAAATTGGAGCAATCAAGATCAAATGGGATATTACTATAGGGGTCAAATGATTCTAATTCTTTAGACTGTAGGGCCAAAGAGGAAGAAGAAGATGGTTGGTGGTGTTCCCTTTTAGATCTGGCTTTTCTCAGAAGCCTTTCAGGGTCTGCCAGAGGTTTAACTATGTGAGATCCTGAACAAGATCTGGTATGTTTATAAGGTGCTGGCCTAGGAGTGTGGAGTCACCTAGGTGAATGATTTAACTTTATAAATCCTTTAATCGCCTTTAATGTATAAGAATGAATGAATATCATTGTCCGAAGGGAAACTTGAATGAAATTCAAATCCCCAGCAATGGTGCCCATCTAAGGTTGTACCTCTGAGATAGTAGTAGGTCAAGCTACTAATGCTAGAGCATATAAAATAATAATTTTGGGGTTTCTTGGTTTAAGTGTTTTGGAAGACCAATGAATGAAGATAGATGTAGAATTGAAGTAATTAATCCTTTGGGTTATATTAATACTTCAGCAAAGGGATGCTATAAAGCATTACACAGTGATATAGATAAAAAATAGTTGTGAGTAGAAGACAACAAAAAATATGATTATCACAGTTTCCAGACTGTAAAAGAGAACAATCATAAGTTGGAAAACCTTCTGAACTACGTTCAAAAGATTCAATGTAGTATACTTAAGCTTACACAAGATGCTGATGATTTATTGATTAGAGGGGATTAGCTACATAGACAGTTGCATTAATCCAATCTCTTAATAGATGATCACTTCAGGAGCTTATAGGAATCAACTGAAACTCTAATTGTTCCTACCTAGATATCTCTATAAGTCATAAGCATATGAAAAGAAACATGATTGAAAACTGGAAAAACTTACAGGATAACACAAAACTGTGTAAAATCAGATTCAGAATCCTCTGTTTTTTATTAAGGCCCCAAAAATACTAAGTAGATCAAGTATCTACAAAAGATTCCTTCAAAGGTGACTTCTAGGTTCAAAGTAGAACTAACAATCAAGATTTTACAAGCAATGAAATATGAATCTTCAACTTCGAAAAATTTACAACTCTAGAAAAGAATTATTTATACAGTAATGAAATTTAGGAAAAGATCCTGTAACAGATTAAGAATTTTAGGAAAAGAAAGATCTTCATGGCAAGAAGATAGGGGCAGTTGTTTGAACTGCTTCTTGTTGTCCCCTTTATTCAGGCTGTGCTGGCTTTTTGTAGGATATTTTTTTCCCTTTAAGCTGATTTGTTGTTCACATTCTTCATGCTAGCCAATTTCTTCAGTTAACCTTTTTACTAATATTCTTTAAACTATGTAACTCTCTTTTGACTACGCATTTGAGGTTTTACTATGTTTCTCAACAGTAAATCTTCACGTTTATCTTCAAACTGTTACATAAGATTTTTGTTTACAAGACCTGGAACAACAGACTTTATCTCCAAAACACAACAACTTAATAAGAAAAACATAGGTGACTGAAGGTCTTCAATGGCTCTGCTGAGCTTGAAAGGCTATCGGAAGGAGTCTGTGGCATATCAGAGGGTGAAACCATGGTTTATTGGCCGTAGAGGCATAATGGAGGCTGTGCTGTATAAAACAGGAAAACAGAGCAAAAAATGGCTTTTATGTGTTTAATGGGAAAAACAACCTTCTTTTTCATTATCGGGCAAGAGTGAACAATGTGAAAGAAAGAGTACGGAGGGATTAAACATGGCAATAATGGATTAATTATGGTTAAAAAGGTGATTAGCATTAAATGAAGGCTTTTGGGTCATTTCTGTGTTTAAATTGAAAAATCAGTTTTACATAGAAAAACTTCACAAAACGCAATACGTAGACTTGAAAATGTATCAAATATGGTGGATAATGATATCATGTCTCCGTATTATTCACATATCAGAATCGCAGTATGACGGGGAGTAATGGTTTTGGTCAAGACTTGCAACAAGAGGCAGATGGGATGTGGCATTAAACTGTAATATATATATGGTCGTGTCCGGGTCTATCGGAATTGGAGATTGGATATTACAAAGGCAGAGGATGTATACATTAGATGGGACTTGTGATAAGAATGGATACGATATCGTGATAGACTATAATATATGTGTGGTCAGGCCCGTTGCGCATCGCTTATCACAATGCGAAGGATATATGTAATAGTGTGACTTTGTGATGGGAGCTGATCCAGGTGGATCTTGGTGGCCACCCACCTATCCCACTTGGAACCCTGCAACTATCTCTTTCAGCTTTTCAATTTCCTTATTTGTAGCACAATTTACTATTTTTAGCAGTTTTTCGGGTCCTGAACTTCCAGAGCCGTTTTGAGCCCCTAAATTACATCTTTTGGGAAATTTGGGAGCAACACGGGTCCATGGACTGATGTATCTCTTCCCAAAGTTGTAGTTCTTGGATAGATCTTTCGAATGAGATATTGTACGCGTCAAACAGAGATTGTATGCCAAAGTTACGACCTCGGGAAGTTGATTTACCAACTTACCCAAACGGGGCACACAGTTTGGCGTTTCATCTTCTAGGGTTAGATTTTGGGATGTGAATGGTTTTCCATTGTTTCTCAACAATAAATAGGCCTTCGAGCCTCATTGTAACACAGTTCAGAGGCATGTAGCTGCCACATCTCTTCTCAGAGTTAAGCTACTATCGCCCTAGCTGGTTTATTTCTATTTCTAGTTGTAAGCATATTTCAGTGTTTTCCATTAATGAAATGAAGTATTATTTCCACTGCATCTTTGTGTATATGTTTATCTCTATAATTTTTTGCATTCCTGTTTAAATTTGGATCAGTGGAATCAGAACGGTTTGCTTTTTCTCTATTTTTATTTGCATGTCCCCAATGAGGTCAAGATATAAGGAGTTAGGGCTTGAACTTGTTGAACCTTTGCAAGACCAGCCTTGTAAAACCCAATGGCCTCCCATGGTGGATGAAAAGAAAGACGAGAGAGTAAGAGATCCTATCAAAATCTTACTCGAAGAAGCCCTTGAGCGGCAAAGGAATGTGATGATGGATAGCTTTGCGCAGATCCTTCAGCGGCTACCCAGAGGTGATGCATCGGCTTTCAATAGCTACTCTGGAAACGCCACACCGTTTAAGGTACAAGTAAATTTTGAAATCCCCATCTTCAAGGGTCAAATAGACGAAGATGCCATAGATAAATGGTTAAATATGCTAGATGGGCATTTTTCTGTTCATGAATTTTCGAGTTGGGAAAAGTTTTTTTTTGCTCTTCTCAAAGCAGCCCCCCATGTCAAGGACTAGTGGGAAACCTACTGTGAACAGAAGAATGAAAGCACAAGCTCACTATTTTCAGCCACACCCACTTGGGATTCATTCCAGGATGCCGTCAAGGAGCAGTACTACCTTGTCAAAATCTATGAGGACAAATACATCAAATGGACCACATTGCGGCAGGGAAGGGACCAAGATGTGCTAGAGTTCACAAACATTTGTCATACCCTTCACACACAGTTGGGTATCAAAGATTCTGAGATGCATCTTGTACTCAAATACCATGGCTGCCTACACAAATACATCCAGGAAGAGATGGAGTTCCTGAACATTTCCTTGCTCGGTACGATGTACCGATACGCTATCAAAATCAAGAAAAAGTTAAAACAAAAGAAGTGAGACTTTGGATCTGAAAATCCGAAGACCAAAGGACAAAGCCAAGGTAGGGTGACCCAAGACAACTTGTCGAAGCCGCAAGAAAAGAACAACACCACGAAGTCGAAAAAGGACACTGGAAAGTGTTGTGAGTTCCACAAGAGCCCCACTCACAACGCAAGTGAGTGTCGAACCAAGCAGTCATTGGTGGCTGAGTTGAAGGCTTCTGAATCAGATGCATGTTCCAACCCTGAGTCAAAACCCAACAAGGGGAATGACAAAGGGAAGCGGATCATTGATGCGGAGCCTAGCATCACTGTTGCCACCACCAAGATCCAGAAGAATGAGCCCAAAGACCCAGAGGAGGGGGAGCATCTTTTCCACTCAGAGATGTGGGTGAAGGGTTCACCGCTGCAATTCACTATCGACAGTGGCAGCCAAAAGAACCTCATTTTAGTAGAGATCGTAAAGCAGTTGTGCCTACCGTATACACCACACCTGCAACCGTATAGTATTGGGTGGCTTCATGAAGGATGAGATCTCAAATCTCGCCAGCAGTGCCACCTTCCCTACAACATCAAGCCCTTCATAGACAAGGTATTGTGTGATGTTACACCTCTGGATGTTTGTGATGTACTATTAGGCCAGCCGTACTTGTGGAGGTGACATGCTATGTATGAGTCAAGGCCTCGCGCTATCATTATTTATTTGGATAATTCATTATACAGGATACCGAAGGTAGCCCCACCTACCGCCACCTCTTTGAGCACTACCAAGAAAGGCAACAAGCTCATCTCCTATACTAGGAAATTCATTTTCTGTCTAGTTCGCTCCCAAATTAAGGGGAAGATCGTTGCTACATCCATGACCCCTACAAAGGGTTCCTCCATGTAGCAGCATCAAAAAAGGGATATGGTCATGATAAAACATAGGAACAACTTCTCCTCACCCACAAGGGTACCACACATGTTTTAGGTGGGAGACAAAGTTTGGTTACATCTGCAGAGAGAACGCCTTACCAAAACCCATCAGAAACTCAAACCACTTCGACATGGTCCTTACACCAGTACCAAGGCTATGGGAAACAATGCTTTCAAGCACAACATTCCCCCATTCCTTCTCTTGCACTGAGTGTTCAATGTGGACTGTCGTCAACCATGCTTCCCACCATTAGTGGACACATCCGAGATTGTAGAATAGCTCACCAAGGACCAAGTTCAGCATATGGAGGAACTCAATGCAATGGGGACCATTGCTTCCTAAGGGGGAAGTAATGATCTAGGTGGATGTTGGTGGCCACCCACCTATCCCACTTAGATCCCCGCAACTGTCTCTTTCAGCTTTTCAGTTTCCTTATTTGTAGCAAAATTTATTACTTTTAGCAGTTTTTTGGGTCCTAAACTTCCGGAGCATCTTGAGGCCCTAAACGATGTTTTTTGGGAAATATAGGACCAACATGGGTCCATGGACCGATGTCTCTCTTCACAAAGTTGTAGTTCATGGATAGATATTTCTAACGAGATATTTTATGCATCAAATGAAGATCGTATGCCAAAGTTACGACCCCGGGAATTTGATGTACCAATTTACCCAAACTGGGCCCATAGTTTGGCGTTTCATCTTCTAGGGTTAGGTTTTGGGATGTGAAGGGTTTTACATTGTTTCTCAACAATAAATATGCATTCGAGCCTCGTTGTAACACAGTTCAAAGGCATGTAGCTACCACATGTCTTCTTAGAGATAAGCTACCATCGCCCTAGCTGGTTTATTTCCATTTCTGGTTGTAAGTTTATTTCAGTATTTTTCATTAATGAAATGAAGTATTATTTCTATTGCATCTTTGTGTATATGTTTATCTCTGCATTTTGTTGCATTCCTATTTAAATCTGTATCAGGAGCGGATGTGATATGGGAATGGATTGTGATATATATAGCATCGGGTCCAGGCTTCCCATCGCATATCACAATGCTGGGGTGTATACATGTTTAAAGGGTTCTTCGATCCCGCCAATGCGATATATGTTTAAATACATAGTTTTATTAATAAAACTATGGTATATGCATGTTTAAAGGCTTGCGGTCTTGTCGATGCAATATTTGTATATTATACATAGTTTTTAAACAAAAACTAAGGGTTTTAGGGTTATTATATTCAAGGAGATATATTACATGGGAAAGGGGAATTTTAAGGATTTAATGACATATGATAGTGTTAATATGAAATATAGCTGAAAAGAGGAATAACACTAAGTAAAATGCTTTTATGAGTTGATTTAACTTTTTATATAAGCATTTATACTTAGGGTGAAGATATTTTTATGGGTTTTTTTTTTTTATGTAAAAAGGATTTTACATGTAAAAAGGATTTTAATGGTAAAAAAGGGATTTTGTATGGTGTTTTTACTTTTCCTAGGTAAAAAGGGTTTTTACCATAGGAAAAGGGGTTCTTGGGGAAAATGAATGAATATGAATGTATGAAGGTAGGAAGGTGAAATTAGTGAATATATGAATGAATGTAGATGACTGGGAAGTTAATTACTTGATCAAGTAGACCTTCATTTGCTTTGTATAATTGCTTCCTGGACACAAAAACATGATAAATGTACATTTTGTCCAATCAACCATTAAACTTATGCAACCTTTCTCTACCTACACTTCGCTTATCCTATCATTTTTTCTTCACTTAACATGTGCATTTAAGCTAGCAAACCCTTATCCTTTCTTTTTATTTAACAAAAACAAACTATCTAATTCTACCCTTATAAGCTCCAAGGGCTTAGATTAAACTGTTGAGAACCTTATTATTCTCTACCTAACTACTGATCTTCAAAGATTAAATAGTTTGGACAAACCTTTATTCTCTAACTATAACATCAAATTCAAAGAATGAACCAGTCAATATTAAACAATTTGACTCTCATGGGTTGTGGCATTTAAAACAAGTTGCACACAACCATTATTTTGTAGAAACAGAGTAGTAGCATTTAGACTTTCTCACTTTCAGAGTTTATTTGTTTTCTTTCTACCTAACATTTTCTTTTGCCTTGATTTTTTAGAGCAGCCAACCTAACATTTTCTTTGATATGGACATTATCATCAAAAAATTATTTTTTCACTAGCATTTTATTCACTATTGTTATGTCCATATACTAACTTAACATTTTTTCAAATATTCTATATTATCAAAAGAAAAAAATGCTACAACAGCTAGGTAGGTACTTAAATACTTGGAATAGGTATTTGTGGAATAAATTGTACAGTAGGCTAAATAGGTTGATAAACATGCACTTTTGGAGCGACTAGAATACGTTTTTTAGCAACAACAATGTTCTAAATAATATGTATTCTAAGGTAAGGAGACAAAATTAAGGATTGAGGTAAAATAGGTTGGCTTGGACCGACTTGAGGTATCTAACCATAAGTTCTAGTAAAATCTTGTCCTCCAACCATAAGATATCCGACAATAGGTCGTCCTCCAAGTGGAGGATAAGGTGGTTTCAACCTATGGAGGTAATAAACATCAGTTGGGGTTACTTGAGGATTATCTAAGTTACAAAATACCACATGAACATATTGGTCCAATGCCAAAGGTCCTTTATGCATGGATGTCATGCTTTGAATAGTAGCAGTAGATAAAACATATAACCAAGTAGAAACTTAAGGGGAAGGAATAACTCTTGAAAATGTTTCAATAAGTGACTTGTACCTTGGAGGAACTGAAGGACAACCATATAACAATGACTCCAGTGATATGGTAAAAATAGAGGTATTAGTGGATTGATTCCCATGAGGAATTTCTAACATGGTTCGTCTCGGTGAAAATTAAAAAGCAGTGCGGTAACGTGGAAGACCTTGACCTAAAAATTCCAAGGGGATGGAATACCAAGGATCAGGTTGGAAAGGATAAAAAGGAAGTCTTGTAAAAAATCTTGGTCTGCCAGTAGTAACTGGAGTATGAGGTGATTCTTCCTCCTCGTTCCCAGTAATATCTTCAATATTAATTAAACCAGGAGGTAATCTAGGTGAAATTATAAACTTCCTTCGAGGTGAAGGTGGTTCAAGAGTAGGAGCTATAATAGCTAAGAAATATTAGACTCAGGTTCTTCAACTTCTCTTTCAGTTCATTCTGTGTCTAAAACTACTCTAATATCAGACTCACCTTGAATAACTTTAGCAAGTTCTGGCCTAGAATGAACTAAGCATGATTCTACTTCTTGGGTTGGAATCACTTTGTTCTGAGGTTCTGGATCCTTTTTATTTTGACTTATCATTTTTAATATTTTCCAATTGAGTAGATGTATATTCATGGGGTAAACCTTGCATTCTACATGAATGCCTTAGTGGATCAACCATGATGAAATTTTATTAAGAAACCAAATAATATTCACAATCCACACCTAAGCTCTCTAAAAATTAAAAGTAAGAAAATAACATGCATTAGTAAATCTAAAGAACCAAAGCATGCAAACAATATTTTCACAGAAAAATAACTAGTTAGTGATGAAATCCAATATCACAGACAACAATGTGAAAGGCGACCAAAGATAGAGCAATGGAAACCAGTTACATTGACAACCTGCTTAATGTACACGGTCTGGTGCAAGTAATATTCACGTATGCCATCTCGATTGAAGAATACCATCCAAAGGTCCAAGTGAGTCTAGTTAACGTCTGTTCTACGTACAACTAAGACTTCCCCTCCTCCGTCACCTTTGGTAATAGACCTAATATTATGGTATCTAAGGTTATCAATTAAGACAATTTAATGTGGGGGGATAGACGCAGATCGGATGTATATGTAAGGGAAGAGTACAAAACCTCAATCCCCTTGAAAGTTCCTCAACATGGTTAATATGAGGTTTACTTCCAAGTGAATCCAAGTACCTTCTGACACCATTTTTAGTACATGTAAATCACTCCACCCTAACCAATGAAGTCAGGTCGACCACTCCACTCCATCCAACATGATACCGTGCTTAAATCCTTTGTAAGGGGAGGTTCCTAGAGCTAAATTGCAGTAAATGGATTTACTCCCTATTGTAAGATTCTAATGTTCGTTTGTAGCTTTGGAATTATAACTTACTTCCCTATTCCAAAGCCCTACAATATGAACTAATGTAGGTGGAAAATAGCCCTAAGACAATAAAAAAGTCTAAATTAATTGTTGGCATTATGTTTCTGGTATGGTTATATGTTACAAATGTTGTACTTGATGGAAACTCCCGTGGCAAGGCCCTCATTTTGTTGAAAATAAAGAAGTACGCAGGAAATCAGATCATAAGGTGCGTACCCGCAGGTACACCATGCAGGGACCGCGTCCAGATACGCAGGCCAGCCGTTCAGGAGGTGCGTCCCCCCAGTGCACACATTTCAAGGCAGAGAAAAGCACATGTGGGGTTTCTTATGTTTTACTCTTGGTATTTAGCCGACGGTTTTGGGTTATTATGGTGTCGGCTTGTGGTATTGTTCCATGATTTTAGGAGGAGCTTGCCTATATAAAGCAAAGGAGATCACTTGGCTAAGTATCTTTTTGCAATTGAATATCTTTAGATCTGAAATATTGGGTTATGGTCTTAAAAGCTTGATCTATATGAAAGGGAAGTTGAAGGCGAATCTGTGAAGGGTGATCTCTCGAGCGCATGATCAGATCTGAGCAACTGTGCCACTCTTGTGGACTGCCTATTTGGCCCTAATCAGAAGGACGCAGGTGTTTAACAGAAGAGCTGCGTGGGTACGCAGTGCAGAAACAGGAGATCTACGTCGGGACACAGTGCAGAAACAGGAGATCTGTGTCGGTACGCAGAGCAGAAGAAAGATACCTGCGTCGGTACGCAGAGCAGAAGAAGAAGAGCTGCGTGGGTACGCAGAGCGACTAAGGTTTAGGTGCGTCCGCATAGTAAAAGTACGCGGTGCGATAATGTCTTTGGGTGCGTCCCTGCAGTAACAGTATGCGGCGCGATAGTATCCTTGGGTGCGTCCCTGCAGTAACAGTACGCAGCGCAGTTCAAGGAACAGTGCGTGGGCACGCAGTGCGGCAGAAGGATCTCTGCGGGTAGACACAGGAAAGCAGAAGGTGAACTGCGTAGGAACGCAGGCCACAGAAGGGAAAACTGCGTACCTGTCTTAAAAAGTTTTGTTGATTGAATTTTTCTGTTGATAAGGTGTTCTGGGTTAGTTTTGTTATTGCTGATCTGATAACTGTAGTGAACTGTAACTTTCATGTACTTGATGTTCAATTGATGCCTTATGAAAAGAAGTAGAGGGTTGTAGCTCCCTTCCAGGAGAGACTGGAAAACGAGAGAGAGAGAGTTGTAGCTCTCTGCAGGTTGCAGCCTGCGTACTGGTAAAGGACTGCACCAGTACAAAACCATTGTAAAAGAAGTTTCTAAGTTGAAAGAAGATAGAGACATATTGCAGCAGGTGGTTTTCACCCACATTGGGTTTCCACCTTACATCTTGTGTTCTTTGGTGTGGCTATCTGTTTTTCCTTGTTCATGCTCATTATTTTATGGTACTGACATGCAAAAATAATTCAAAGAACAAATAAGGAAGATTGATTAAAAGAATTAGATAATACTGATTCACCCCCCCTCTCAGTATTATTTCCAACAATTGGAATCAGAGCAGGTCCTTCAGAGAAGCTTGATCGCTTGAAGGTAGATCGTTCATCATGAGCAACTACGAGAGAGAAGCATCAATCAGGCCACTGGTTTTTTATGGGACAAACTTCAATTATTGGAAGGTAAGAGTTACTGCCTATCTTCAATCTCTTGGTACAAAAGTTTGGGACATCGTAGAGACAGGCTATGCTTTTCCTTCAGCTACTCCTACAGATACAGCCGAGAAAAAGAAGTATGAAACAAATGCGAAAGCAGTCAGTACTCTATTAGGATGTATATCTCAATCAGAATTCATGAAGGTAATGCACTATAAATCCACAAAAGAGATATGGGACAAAATTGTCACGAGCTATGAAGGAGATGAACAGGTAAAGCGTGCGAAACTTCAAACTCTCAGAATTCAGTATGAGACTCTCAAAATTTATAATGATGAAAGTGTGGCTAACTATTTTCTTCGGGTAGATGAGGTTGTTAATTGTATGAAAAATTTGGGTGAAGAAATAAAAGAGGCTATTGTGGTTGAAAAGGTTCTAAGATCACTGTCCCCCAAGTTTGAATCTAAAGTATCTGCAATAGAAGAAAATGAAAATCTACGAATTCTTACTATGTCTCAGCTACATGGAATTCTAACTGCTTATGAAATGAGAAAGGGAGGTCCATCAGACAGAAGAGAAGCTGCTTTCAAGGCATCAGGCAAAGGAGATTATTATGAAGCAAGCCACGTCCCAGAAGAAGAGGAAGAAGAATCAAATTTTGTCAAAAATCTTCAAAGGGGTTCTGGAAGGTTCAGAGGTAAGTTACCTTTTAAATGCTTTGCTTGTGGAAGAGTAGGTCATTATGCTGCAAAATGTCCTTATAAGGATAAAGGAAAGGAACCTGCTAGATGGAACAAGAAACAGAACGCAAATAAGAAAAGCTACTACACTCATGAAGATAGTGATGGTCTATCAAACAGTGATGAAGATGAACAAGGTAATGAATATAAGTTGTTAATGGCATTTGAAGATGATGATTATATGGATGCTGTAGATGTGGATAACCTTTATGATGAAATTACTAGACTCAATAGATGTATAGAAGAAAAGAACATGATCATTGATACTCTACAATTTCAAATTGATGAAAAGGAAAAACATCTTGAAAAATTAGAAGGTGAAATTGTTGGTCTTAGAAAAGAGATTGAGAAAACAAAAGCTATTAATCTCAATTTTGTCAAAGGATCTGAAACTTTGGATGAGATTATCAATGTGCAGCGGTCTCCTCTAAACAAGACAGGTCTGGGCTATAATGGAGAAACTTCTCAAGCATCCACCTCAAAAAGTTATCTTGATGCAGCAAGAAGAAATGAGCAAAAGAACAAAGAAGATCAACAGGTAAAGCAGGAACGAATTACAAACAGAAACTATCAAGGGCAATCCATCTTAAGGGTGAGCAAAAGCTACAACCAGCCACAGGTAAAATCTTCTCAATTTGGTTCAAGAATAGATGAAAATAGAAACTACAATCAGTTGGCTGGTAGATTCAATAACCGCAGAAGTTTCTTCAATGGACAATGTTTTTCTTGCCATAACTTTGGTCACAAAGCAGCTCAATGTGTTGCATATAAAACGATCATGACTAGGGAAGCTCAAAAGGAAAGAAGTATGACAGGGATTACAAAAAGGACCTATAACAACTTTTCGGTTCTTGAAAATGAAGTTGAATGTTCTATTTGCAATAACTTTGGTCATGAAGACTCTGAATGCAGGAGCAGGTTTCAGCAGAAAAAGGAACAAGCCTCAAGCACCAAAACATGGAGAATAAAGGAACCTCAAACAAAAAGATGTGGGATAGCATTTTATGCAGAGGGACAGGAAAATCTATGGTATATTGACAGTGGATGTTCGAAGCATATGACAGGTGATAAAGAAAAACTTGAGTCTTATTCTGCTCTAGAAAAGGGAAAGAAAGTCTCTTTTGGAAATGATACTCCTGCAACTATAAAAGGAAAGGGCATTGCTCAGTTAAAAGAAAAGGTCAAGGCTGGAAATGTTTTGTATGTTGATGGATTGAAGCATAATCTTCTAAGTGTCAGCCAGATGTGTGATCAAAGAACCGAGGTTATATTCAGATCAAATGGATGTCTTGTTCGTGATCTTGATACAGGTAAAACAGTGATCAAAGGCAAAAGAACTCCAAATAATCTGTACATATTTGAAGAAGGACAACAACAATGCTATCTGAGCAAGGACGATGAGCACTGGTTATGGCATCGGAGGTTGGGGCATCTAAGCTTTTCACAAATAAGGAAAGCATGCAAATATCAGGCAGTTCGTGATCTTCCAGATATCAAAATTCCTGACAACACCATATGCAAATCATGTCAGTTTGGAAAACAAACCAGAACTAACTTTCCAGAGAAGGAAGGATTAGCTAGCATGCCTCTTGAGTTAGTTCATACAGATACATGCGGTCCATTCAGGAAAAGAACACCTAGAGGAGAAGAATACTTGATATTATTCATTGACGATTTCTCCAGGTTTGTCTGGCTAGGGCTTATGAAGCACAAAGATGAAGCATTCGAAAAATTCAAATCCTTTAAAGCCTTGGTTGAAAATGAATCAGGTCACAAAATTAAGTGCCTCAGATCCGACAGAGGTGGGGAGTTTACCTCAAATGAATTTTTCGATTTCTGTGAAGAACATGGGATAAGAAGAGAATTCTCTACAGCTAGAACTCCTCAGCAAAATGGAGTTGTGGAAAGAATGAACAGAACAGTCCAACAAATGGCTCGTGCTATGCTTGATGAATCAGGAACTCCCGCAACTTTCTAGGGTGAAGCTGCACATGCTGCGGTTGTTATTCTCAACAAAACAAATGTCCGGGTGAACAGCACTCAAACTCCTCATGAGCTCTGGAGTGGTAAGACTCGTTCGGTAAAGCACTTCAAAATCTTTGGGAGCAAATGCTATATCAAGAATACTGATGAGCAACTTGGCAAACTCGAACCTAGAGTAGATGAAGGCATTCTTCTTGGTTACTCTCCACATAGCAAAGCATACAAATGCTACAATAAAAGACTTGGCAGAATTGTTGACAGCATTGATGTGGTGGTTGATGAGAAGGGATACATTCCTAGGCAAGTACATCATGAAGAAGAAGATGAAGGCTACCCCCAACAACAGAATAATGAAGAAGAAGAACCTCAAGAAGAACCAGAAGAGCAAACAAGAATAGAAGAAAAGACTCCATCCAGATATGTTCAGAAGAATCATCCAGAATCTCAGATTATGGGGCAGAAAGAAGCAAGTGTACAAACAAGAAGAACAGTCGCAGAAGCTTCAAGCTATTTGGCATTACTCTCCTCTACTGAACCACAAAATGTGAAAGAAGCATGCAAAGATGAATGTTGGGTGAAAGAAATGGATGAAGAACTTGAGCAAATCGAAAAGAACAACACTTGGGAGCTGGTTCCTAGACCAAAGGATAAGAATGTTATCGGAACAAAATGGGTCTTCAAAAACAAATTGAATGAAAATGGAGAAGTAATTAGAAACAAAGCCAGACTTGTTTGTAAAGGGTATGCGCAACAAGAAGGAATAGACTTTGAAGAAACCTTTGCTCCTGTTGCAAGACTTGAGGCCATCCGAATGTTCCTTGCTCTCTCAAGTTTTCAAAACTTCAAAGTATTTCAAATGGACGTGAAATCAGCCTTTCTGAATGGAGACATGGAAGAAGAAGTATACATTGAACAGCCAGATGGGTTCATTCTTGGAAATGATCCAAAACTTGTATGCAGATTGAAAAAGGCTCTCTATGGTCTCAAACAAGCTCCAAGGGCTTGGTACTACCGTTTGGACAAATATCTTCATCAACAAGGTTTTTCAAAAGGATCAGCAGATAGCAATCTTTATATAAAAGTTGAAAATGACAAATTGCTAATACTTGTTGTGTATGTAGACGACATTATTTTTGGGAGCAATGAAGAAGCTATGAGTCAAAGCTTTGCCTCGGTCATGAAGAAAGAATTTGAAATGTCTTTGTTAGGAGAACTGACATATTTCCTTGGTTTGCAAATCCAACAAAAGGAAGGAGGAATCTTTTTATCTCAAACCAAGTATCTCAAACAGATTTTGAAGAAATATGGTATGGAAGATGCAAAACAAGTATGTACACCCATGGTCACAGGATGTAGCCTCAGTGCAAATGATGAATCTGTAGCAGTACATCAACCAACCTACAGATCTATGATTGGAAGTTTACCTTATTTGACAGGTACCCGACCGGACATCATGCATGCAGTTGGAATAGTTGGAAGATTTCAGGCAAATCCAAAGGAGACTCATCTTCAGGCAGTGAAGAGAATTTTCAAATATCTTCAAGGGACTCAAAATTATGGCTTATGGTATCCTAGAGATACAGATCTTACACTTCATGCTTATACAGATGCAGATTGGGCCGGAAGCGTGGATGACAGGAAAAGCACAAGTGGTGGTGCGTTCTTTATGGGTTCCAGACTGGTATCTTGGTTCAGCAAGAAACAGAGTTCGATTGCCTTGTCTACAGCTGAAGCGGAATATGTTGCTGCTGCATCTTGTTGCACTCAACTCCTTTGGATGATGCAGACTTTGCAGGATTTTCAAATCACTTGTACACCACCTATCCCCATCTTATGTGATAACACAAGTGCAATCAGCATCTCAAAGAATCCGGTTATGCATTCAAAAACCAAGCACATACCAATCAAGTACCATTTTCTCCGGGAACAAGTACTTGAACAGAAGGTCAAGTTGGAGTATGTTCCTTCTAAGGAACAAGTTGCTGATATTCTCACCAAACCATTGCCCAGGGACACTTTTGAATACCTCAGGCAAAAGCTGGGGGTTGTTGATGCATCATCTTATTGCTGAACCTCTTCTCATTGATGGTACAGGTTCAGGGGGAGCATATAATGCATTGTTGGCATTATGGAGGGTGTGCAGAAGGAGATCTTGGAAGTAGCTGCAATATGTCTCTATCTCTTTCATGGTGGATTATGGTTCTTTACTGCAGATCTGGTTCATTTTCAGGGGGAGCATGATCGTAGGGGGAGCATACCCCTTTGCCCTTGATGTCAAAGGGGGAGAATGAAGCTGAGGTTTGTGAGGTTGCCATCAAGTCCAAAGGGGGAGATTGTTGGCATTATGTTTCTGGTATGGCTATATGTTACAAATGTTGTACTTGATGGCAACTCCCGTGGCAAGGCCCTCATTTTGTTGAAAATAAAGAAGTACGCAGGAAATCAGATCATAAGGTGCGTACCCGCAGGTACACCATGCAGGGACCGCGTCCAGATACGCAGGCCAGCCGTTCAGGAGGTGCGTCCCCCCAGTGCACACATTTCAAGGCAGAGAAAAGCACACGTGGGGTTTCTTATGTTTTACTCTTGGTATTTAGCCGACGGTTTTGGGTTATTATGGTGTCGGCTCGTGGTATTGTTCCATGATTTTAGGAGGAGCTTGTCTATATAAAGCAAAGGAGATCACTTGGCTAAGTATCTTTTTGCAATTGAATATCTTTAGATCTGAAATATTGGGTTATGGTCTTAAAAGCTTGATCTATATGAAAGGGAAGTTGAAGGCGAATCTGTGAAGGGTGATCTCTCGAGCGCATGATCAGATCTGAGCAACTGTGCCACTCTGGTGGACTGCCTATTTGGCCCTAATCAGAAGGACGCAGGTGTTTAACAGAAGAGCTGCGTGGGTACGCAGTGCAGAAACAGGAGATCTGCGTCGGGACGCAGTGCAGAAACAGGAGATCTGCGTCGGTACGCAGAGTAGAAGAAAGATACCTGCGTCGGTACGCAGAGCAGAAGAAGAAGAGCTGTGTGGGTACACAGAGCGACTAAGGTTCAGGTGCGTCCGCATAGTAAAAGTACGCGGCGCGATAATGTCTTTGGGTGCATCCTTGCAGTAACAGTACGCGGCACGATAGTATCCTTGGGTGCGTCCCTGCAGTAACAGTACACAGCGCAGTTCAAGGAACAGTGCGTGGGCACGCAGTGCGGCAGAAGGATCTCTGCGGGTAGACGCAGGAAAGCAGAAGGTGAACTGCGTAGCGACATAGGCCACAGAAGGGAAAACTGCGTACCTGTCTTAAAAGGTTCTGTTGATTGAATTTTTCTGTTGATAAGGTGTTCTAGGTTAGTTCTGTTATTGCTGATCTGATAACTGTAGTGAACTGTAACTTTCATGTACTTGATGTTCAATTGATGCCTTATGAAAAGAAGTAGGGGGTTGTAGCTCCCTTTCAGGAGAGACTGGAAAACGAGAGAGAGAGAGTTGTAGCTCTCTGCAGGTTGCAGCCTGCGTACTGGTAAAGGACTGCACCAGTACAAAACCATTGTAAAAGAAGTTTCTAAGTTGAAAGAAGATAGAGACATATTGCAGCAGGTGGTTTTCACCTACATTGGGTTTCCACCTTACATCTTTTGTTCTTTGGTGTGGCTATCTGTTTTTCCTTGTTCATGCTCATTATTTTATGGTACTGACATGCAAAAATAATTCAAAGAACAAATAAGGAAGATTGATTAAAAGAATTAGATAATACTGATTCACCCCCCCTCTCAGTATTATTTCCAACATTAATTTTATTAGCGATTTTTTTAATGTTGTCACTTACTTAAAGGGTAAATGGGTCTGAAGCTAATGGTGTTATGACTTGATGCAAAACCTTAATGCAATCGAACATGAAATTGTATTTTTTACTTTTCAATGAATTTATAACTAAAGTAATGAGAGACTCTTTTCAATTATCCAAAGAAAATGAAAAAACCCTTAGTTTTCCACTATATCTCTATTAATGAATGCAAATCTTCAGTTTCGAATGAGCCAAATGCATAAATAAACTTTTAAAATTTCAATTCACCCAATAACTCAAAAATTGTGAAACTTTCCTTTGGCATACAATCACTCAAAATTTTAAAATCTCATGAGGAAACCAACAAAAAATTAAAATGAATTTCTTCCAATGAATGCTATGAATTTAATTCTTTGAAGGGTACAATTGTGAAAAATTTCAGCACTGAAGGAATAATGACTTTTGTTTCAAGTTTAGCAGAAGAAGAACTTTTATAAAAGATACTCATTCTTGAAAATCATTTATTTTCATTAACGAAACGTCTTTTCATAAAAGAGTAAAATAAACACAAGATTTGATATGTTTGAAAGAATAAAGAAAGCGAGACAGAAAACCAAGACCAAATGATCCTTATTTTGATAGATCGAAAACACACTAGATGAAGATTTTACCCTAATTTGTGAAAACAGGAAATTTTCAAGAAGATTCTTTAACAACACTCAATTGAATTGATGTGGACTTTCTGAAGGTGTAAACAAGTGTAATCACGTAGAAAAAATAAAATTTCTTGGAAATAGTGAATAGAAAATTCAAATTTTCAAAAATTTCATGTATGTGCGTAGCTAATAATTTAATCTAGTTCACATACACATTGTTGCTAAAGTATAAGTGCGTAGAAATATGCTTTGTGCCTAAAGATAAAGCACACACAATGGGAAAAATTTAGAAATAGTAAAAATAAACCAAACAAATCATGAAATCTAGACTTTCAATATTTTTCAGACACTCAGAGAGGACTATAACAAAAAGCATCAAAATTCAAACAAGGAGATCATGGAGAATGAGACATTCCCTTGTGGAGATGCCAATTTGTTAGGCAGGCTAATCCTTATTATAAACAAGATGGATCTCCCTATCTCTCAAACGAAATCTAGTAACAAACTAGAAAATAACTACAACCTTCCGTTACCCTATGATTGTCTGAAATAAGTAATATGTGAGGAATTACTTACCTATTTAAAAAAGTTCTTGTTGAAGTCATTTTAGTGCCTTCCACAGCTGACTTCTCGATGATTTCAAGAATGTTTCAGTGCTTTCCACAACTTCCCCATGATGTTCCAAAGGAAATCTGCATAGACCAAAAACACACAAAGGATCAAATCATCTAGCATATATAAACAAAGATAAATCAAGTGTTTAACTCAACATACATCATAAATTAAATCAATAACTAATCATAAACTATGTGAATGATCAACAAATCTCATGAATAGTATCATAATGGACATTATTAGGAAGGTGTTTGCGGTGCTAGACCCACCAACTTTCAGGGGATCTCCCTGGTATGAAGTCCCAACTAGACCTCACACCATTTGGTGTAGGAGTCCCATCTAGTATGATGGCCCAATTGCCATTAAAGGTTTTCCTTAGCTCTTGCTTGTCAGCACATGAGAGTGGTTTTCTTTGTCTTCGAAAAACACATTTTGCATGCCTGGTGAGTGCTTAGTGCTACTTGTGTCAAGGTTATCTCACTATAGGGGGAGAGGGTGACAGTGAATCTCAAGTCGAAAGGGAATAGTCCCAAATCTGTTAGAGACACACAACACAACACGACATGTGAAACTTCCGGCGGAGTAGTCCACATGATGCAGGAATCCCAAACACATAGTGAATAGATAGCACATACAACACCCAACGACATAGTCCACATGAGTGCGATGGTTGTTATAACAAGTTTATGAGAATTAATATGTAGAGTGTTTGGTGGAATAGTCCACATGAGCGAGACAACATTAAAAACTGATACAACACATTTTCAAAAGCATATGTACTAGAACAATTGGAATAGTTCAATTGTCTTAATACAGGTTAAAGAAACATGGATTACAAGCGTCCAAATAATAGTCTTACAAATGGATACAATATATATGTGAAAACGTGCTAGCCTATTATCAGGGTTTTGAATTAAATGAAAGTTCCAAGACACATCAATACACCATATATCACTAAACCCAATAGTAGGGCATTGGAGCCATTGCTTGCTCCTCAAAGAAAATACTACAAACTCTCAAGGATATGTGGGAGGAGCCAAGGTGAAAAGTCCTTTGCATGTACAAATGAAGGGTATATATAACCAAGTGTGAAATTGACCCTTATGATTGTTCGACCTCCCTCATAACTGTTTGAATTACATAACTCTTCAACTATATATGACTCTTCAACTTTAGATGTGGATCTCTTGGACTTACATGTTACATTACATTGATTACAATAGTATGTACCACAGTAGTGATGTGGCTGAGATGACTCATGGCATGACTCAACATGACAATGTTGGCTCGTTCATGTTGATGGTGGTGTCCATGTTGAGTTGCAGTGCTGTTGAGTGATGAGTGTGCTCCTGGTGTATCATAGCTTCACCTCCACATGGTAAGGTGTGTAGAGTATTTGGTGGTCTTGGTGTTCGCTTGATGTTTCATGAGAATATATCCCTTTCGCTCGCACTTGGCATCCTTCATGTGTTCATCCATTCGAGAAAAGGTATCCTAGCATGTGCTCCTTGTTCTCTTGTTCACCGTTGCACCATGTCTCATCCATGTACTTGTATCTACAATAAATCATGACGATACGACATCAAATCCAAAAATATCTTAGTCTACCATGATTCACCATCTTTCATTTTCAGGTGCAGGTGATTAGGAGAGAGGATAAGGATTTGAAACTATGAAGAGCACATTTCAGGTCGGGATGTGGGCCTCGGGGCACTATAAAGGAAAATTGTGTAGAGGTCACTGGGAGGCTGATATTAGAATTCCGGAACAATAGTGACCATCTGTAGGACCTGCCTCAGCTAGAGGGAAGAACTACATAAATTTTCCAGGGAGGTAGTGCAGGCAACAGGAAGGACACTAACAGTGAAAACTACGTAGATTCTTCGGGGATGCTGGCAGTGGGCTATGGGATCTTGCTAGCCAAAACTAGAGAATTGGGAAGTTGGCTTACACGAAATTTCTGCACAGTTTCTAGGCTAAGGAAGGTGTGAAACAACTAGAGGACAACCTAAGAAAACTGTGTAGTTTTTAGGAGGAGCAGCACGTTGACCGATTGGGGGATTGGCTGACAAAACTGTGCAAATTACAAGGAGAATGTAGTAACAGGAATAGGGTGCCCATCCTTCATGTCTACAAAATTTCTTCATTTAATGGAGGCGGGCATGTTGGCAACTTCTATGCAAATTTTGGTAGGAGTGGAGCCGGGGGTCACTGCCCGGTCAAACTCTCCAGTCGACCAATAATAACCTTGATAGATTTGCTTGCGGGAAGCGAAAACTAAGATGGATTGTTGAGAAACTTCTACTTTCTTTTGGGTTATATTCAATTAGGTCGATTCAAGGATTATGTAGAACACACTTGCTGGGAGGCTTTTTTAAGGTCTGTGTAATTCTAGGCAGCACTATATGATCACTGAGGGCTGAGACTACGTAGTGAAGCTCAGTGCTGGTTCGACTATTGGAGGGTTGTCGGGTCGACAAGGTTTCAGCAAAATGTCTAAGTGTGTGAGCGAGTGAACCTGTGCATGCATGACCTTGTGAACACACACTCAACACGAGTCGAAAAACAAACACCTCGAACCAACAAGATAACATGATCAATGTGACTGATCAACATGTGTGAGCGACAAGTGTGACACTTGAGATAGATCGTTGAACGACCACGATGACACTTGCGCAACATTGCATAAAATTTCGTGTGTGAGTACAACATATTCTTACATAGAAATTACAACTTGTAAACATGAAGCCAAACCTTCAACATAGCTAGAACATGACCATAAGCATGACATTGTGACCAACATGCTAAAAGATGTTTGGTGAATGGTCAAACAAGGACGGTGCAAAGAGTCGACACAAGCTCATGGGATGAGCCTGATTGTTTGCAAATATCAAAGAAAAAACCAAGGAAGGCTCCGAAATTGGATGCAAGCCAAAATTTTTGAGGGCATTGTAGCCACTACAACAAAAAGAAAAGTTGTTTTTTATTGAATAAAAATGAGAACAAAATTACAACCTCATTGCCTTGATTTTACAAGCCTCTTCCCATGTTCTCCAACCTTATCCTTAGATGAAAATCCTTCTAGTCCTATTTCTACAACATAAGCCTAACTTCAGTTGTCCTCCCTAATCCTTTGACATGTGTTTGAATTATAGGCCAAGAGGGGGACACTTGGGATCCTCTTCTTAATTGATGATATCAACAAATGGTGGGATAGGGGATCCACAAATATAGGGAAGTAACTCCATGATGGAAGGGATAAACCTCGAGTAAGCATTAAATCAAAGTTGTTAGTTGTTAAAGATTCGACTAAAAAAGATTCTAGACTTTACTTTTTATTTTTTACTTGCATTGAGTCATGAGTGTAGGCCATAGTGTAAGACATAGCACACTTTTACATTGACTCTAATGGTCACTTTTGCATATGCGCAGAAACTAACTAGGTAAATGTGAAGGCAATCAAAAATAGGTTTTTGGGCCTTGTAATCCAGGAATTTCATTATGTTTGGGTTTTTCATGCTCAAGCCTTGCAAGGGGATGCTTTGGAACACTTTGATGGAGAGAAAAAGATCCAAATTAATGGTCATTTGTATAATGAGGAAAACTTACGTGTAACACATGGTAAGATCTTTAATTGGGTAGATATATCATCACTTGAGTTGCAACATCATGTGGGGAAGAAAAACAATCTTTCAGGGCAAACTAGGCACCAAAGTTCAATATGTATGCATTTATGTTAGATGGAATCTATGCATGATATGCTTTCTCAAGAATGTACTGGAACTGGACCCCACAAAATATGTTTCTTGTCTACTTCTATTGCCAAGTGTTGTTAGAATTAAGCATCATAGGTGCATATGATAGGTTGCTAGGTAACATATTTGTAGTCATATTCCATATGATATATGAGATCGATCCTCCTTACATGACCAATAAAGTGAAGGAGTACCTACATGATATCACGGATTAGTTTGCAGTGCGTGAGTGTACTTATATCAGATTATTTATATATTATATATCCCCTCGTCTCATGCTGCGATATGTGGACAATAAGGTGGTATAGAAAGAAGTAACATATTAATTAGACAAGGAGTTGTCAATATTCTGTCAGAGAAGGAAGAAATGCCCTCATCCCACCTTCCCTTTGAGCATCAAATTTTATGAACTAAAGACCCACAAGATGGCAACTAATACATTGTGGTTAGAAAGGTGCATCCAAGAATGGAAGCTAGTTCACCCGATGATCCACCATCTCCTAATATGTAGGTACAAGAGGCAACATAGATAACCCCTTAAGCAAAAAGTACAACTCTTATGGAGAGGATCAAGCATGATTTGATAGGAGAAAGTAGCAATAAATTGAAAGTTTATCCTTGGAACACAAAAGCTATTCAAGATGAATAAGAAAGGAGAGAATCAAAAGAAGAGGAGAAGAGGAAGTAAAATGAGTTTCTCAAGAAGTAATAGGAAGAAGAAGAGGAAACAAGGAGATAAGAAGAGAAATATAAAATCAATCCCAGGAGGAAGAAGTAGCACAAAGACTAGACGAAGAATAATTTACTTCAGAGATAGAGGAAGAGTTTTTGGAAGAGGATACCATCAAACCCATAGATGATGAACCAATTTCTCCATAAGATCCTTCTCTCCTAGGTTGTCATCTCCCATTTGATGAAATGTGAATCACACATCAAACTGAACACAAGTTCATGGATGTGTGCAATGTCATGTTTGATCAACTCAAGAAGAGGATCATGCATTAGAGGTAGAGATACTTCCCAAATTATCGTCAGAACATAGTCTCAGTTTCTACATAGAAGGTGATAAATTCAAATACCAAAAGGAATTCTAGGTAAATCATTTCAAAAAGTGTTTCTTTCCACGATTAAGGAGACAACTAGCTATAGTGAAGCAACATATGAACCACCTTACTGTAGAAAATCAACACTTATCTTCACACAACTTTGATTCAGTAGAATGAAAATCAACCATGTAGGAGGGCTTGGGGCCAATGGAGAACACCATGGCACAATTATACGATGATATGATACTTCCACATCAAGCAGTTTCTCCTCCAGTTGGAATTCAGAAGAAAGAAAAAGAGGTCTTGAAGCTTTTGAAAGTGGCAAGCAGAGTGGTTGACCAACTTCAGGAATGGGCTACCAAATACTCGAATGCTCTGCCACATTTGGTTAGAGAGGAAAATATTTCCACCTAAATGGATAAAATGTAGCTAAGACTCCATAATGAAAAAAAACCATCTTGGAGAAAAAACGACTAACACCATTTCCACTTATGGTCATTTTCACAATGGTTTTGAATCTGAAGCACAGAAACATGGGATTCCTTAAATAACATCACTTGAAAAAATCAAAAGCAGGGAGATCATCTTTTAGGAGATTAGGTAGTACATATAACAGATTAAGAAAACATCAAAATAGTAAGGCTTGGAGATCACCAAAGACACTATTCTACAATATGCGATCGCAATAGCAAAATATGACATAAAAATCTCATTGTTGTGGAATGTTTTATAATCATGATCCAAGACCATATTGATAGAGGAACTCACGGTGAAGATGTGGTATGCAACAAACTTATTGGTTCAGGGCAAGTTCATCTCTACAGAGTTCATAGTGTGACAAACATACATCACCAATGAGCTCCATGAGGAAGAAAATGATTTTTCAAATTGATAAGACTTTGTCCTATTATGATTTTTGTCTCACATAGCCACCATCTCATATGTAATTTATCTTATGTTATAATTTTTATGTAATGTAGTGAAAGGTACACATGTGAAATCTGAATAACCACATACATAATGTAGAAATTCATGTATATGAAAAGTCATAGGAGTTTAACAGTCATGATGAATCCCAAAGGTCACTTTCATTTATTATAAATAGCTTCCCATAACTCAAGCTAAGGGCTTGGATTCTTGGAGTCATGCTTTTTTTCTATTGTAGTTCATATGATATAGAGCATTCTTTGGAGAAACAAGTTAAAAATTCATGTTCCACTACTAGATCTCGTGTTTCATCTATGTAACCATGTACTTTTCATATTTCATTCATAATAAAAAGTTCTATGAGCCAACACTTATTTATACATGTCTCATGAATGTAGTAGGACTATTATTGTTATGTTTATGGTACATGTTGGTTTAATTCCATGCTAATGCTAACAAACTATTTCATTACTTAGATATGGTTATTATTGAATAGGTTGTTGTTATGTTTTCATGATTGTTGTTTATTATTTGTACTAATATGCAGGTAATCAACAAGCCTTTCCCTTCATTCTTGGACCCTCTTTAGGATAGTACTATTACTTTCCTAACTGAAGGCTCATTCTCCTTTACCAGTTGTGGAAGTTCCTCATGAAACTTACATTTTGTGTCTCATAAAGCTTACACACTTGTTGCTCCCTAAGAGGTGTTTCTATCTCTAATGTGTGTTTTGAAACCAAGGCACATCTTTGAAACCTTTCCAATGGATAATGGACCATACAGCTAGATGGGACACCTACACCAATCAGTGTGAGGTCTAATTGGGACCTCACATTGGGGAAATGCACTTACATGTTGGCGAAATCTGGCGCTATTAATATTTTGGCACTAGAAGGAGGGCCAGATCACAAGCTAAGCCTATGAAGTCCGTTTGAATCTCTTACCTTTAATCGCTTCATCCAAGATCATAATCTCTAGGTGTTTTTCTGAAGCTTTAGCTATTTTCATCCCTGTTGAATTTTTACATAACTTATCGCATTTGAAATTTAGTGGAAAGTGTACAACAACTCACCTTGATTATGTAATTGAATTTGTTCAATTTTTTTTCCAAGTGGTCTTTATTACGAACAAATCCTCACAAGCTTTGATCTAGATTTAGATAGGAACACAAAAAATTACAAAGATAACTATAAACACAGAGATGCAGTAGAAATAATACTTCATTTCATTAATGTAAAATACTAAAATATGCTTACAAACAGAAATGGAAATAAACCAGCTAGGGCGATGGTAGCTTATCTCTGAGAAGAGATGAGGTAGATACATGCCTCTGAACTATGTTACAATGAGGCTCAAAGGCCTATTTATTGTTGAGAAATAATGGAAAACCCTTAACATCCCAAAACCTAATGTAGAAGGTGAAACTCCAAATTGTGGCCCCCATTTTGGGTAAGTTGGTACATCAACTTCCCGTGGTCGTAACTTTGGCACCCAATCTTCATTTAACGTGTACAATAGCTCGTTAGAAGATCTATCTGAGCACTACAACTTTGGCAAGAGAAACATCAGTCCATGGACCCATGTTGCTCCCAGATTTCCCAAAAACGTTGTTTAGGGCCTCAAAATGGCTCCATAAGTTCAAGACCCGAAAAACTGCTAAAAATAGTAAATTGTGCTACAATTAAGGAAACTAAAAAACTGAAAGAGACAGTTGTGGGGGTCCAAATGGGATAGGTGGGTGGCCACCAACATCCACCTAGATCATTCCTCCCCCCTTAGGAATCAATGGTACCCATTGCATTGAGTTCCTCCATCTGCTGAGCTTATTCCCTGGTGAGCTGTTCTCCAATCTCTGATGTGTCCAGTAATGGTGGGAAGCATGGTCGATGACAGTCCACATTGAACACTCGGTGCAAGTGAAGGATTGGAGGAATGTTGTGCTCCAAAGCATTGTTTCCCATAGCCTTGGTAATGCTGTAAGGACCATGTTGGAGTGGTTGGAGCTTCTGATGGGCTCTTGTAAGGCATTCTTTTTGTAGATGCAACCAAACTTTGTTGCAAACCTGAAACTTGTGTGGTACCCCTGTGGGTGAGGAGAAGTTGTTCGTGTGTTCTGTCATGACTATATCCATATGTTACTACTGCTATGTGGAGGAACCCTTCGCGGGGGTCATGGATGTGGCAACAACCTCCCCCTTACTTTAGGAGCGAACCAGACAAAAAATAAATTTCCTAGTCTGTGAGATGAGCTTGCTACCTTTCTTAGCAGTGATCAAAGAAGTGGCGGTAGGTGGGGCTACCTCTGGTATCTTGTATAATTAATTATTCAAAGAAATAATGACAGAATGAGGCCTTGACTCATACACAACATGTCACCTCCACAAGTATCGCTGGCCTAATAATACATCACAAACATCCAGAGGTGTAACATCACACAATACCTCGTCTATGAAAGACTTGATGCTGTAGGGAAGGCGACACTGCTGGCAAACTTTGAGATCTCATCCTTCATGAAGCCACCTGATATTGTATGGTTGCAGGTGTGGTGTAGTCGGTAGGGCTAATCGCTTCATGACCTCTACTGAAATGAGGTTCTTTTGGCTACCACTGTCGATAATGAATTGAAGTGGCGAACCCTTCACCCACATCTGTGAGTGGAAAAGACACTCCCCCTCCTCTGGGTCTTTAGGCTCATTCTTCTAGATCTTGGCAGTGGCAACAACGATGTTGGGCTCTGCATCAATGATATACTTCCCTTTTCCATTCCCTTGCTGGGTTCTGACTTAGGGTCGGAAAATGCATCTCATTCTGAAGCCTTCAAGTTGGCCACCAGTGACTGCTTGGTCTGATACTCACTTGTGTTGTGAGTGGGGCTCTTATGGAACTCACACCACTTTCCCGTGTCCTTCTTTGACTTCCTGTTGTTGTTATTTTCTTGCAGTTTCGATAGGTTGTCTTGGGTCATCCCGCCTTGGCTTTGTCCTTTGGTCTTCGAATTTGCAGATCCAAAGTCTCACTTCTTCTGTTTGAACTTTTGCTTGTTTTATATAATGTATCGGTAGGCTGTGCCAAGCGAGGAGATGTTTAAGGACTCCTTCTCTTCCTGGATGTATCTATGTAGGCAGTCGTGATATTTGAGTACCAAATGCAGCTCAAAATCCTTGATACCCAACTATGTGCGAAGGGTATGAAAAATGTTTGTGAACTCTGGAACATCTTGGTCCCTTCCCTACTGCAGTGTGGTCCATTTGATGTATTTGTCCTCATAGCTTTTGACATGGTAGTACTGCTCCTTGACGGCATCTCAGAATGAATCCAAAGTGGGTGCGGCTGAAAATAGTGAGCCTGTACTTTCATTCTTATGCTCGCAGTAGGTTTCCCACCAGTCCTTGACATGGGGGGCTGCTTTGAGAAGAGCGAAAACAATATTTTCCCGACTCAAAAATTCATGAACAAAAAAATACCCATCTAGCAGATTGAACCATTTATTAATGGCATTTGTGTCTATTTGACCCTCGAATATGGGGATTTCAAAATTAACTTGTACCTTAAATGGTGTGTCATTTCCAAAGTAGCTGTTGGAAGCCGATGCGTCGCCTTTGCATAGCCGCTGAAGGATCTGCGCAAAGCTGACCGTCACCGCATTCCTTTGTCACTCGAGGGCTTCTTTGAGCAAGATTTTGATAGATCTCCTGCCCCCTCATCTTTATTTTCATCCGCCATGGGAGGCCGTCAGGATTTGCAAGGCTGGTCTTGCAAAGGTTCAACCAGTTCAATCCCTAACTCCTTATATCCCGACCTTGTCGGGGAAATGCAAAGAAACACAGAGAAAAAGCAGACCGCTCTGATACCACTGACCCAGATTTAAACAAGAATGCAAAAACTTATAGAGATAACCATAAACACAGAGATGCAATTGAAATAATACTTCATCTCATTAATCTAAAATTGAAATATGCTTACAAACAAAAATGGAAATAAACCAGCTAGGGCGATGGTAGCTTATCTCTGAGAAGAGATGTGGCAACTACATGCCTCTGAACTATGTTACAATGAGGCTTGAAGGCCTATTTATTGTTGAGAGATAATGGAAAACCCTTAACATCCCAAAACCTAACCCTAGAAGATGAAACGCCAAATTGTGGGCCTCGTTTTGGGTAAGTTGGTACATCAACTTCCCGAGGTCGTAACTTTGGCAACCAATATTTGTTTGACGTGTACAATAGCTCGTTAGAAAGATCTATTCGAGCACTACAACTTTGGGAAGAGAAACATCAATCCACGAACCCATGTTGCTCCGAGATTTCCCAAAAAACGTCGTTTAGAGCGTCAAAACGGCTCCGGAAATTCAAGACCCGAAAACTTGCTAAAAATAGTAAATTGTGCTACAATTAAGGAAACTGAAAAACTTAAAGAGACAGTTGTGGAGGTCCAAATGGGATAGGTGGGTGGCCACCAAAATCCACCTGGATCAAGCTTATTTACCCTTACATTTTTAGGTCATCTAATGGAATGGTGTTATTATTTACCCACTACTTCTATCTCATCTTTTAAACATTTGGTTAATGATCTTCATTGCATCTTTGAAAAATATTAATATCAATACATTCTTAAAGAAACCGATAAGCTTATAATGGAATCAAATGAGCCACTAATCATTTTTCTAACTGGTTCCTTCACCCTTTTTATGAATTTGTAGATGAGGATGTGGACTGAAAATTCATGGATGAAAATGTTTATTTCTGTTTTAGGATGACTAGATAATATTTTGAATCAGATTCATCATGTTCTCTAGCTCAAATGGAACTTCATATTCCTTAAGAAGAGTTTGAGATTCCATTTTTTCCTTATCCACCTACTTTTGGTGTTTCATGTTTTGAACTTGAACTAATCCATAAATAGGAAGATCAATTTGTTGACGAAGAATTGGTTTTTCATTCACATCTTTCCCTTGATGATAATTTATCTGATTCCATCAATCACTCATCTTCGAATCTTGATGTTCTCTTATTGGCCCTCAACTCATTAATCAACTTCAACCCTTCGAAAACCATGACCCCAACCATTTCCTTTTCTTTAATTATACAGTGATGATTGTTCATGTCATGGATGAATCTTTGTTCCCACAAGAAGATTTAGATTTGTAGAAGTTTCGAATAGAGTTTGATGTGATCATCGAATATTTTATTTCAAGTATACCTCCTTTTGATTGACAAGATGATATGCTTATCATTTATGATTTTTGTGGTAATCTCAAAAAATTATCTGATTAAGCTCAATTCCCTTATGAATCTTATGAGTTAAATGATGACTGTTGTTTGGATAAGCAACTGACCATTTTTTTTTAGTTTGATTTCCAATCTTTCCAGAATTCAAAGTTAAGTTAGGTGAGTAGGGAACTTTAGCCTGTTCTGATGGTTGTGCTAGGCTCTTGTCACCTTTACAGTAGTTGTCATTTTGGCCATTTTAAGATTTTCGCAAAATATCTTGTCATAAATGTCATCTCATCAAATGAAAACTCTCTTTTGAGAGATTCTTGTGTTATTCACATAAAACTTTTGAACTCTTAAAAAGAAAGTTTAATGTGATTGTTGGACTTCAATCGCTACATCCCACCTCAAGAAAATCTTGAATATATGATGTGGAAACAAAGAGTGGTCTTAATAAATGTCAAAACTTTTGATCTTAACTACCATTAGCATCATCTATCAAAGAATTCAACTCACATGACAACACGTATTGTGGTCAAGCAATAGATATTTCTTATGACATGGATTTTTTTTTATCATTTTCTCTTATCAAAGTTTCTCAAAAGTTTAATTCCATGATCCTATTGCAGATTCCCTTGAAGGAACTTATCAATCAGGACATATGTCTGATGGATTGTACTTGCATGCATTTAATAAAGTCTTGTATGGTAGTGAAATTAGTAGATGTTGTTGTTGTTGAGTTTTTTGTCGGATAAAGCAGTTAGGGGTGTGACACCATTATGATTGCACTTTTCATTTTTATGTGTGAGTGCGGATGTTTGTGTTGTTTGTCTTTTCCATTGAAGTGTACCTTACTCAACCTTTACACAATGACATATTTCAACCCAAAGGCTGAGAGAAGATTTTATCGATGTATTATTTAGTTTAGGATATGATAGTTTGCATTTAGTTAGATGCATTACATTCCTATTTTTCTTTTCTTTTCCTCACTTAATTTTTTAGTTTCATTAGTCCTTGAATAAACCTAGTTTTGAGCTTCAAGATTATGTGGCTAATATTTTGTGAAAGGAAAGTTATGGTAACGTAAAAACCTTGGCTTATCTATTACCCTCTTCTTTTATTTGATTTACATTTTTCAAATTGAGGATTTTCAGATGGAAAATATGATCCTTCAGTTGGGAAACTATAAGAAACCATGATGCTTGTATCTATTTAGGATTCTTATTCCTCCACTCAGTATTTTTTATTAATATTGTGTTATATCCTCTCTATTTGAGTAGAGTAATATAAGGGGAAAACTTTTAGTGAACAAAGCATCAGAGGTCTTAAGCCTGTCTCTGAAGGAGCAACCTCTTCTACTCTTAATAAGTCAAGATCCCTCTTCCACCTCAATTAAAGGTAATAAGCTGCTAATCACATTTCTATGAAAAAATAGAAATAAAAGATAACAGAAGAGAAAGTCTTCTACTCAGAGAGGTGAAGAAAGTGACTTCACAGGGGTACTCTCCAGGCTTTCTAGGACTGAATAAATTCTTTTGTTCCTGAACTGACTCTGTCGGGGTACTATCTAGACTTGATAGTAGTGAAACACAACCAGTGACGTAAATATCATAAACTAATTGTTTTTAAATCATCGTGTTATATTACCTTTAGATTTATCGAAAGGATCATGATATGTCTTGTTTTACATTGTGTGATTCCATGTAATGCAATGAAGGATACTATATCTTTAACTAGGCGGAGAGGGGAGATAAGGTAACTCATATGTTGAATCAATACTTCTTGTTGAATTGAGACTTTGTGCGTAAATGAAACCATATTAGAGAAGTTGGGGTTTCTCCTAGTGTGTCACTAAGTGTTGTCATTGTGACAATGACCCTCCAATTTTTTTCCTAGGTCGATTTCAAAGCCTACATGAACTATCTTTTCAAGCCCCTTGGTGTTGTCACATTGTTTGATTTGTTACTTTTATGTTTTATCTAAGTTTTACATCTTCTTATGTCAATGTTTCCTAAGTGTCTTCACCTAACCTTTAGAAGTGTCTATGTTATTTATCTAATGGTTAGGTGAAACTTAACTTTTCTTAACTTAAAAACTAGCCTTTTTCACCACGCACACACAAAAAGCACACAGAAGCTCAAAAAACCAAACAAAATAAAGAAAAACACCCTTTAAATGAAAAGGTGGACTTCAAGTTGATGAAGACTTGCTCTTGTGTTGAGCACACTCCTTCAGGATGAAGAAGTACGCCCTCTTTGAGAACATTCCTTCATGCTTAGCAAGTGTGTGAATTCCTTCAGCATGAAGACATGCATCATTCTAGAATGTATGCATGAGATTCTTTGTTGCATGTAGGCACACTCCAAGCCCACTTCTCTTCTCTTATCTAGCTCAATCACTTGTGAACAAGTGGTGAGCATGCATGGGATAGATTTCCATGTAATATTTTTTAAATTAACCCAATTTTTCATTCATTTTCATAGTCATTCTCGTCTAGGTTGGTTCCACACCTTTGGATCAAGAAAAGCTTGATCTATTTGCATCCGAAGTAATTTTTGGGTGTCAAATATATTCGTTACCTTTCATGATTTTATTGTCAATCATGCTTTCCTTGTTCTCATTTATTTTATTTTAAGTTTATTTACAAGCATTTAAGTTCATTATTGCCTCTAAAAGTGTTAATTTGCTATGAAGGGGTGTGACTCTACATATTCCTTAACTCTTCACATTATAATAATGATTGCAACAACACCCATAAAAAATTGTAGATATTTTCTCCCCACATTTATAACATGCAATATTGTTGTTGGACTTGTCCTTATGCCTTTCTATGAAAGATCACACTTCTTAAACCTGAATCCTGACCAAATCAGAGATCTACGCTGAGAAAAGACATTTTTTCACCTTGATTGCATTTCTTCATCACGAAGAACTTACCCCTTCTTGAGCACATGAGCACACCCTGAAGGCTTGAATGTTTTCCCTTCATCCCTTAAGCATGCACCATTGTTCCCCCCTTTTCCTCTAGTGCATGGGCACACCATGAAGGCCTGAAGGCCCAAAGATCCATTCCTTCATCTCTTTAGAATGCAACAGTGTGCCCTCTTGTTCTCCTAGAGTGCATGAGTGCACCTTGAAGGTCTGAATTTTTATCATTCATGCCTCGTCAATGCATCTTATACCCTTGATGTTTTCTCTCTCCTGCTTGAGCGCATGAGCGTACTTCGAAGCCCTGAATGACCCTTGAAATCCCTTCATGCTTTGCAACTGTGCCCTCCTCGTTTGCATGCATATTTCTTGCCCATGCAAGTAGTTATGTGCCATCATTGAGAGGATTACCTTCTTAGTTACATTTAATGGCTCCTTAAATATGATTTGCTAAGTTGTTTCTTTTAATAGATAGGAGATTTGATAAATTTAGTCATTATCATCATGATTTTTCTTCCACAAACATGTGTTCAAGCTAAAAGTATTGTTACTCTTTCACCATATATTAGAACCATGCGTCCCGCTACACGTAAAGTGACCTCCAAAGAAGCCTCAGAGCATTGTAGGATCACTCAACACTCTCGTAATTATGATGCTCTTGTATGGCCTTGGGAAACCCTTTCCCATATAGACTTGATCATTTATTAAAAAAAAAATATTTTGAATTCCATACCTAAATCATCCCTTTAAAAATAGCATACACACATGGGTACCATAATAAATAACCCATGTATATTATTTAAAACATGAGAAAATAAAATAATATCCTAATTTTCAGGTGGGTTTTATGAGTTTCACCGAAAGCCCACCTACAGGAGTCCGTCACCTAAATGAATCAACTGATTTCTAGTGGTATTTATACACCTCATCGGAAGTCCTAATGAGATCAAGGATATATGATATCAAGATTATAGTATTTTTGGTCCCTAGATCAAGTCTGATTTTCCTTGTGCCTCTTGCACTCCCAGTCATAGGAAACCCTTGTTTCCTTGCATAGATGCTCATCCTTCATTATATGGCATCCTTTTTCACTTTATGGAGAGGTGATATTTGAGGTTTGGGATGGATGGATCCATAGGAAAGTTTCATTGGTATCCTGGTCAGATCAGGTTGTATCTATCCACTACTCTTTGCTAATATCAATAAACAAGCTCTGTCTAGTTTATTATATGTTATAATCTCAAGTTTTTATGATTCATGAGTAATATGCCATGATTTATTTGTTTATGCTTGATGATCTAACATGTTTATTATGCATTCGCTTTAGACAACTTTTTATGTATATGCTTCTAGGAACTGTCTTGCAGGTTTTCTCACTTGGGAGGAAGCAAAGGGTTTGGACCCCACGAGATCAACATTGAACTTAGGAGCTATAGGTACCCCTCTCAAACACAACATTTGTAGTTTGTATAGTTTTATTTTCTTGATTCTTGTTGATTTTTTTCCTTCAATCTATTGAGGTTGTCAACCCTTACCTTAGGGAAGTTTTTCCCACCAACATAGAGGCAAGCATTGAGGAAGCAAATGAAGTTACAAATCCTACCCTCCAAATTTATGTAGATACACAGAGATTCATATATAAGACTATTGAGGTCACATGGAATGGTATAAAGACACATTCATGTAGAAATATTTTGTTGAAATATTGGAAGATCTAGAAGCATATATCAATATCAAATGATCTAGGATGCATAGAATCGCATGTAGATTCCTAGTCATCCCTTGCACATAAGTGATCGAGTGGATCCGCACACACATGAATGACTCTCATCTTATGCTTCATAGTGAAATAAGTGGTCAGCCAGCTACCTATTATGGAGAGGACATGTAGACTTAATATAATATGCTTAGACCCATAGAATATGGCACTAACAATTTTTACACAAGATGGGCCAATCTTGACACAAGTGACATCATTATATATTGGTGTAAAGAGCCTAATAAGTTCTATTAATACGCATCTGTAGTATATCTAACATGGATTCTTAGGGATGTATATCAATATCTTATTGTTATTTGTTGTGAGTTGCATGGGCTAAATAATGTTGAGGTGTTTGGAGAGAACTGGAGATATATGCTCAACATGGTACTCACCTGTGGTAAGATATTCAATTGCATACATATATTTTCATTTTAGTTGTAACATCATGCAGGGAAGGACAAGTCACATTTGAGGGAATCTAGGCACCATATTTCTATATGGATACATTTCTGTTAGATAGAATTCATGCATGATGTGCTTTCCCAAGAATGTACTAAGGGAATCTAGGCACCATATTTCTATATGGATACATTTCTATTAGATAGAATTCATGCATGATGTGCTTTCCCAAGAATGTACTGGAACTAGACGCCACATAATAAGTTTCTAGTCTACTTCCACTACAGAGCATTTTCAAAATCAAGCTTCACAGGTGCATAGGACAGGTTGTCATATCATTTCTTTGCAGTCACATTCCATATGATATACAAGATCAATACTCCTTGGATGATCAATCACGTGAAGGAGTCACTACATGATATTGTAGATTGGTTTGTAGTGTGTGAGGTTACTTATATCATATTTTTTGGATATCATATCTACCCTCACCTCATTCTGTGATATGTGACCAATAACATGGTCTTGTAAGAAGTGGAATATCAATTGGACAAATGGTTGTCACCAGTCCTTCATAGAAGGAATAAAACCCTGTGTCCCACATTCCCTTTGATAATTGGATTATACGAAATGAAGAACCACAAGGCCGCAAGTGTAGGAATACAAAAGTTGGATCTCTTTCACTTCACAGATAAGGAATTTCATGGATATGATCCCAGGATAGTGTGTAGGCAACATTGTGAAAGGATAAGTTTCAATTGGGGATACCCATCAATATCTACCACAAAAGATGAGAAGGTCAAGAAATGGTACAATGCAGTTAGAAAGATACATCCAAGAATGGAAGTTGATTCATCTCATGATCCACCAAATCCAGATATGAAAGTATAGGAGGCCTCATAAATAACTCCATAAGAAAAGAGAGTAGCTCCTATGAAGAGGATCAAGCATGATTTGATAACAGAAAGAAATCAGAAATATGAAGTTGATCTTTTGAACACAAGAGTTATTCAAGCTAAACAAGATAGGATAAAATTATAAGAATAGGAGAAGAGGAAGAAAGATGAGTTGCTCGAGAATCAATAGGAATAAGAAGAGGAAAGAAGGATATAAGGAGAGAAACAACAAAGGCAATTCCAGGAGGAAGAATCAACATAAAAACTAAAGGATGAACAATTGACTCAAGAGATAAAGGAAGAGTTGTTGGAAGATGATATCATCTTTCCCATAGATGATGAACCAGGTTTCCCAAAAGAACCTCCTCTACAAGTGGTCATATCCCATTTGAGGAAATGGGAATAAAACTTCTACCTAAAGACATATTCATGGAAGTGTTCAATTTCACATTTGATTGGCTCAAGAAGAGGATCCTATAGTAAAGGTATAAATACTTCCTAAATGATCATGAGAACCCACTATCAGTATCTATAGAGAAGGTGATAACTTCCAATACCAGAAGGAATCCCAGGTAAATCATGGCATCAAATGTTACTTTTGATACAACAACATAGGACAAATATGAATATATGTTGAATGAGAATGCATGCTTAAAGGGAGTACTAGTTGGAATGATGTAATAAGAAAAACACCTTGCTGCAAAAAATCAACAATTATATTCACACAACTTTAATATAGTAAAATGGAAGTCAGGAATGGAGGAGGAATTGGGGCTAATGGAGGGAAGTTGGCACGATTATATGATGAGATGATATTTCTATAGCATATAGTAGCTCCACTCATTGGAATTCAGAAGAAAGACCAAGAAGTCTTGAAGTTGCTGAAATTGGCAAGTCGTGCGACTGATTAAATTTAGGAATGAGCTACCAAATACTCAAATTCTCCACCAAATTTCATTATAATGGATAAGATTATTACTAAAATGGACCAAGTTCAATTAAGAATATGTCATCAAAATTACAAATGTCTTGGAGAATACGCAACTAAATCCATTGCCACTTATGGTCATATGCACAATGATTTCAATTATCTAGCACAAAAACATGAGATGTCTTCAATAGGATCACCTGAAGAAATTAGAGGTAGGGAAATAATCATCCAGGAGATCAGGAAGTACACGGAATAGATTAAACAAGCATCAAAATAAGAAGGCTTGGAGATCACCAATGTCATTATTCCATAATATGGTATCATAAAAGTGAAAGCTCACAGGAAACTATCATGGATGTGAAATGATGTACAATGAGGCTCTAATACCATACTGATAGAGGCACTGGAGGTGAGGATGTGGTATGCAACACACTTGCTAGTTCAGGTCAAATTCATCTCTGCAGAATTTAGAGCATGGCCCACATATATCACCAATGCACTCCATGAGGAAGAAAAATATTTGTCAATTTGATAAGACTTTGTCCTATTATCAGTTTTGTCTAACATAACCACCGTCTCATATGTAATTTGTCTTTCGTTATAAGTTTTATGTAATGTATTCCAAGAGACACGTGTCACATGTGAATACCCACATATCGAATGTAGAAAGTCATGTATATGAAAAGTCATAGGAGTTGAATAGTCATGATCAAGCCCAAATATCATTGTCATTTTCTATAAATATTTTCTCATATCTCAAGCTAAGGGCTTGTATTCTTGGAGTCTTATCTTTGCTTCTCTTGTAGTGTATTGAAAATAGTTGATTCTTTGGAGAAGAAAGTTGTGGCTTCATGTTTCACTTCCAGATCTAGTGTTTTATCTATATAAGAGTGTACTTGAGATATTTCACTCATAATCAAAAGCTCTATGAGGCGACACTTCTTCATACATGTGTCGTGAATGTAGTAGGACTATTCTTTTTATGTTTACAATACATGTTGGTTTAATTACATACCAAGGATAATGAAATATATTATTACTTAGATATGGTTATTATTGAATAGGCGATGTTATGTTTTCATGATTTTTTTTATTATGTGGAACAATTTGCAGGTAATTAACAAGCCTTTCTCTTCATTGTTGGGTCCCCCTTTAGGATAGTACTATTGCTTTCCTAACTGGAGTCTCGTTCTCCTTTACTAGTCATAGAAGTTCCTTGTGCCCCTTACATTTGTTGCCTCACAAATCTTACATACTTGCTTCCCAAAAGAGTTGTTGTGATATCTTGTGAATGTTTTGTAACCAAGGCATATCTTTGAAATGTTTCTAATTGTGGTTGGACCATAGAGCCTGATGGGACTCCTACACCAAATGGTATTAGGTCTAACTGGGACCTCGCATTGGGGAGATACCATTACATTTTGGTGACATCCAACATTATAAAAAAACTATAATATATATTCACAAGTAATTGCCATAGTTTATAAATAAACTATCTATATCAAGTGTACTAGAAAATTAGCATGGTATCAAAGCTTTGGTAAAGAAAAGAGTGAAAATATCACTCTTTTGAAAACCCTACCCTGAGATCACCTTGAAAACCCTAAATTTATACTCAAGTTGGATCCATGAACTCTATTACGAAATCATAGAACAACTTAGAGTAGACCACTAACTTTAGGGTGTGGAAGACAAGAATTTACGTAAGTCTTGCAAAATAATATTATTTGGAAATTATGTAAGGAAAATTGACTAAACCTACAGATGAAGCTAGAAAGAAGACATACAATAAAGATGACATCACCACCATGAGCATTAATATGGACTTGTTAATGGTTTTGGAAGCCACCAATAGTAGGGGGTCTCCCTAATATCAAGTTTTAACTAGACCTCACACCATTTGGAGTAGGAGCCCCCTCTGGAAAATAGCCCCAACTACCATACATTTAATGATTTACAATGGATGCAACAAAAAAACATAAGAGAGTATACCTATACTTTTGAGATGAAAAAGTAAGTTAGTCTTTTGAAGTATTCAATTACAAAGTGTACAAATGTTCTTTTCATGAAAGGAGAAGAGAAAGTGAGTATTTAGAAGAAAAGTAATGGTACTATCATAATAATGACACATGGAGCTGTTGAAAGAATCATTAGTTGACCTATGAAATATTTCACATAGTAATAATGATCATTAAATCATGTAATAATGCACATTCAATAAGATATATGCTAAAGCCAATGAAATATTTTATTTTCTTTAGTATGTATGAACACCAATATATACTACAAACATTAAAAGAATAATCTTACAACATCCATGATACATGCATGAAAGTGTGGAAACTCAAGGATCCTCAATATATCAAGTGAAAGTCAGAAGTAAATAGTTACAATGGTGAAACAATAGCCCCAATAGTGGAACATTAATCCACTACCTTCTCCTCTAAATAATGATACTCTCTCGTATGCCAAGCGAGAGAATCCAAGGTGAAAAGTAATTTACCAGAGCTATGAGGGTTTGTTTATAACAAATGAGGTGACTCTTTACCTCCCATGTGACTCTTGACCTCCCTTATGACTCTTGAGATCCCATATGAGTTTTGAGCTTCTACATGACCTTTGAGCTCCTACATCACTCTAGGACTTCTTAGTGACTTCCCACATTCCATGTGTGACCCTTGGGCTTCCACACATTTTATATTTTCTCATTTTTTGGATATGAAAAATTACATTCCACAAATTGTGGAAAAATACATGGAAAACAAAGGACTTTTGTGATGATAATTTGGAAGCAATAACTTGGTAACTATGACATAAGACTTCAATGTAATGTATCAATGCCACGTCCTTCTCTTTTCTTCTATGTCTTAATTCCTTCATGATGGATATGACTTTCACTTCATCTTCGCCCTCCAAAGGGTGTCAATAAGTACTGGAACCTTCCAAGTCATCATAAGTTTACATCTCTCTATTGTGGTTCAATATTGTTTTACTCCTCCATGATATAATGACTTTGTCTCATCTCCACAAGTTTCCTATTCCTGTATGATAGCATCACTATGTCTCATCTCCACGGGTTTAATTTTTGTAAACTCTTCTTTCTAACTGATACAAAATTGATCTTGGATACCAGGTGATCGTTGATAAGCGATATTGCGATATGTCGATGTTCCGATGGGCCAATCACAGATCGCCAAATCCTCAATACTAGGGCCAATGCACATTGTGATTGCGACGTGGGATATGCCAATAAAAGGCGGACTCAATAAGAATTATGGATGTGATTTCATAATATTTGAAATCTGGAATTTTAAGTTTTCTTTGTATTTCCCATGTATTTGGGTTTTGACCATGCGACAATGCGATTGCAATATGGTGACCAAAGGTGGAGACGATGGGGATTATAAGTGTGATTTCATAACTTTTGAAGTCTGGATTTATGGGATTTATGTGTTTTTCCTGTGTATTGGTTTTTTGGCCATACGCCTATGCGATTGCGATTTGTGAAACAATGGCCGACCCGATCAGTTTATAGATGCGATTCTATATTATTTAAAGTCTAGGCTAAAAGCCCATGATGTGTTTTATGTGTGTTTTCCTGTCTATTTCTGTTATTTGCTATTTTGTCCAGGGGAAGGCAAAATGATCGAGTTTCCCATGCTGACGGCTCCTTTCCATTGTAAATGGATTCTTGTGGTGAAACAGTTGGGTTTTCCATGATGGGGGGTTGCAGCCGATGTGTTACAAATACACAGAGAGCACAAATGCTGAAGCTTGGTAATAATGTGCATAGAGGTTGAGGGATAACATAGAGAGCATAATTGACATAGTGTCACTTGGAGGTCAAGCGAACCCAGAAGCTCGTGAGAGCCAGAGCCAAGAGCCAGAGCCAGAGCCAGAGCTAGAGAGCTCACAACAGGCTTCTAAGAGCCATGGAGCTATAATGAAGCTGTAGAATATCAAAGAGATCAAATGATCAAGTTGTTGCTAGTGTCAAGAGTGTGTTGAAGATAGAAGAAGGAGTTCTAGAGAAAATACAGAATTCTGAGGGAGTCAGAGAAGCCAGAAGCTTAAGAAGCTCAGAGCACTGACTAAAGGAGTCAAGTCCAAAGAAGCCTAGATCTATCTGCAGAGTGAGGATAGCCAAGGATAAGATGGTATTCTAAACCCATAGGTTCAGTTGTAAACCAATGGTGTTGAGCATGGAGCTTCTAAAAGAATTTAGCCATAATCCCAAAGAGCCTAATCGAGTTGACTAGAGCTCAACGAGACGTAGCCCAAGATATCAGGGTGAACTCCATATTATATTGTTGTCTTATGTGTTTGTTTATTTGCTGCATTATTTACTGTTACATGTATTTAAATATCAACATAAGCAACAGAACCTAAGGCACTTAATAGTTAAAAACAAACACAAGCATACACCTCTTTCAAGCACTTTTAATTCCGGTATTGGTTAATCATAAGCTAGATATTGGGAATATATAAGCTTTGGAGTGGGAGAGGTTCTTGTCAGATTGACAAGAAGCCTTCAATGCCCCATTTCAGATCAGGTGGTATCAGAGCCTAAGATTGATCAACCTCACCTTCAAAGAAGGTTATATCAGAACTGGTTATACCAGAGTAGGTTGCATCATGCAGCATGTGGTATCATATCAGAATTTTGATTGACAAAGCAAAAGATTGCTTGTCCAAAAGGTGTTTGGGAAGTTAAGGATTGATTTTATGATTGATTGTATGCTTGTTTGTAGACTGACTATTGTGTGAGTTTGCAGAGGTGAAGGGAAAGCTACTGATAGGTAAGTCCAGGAGAGGACAAGAAGGAAGAAGGGTTGAAGTCATTCTTCTTATCCCAAAGGACCTCAAAGAAATTCTTGAAGCACAAGAGGTTTGTCAAAAAAGGTTGCTTGAATAAGCTATTTGTTAATTGTGTTTGAAGTTCTTTTGTTCATTTTGATAATGACAACTTCTACAAGTGAGTCCTCAAATTCTTCTTTCATCACAATATTCTTTGATGAAGACAAGAAGCAAGACTTGTTCACCACGATGGATATGGTGAGACAAATGTATGAGGATGGAAGGAAGAGCATCATACTTAGATAGCAGTTGAATTCCATGGAGGAAGAGAAGGAGTTGCTTTCTAACAAATTGCAGGAAATGGAGAGGCAACTTCATATTGCAAATATGAACCTGAAAAGGATGCATGAGTTGGAGACGCAGCTCTTTGTTGCCAAGGAAGCCTTAGTCAAGTATCAGCTTAAAGAAGAGGTAAACAATACCTATTTGTCTTAAAATTATTTTAAGAATGTTTATGTTGGTTATTTTCAAAAACATACCAGAGGCATAGGTTCCAAGTTAATGTCCAATATGGGCTATGAAGGAAAAGGCTTGGCCAAACATGCACAAGGTATTGTTGAGCCAATAATGGTTGAGGAAAGGCCTAAGTATTTGGGTCTTGGCTATGGAAAAGATTATGGAGAAAGTTCCAAAACTGCCATCAAGAGAATTGAAACAGTTCCAAGAAGGAGTTTCATTACAGGTCTTCTACCACAAGCGTGTGAAGGTTGTATTCTTGGGGAATGCAATAGTGTGAAGAATACTTTGCAGAAAGAAGGTGTATATTAACATGCACTTAAACCAGAGAGTTGTGGAAACTCTGAAAGCCTTGAAGAGATTGATGGTGTTCCAAAGGGAGCTGCTTCTTCATTCAATTCACCTCCTCATGAAGGAAATAAAGGTGAAAGAGAAAGGTATAAATCTAGTTCTTATCATATTCCTTTTGATTATGTTAAGGATGATAAATTTCCATATAAGTATGGAAAAGAATTGCATGTTCCTTTTTTATTTTGGATAACCATAATGTTTCTAGATGTTGGAAGAGAATGGCCACATACAGAAAAATTTTGAAGGAAAGGAAGCAAGAAGCCAAAGGTCCATTGGACAAGGCAAATCATGCTGTCAAGAGGATGCATATGTGTTGCACTTACTACCATAAGCAAGGACACATTGTTGAAAAGTGTTGGACTCTGAATCCAACAATGCTTCCATGAAACTTGAAGAAGGTGGAAAGAGAGAATGGCAAGAATGGAAAAAACGATTCCATGAATGATGTGTTTCAGGATGATTCACATGTTGATGCTGATGTGCAAACAAAGGTACTACCTTTGAAATGGATTGGTAAGAAATGGTTAGAGTTCTTATCCAATTAAAATTGCATGTCTATTGATGCATTTATTTGCATTTCTTTGTTAATGGAATGCAAGTTGTAGGATTTTACAAAGAAGGTGAAAGGGAAAAGTTGAGTAGGAGACTCACTTTATTGCTACAACATTATGTTCATTTCAACTTTGAAAGTACAATGTGCTCAAGCGAAAGTTGAAAGGTGAAATGCATGCATAAGCATGATATGCATGAACACAGGGATGTTGATGATTTCCTTGTATTTAAAAATGTATGTGTGATTAACTTGAAGGGTTGATTGCTTTGGAATGCATGTAATGAAATATTGACTTGGGAAATGTTGATTTGGTCTCCAAGATGGAGATAATGATGAAGTGTTTCATCTTTTGAAAAGAATCCTTGAGATCTTTTCTACATGCTTGACTTGAAGGGTCATTTGTTTTAAAGGCATGTTTTGTTGGCTTGTTATCTAGTCAATCATTTGTATGCATATGCAAAGACATGGAGGTGTTCACTAGATGTGAAATCTATTTCTTTTGTTGAAGTAGGAATTTAGGCCATCCAGTTGTTGTCTGTAATCCTATTGTTGTTAACAGTTGTTGTTGATAGTATGTCAAACAGGTACAAATGAAAATTTTGTGAAGCATATGTAACTTCACATTTGTTTGAGCCACCTTGGATCAATGATCAAGGAAGAGAAGTTCAAACTACCATTTGTAAACTTCTTAGCATGAGTTCTACATGAATTCAAGGAGGAAAATAGTTCTTCCCAGGAGGACAAGCACATCCAGGAAGGAAAGCGGCCAAAGGCTTTGGTTCAGAGGCGCTATGCGAGGCAAGTGTATGAAGGTTGAAAGAAGAGGGTGTTGTTACTCTCATTTATTATTCAGATCAATATATAAGTCCTTTGGAGACCAAAATATTTTTAGTGGGAAGGCGTGATCCAAAATCGATCTTGGATAAAACTCTAAGTCTAAAAGAATTCATATAAGAGGTAAAAGGTGCTAAATGGCACAAATCCTTTGTAAATCAGAGGAAAATGAAAGTGGAGATATGATCTTGGAAATAGTCCCATTCCATAGATCTCTTCAATCTGAATATAATGCAATTTGAATCGGCTAAAATGGACTTCGGATGAAGAAGTTATCGCAAAAAGAAGTTTGCCCATTATCCTTAGAAAAGGAGGCAATTTCTTATAAATGGGACTCAAGGGAAAATTTGTTTTTAAACATAAAATCCCTTAGAGTTCATCGCATCGCATTCCTTTATCACATCATAATAAACTAAGGGAGAGGACTTAAAATAGGCACAAAGGCTTTCAGCGGACCCAACAGATTTATGAATAAAACAAGCAAACCTTTTGAGTTCCGAAAGGAAGGCAGTAAATGGTATTTCAGGCAGGCTTCAAGCAGTAAGTGGTATTGGGCGGGCTTCACCTGATTTCGTACATTGGCTGACATGTGGCATGATGCAGGAGAGAGAAAACCAATTTTTTGGGCGGGTAATCTCTACGTAAGTAGGCCACCCGAAAATGTTGCCAACTGTTGGATTGGAGATCACGGGATCAAAGACAGGGATTAAGCAGACTGTTTGCCATTTCGGGTTTACTGTGAACTATTAGATTAAAATATAGATCAACGGTTGTGATTGAATCGGTGGTTGCTGATCAGGAAGGTTGAAGGACGAGGACTTATGACCATGCAACTGTCGATAAGCGATATTGCAATATGCCGATGTTTCGATGGGCCGATCGACGATATCTACAATCGACTAGCGGTGAACCCCCAATAACAGGGCCAATGCACATTGCGATCGCTCTAGTGATATTTCAATAAAAGGTGGATCCGATAAGAATTGTGGATGCGATTTCATAATATTTGAAATATGGAATTTCAAGTTTTCATTGTATTTCCCGTGTATTTGGGTTTTAACCATGCAACAATGCAATTGCGATATGGAAACCAAAGGAAGACCCGATGGGGATTATAAATGCGATTTCATAACTTTTGAGGTCTAGATTTATGGGATTTCTGTGTATTTCTCATGTATTGGGTTTTTTGGCCATACGCCTATGCGATTATGATTTGCTATAGAATGGCAGACTCGACGGCTTTATAAATGTGATTCTATATTATTTAAAGTCTAGGCTAAAGGCCCATGATGTGTTGTGCATGCATTTTCCTATGTATTTCTGTTATTTGGCTATTTTGGCCAGGGGAAGGCAAAACGATCGGTTTTTCTATGCCGATAATTCCTTTCCTTTATAAATGGATTCTTGTGGTGAAACAATTGGGTTTTCCATGATGGAGGGCTGTAACCAATGTGTTACAAATACACAAAGAGCACAAATGTTGAATCTTGCTGAGAATGCATGCAGAGGCCGAGAGATAACATAGAGAGCAGAATTGACAGAGGGTTGCTTAGAGTCAAGCGAACCCAAAAGCTTGTGAGACCTAGAGCCAAGAGCCAGAGCTAGAGCAAGAGCCAAAGAGCTCACAACAGACTTCTAAGAGCCATGGAGATGTAATGAAGCTACAGAACAATAAAGAGATCAAATGATCAAGCTATTGCTGGTTTCTAGAGTGTGCTGAAGATAGAAGAACGAATTCTAGAGACAATACATAATTTTGAGGGATTCAGAGAAGCCAGAAGCTCAAGAAGCTAAGAGCACTGACTGAAGGAATCAAGTCCAAAGAAGCCTAGATCTGTATGTAGAGTGAGGACAGCCAGGGATAAGATGGTATTCTAAACACATAGGTTCAGTTGTAAATGAATTGAGTTGAGCATGGAGCTTGTAAAAGAATTCGGCCATAATCCCAAAGAGCCTAATCGAGTTGACTAGAGCTCAAGGAGACGTAGCCCAAGATATCAGTGTGAACTCCATATTATATTGTTGTCTTATGTGTTTTTTTATTCACTGCATTATTTACTGTTACATTTATTTAAATATCAGCATAAGCAACAGAACTTAAGGCACTTAACAGTTAAAAACAAACACAAGTATACACCTCTTTCAAGAAATTTTAATTCTGCAATTGGTTAATCATAAGCTAGATCTTGTGAATATATAAGATTTGGAGTGTGAGAGGTTCTTGTAAGCTTGACAAGAAGCCTTTAGTGCCCCATTTCAGATCACTAACCTTCTAGATCATCCTCTTGTCATGATAGGGTGATAACACCTACAAATGAATTTTACTCATAAAAAGATGAAATCCATCCAAAAATCACATATTCTGTCTTTGTGAGAATTTTCACTGTGATGGAACATTCACCAAGGGTTGAGCAAAAGGCCTTCTTGGGCATAGGGAAGAGGGTGAAGAGGTAAGTTGTGGAGGACTTGGTGTTATAAGTGCATAATGCACAATGGAAAAGAAGGAAGAGGCAAGGTTATGCACATTGCATAGATATTGGAGGTATATATGGTAGGATTTATCACTAAGAATTCACAATGCATAGTGCTTGAGATGAAGGGTCTAGGTGTTGCATAATTTAGAACTACAAGGGGTAGAAGATAACTCTACTACTCACTAAAAGTGTTCAATGCACAATGATGAAAAGGTTAGTCAAGGCATTATGCAGTAGGCAATTCTAAGATACAAGGGTGGCAAGCTTGGGTACTATAACTGTGTAGCACACACTATTTGAGGGAGACACTCTATTACGCATTTGGCTTATGAAAGGGTATAGGTATGCACTAGAAGTGTGCATTGGACAATTCTAGGCATGGTTGGTCATGATTTGTGGATTGGGAAATTATAACTATCAAGATTAAGTGACTATGCTTTGATGTGGCTCAATACACAATTGAAGGAGGTTGTCCTCTAGGATTTCCTAGTGAGAATTTCCAGGAGGTAAGAACTTTGTCACTGTGGCTTAGGACAAAGAGAACAAAGAGAACTCCAAAACTGATTGAGTGTTGGATCAATGAAACAAGGGAGTAAGAGTAATAACAAAAACAAGTCCAAGACATTATCACACACAATTATGCAATCAAACGCTTGACTAAAATATGTGCAGTACCAAAAATCAATATTTCTATACTAAAACAATACTAAGGAAATCCTTATCTCCTAGTTTAACACTTAAGAAATATCCTTACAAAACATGTGTCGATTTTAACCAAAAGGTGCAGTATGCCATGGGGCATGTTCAATGCATGTTCTAATGATAAATAACATCAAATAGTGTAATAAAGTGTGCTATATTTCTCTCTAGGAGTTGTTCCATGGTACTCTAAGGATATCTGAGAACCAATGAAAGTGACACATGTAAATGAAAAAGTGATGCTTGTGGAAACAAAAGAAAGAACAAGAGACATATGAAAGAAAGAAAGCAAGAAAAAGGGAATAGGGGCTTCACTGGGGGACCAATACCCTACCACATCGGTTCATATAGGGCTATATATATTGAGGAAAATTTGACTTAATATATTAGGGGATATAAAGGGAGTAATGTGTTTTTATATTGATGGCTATAAAAAATGGAGCACAAAGTTAATGAAGAAATATAAAGGGGTATAAAAAATGTCAATGAAAAAATGGATACCTATAATATCCAGTGAAAGTAGGGGATTTTTAAACTAGGGAGGTGTATTGGGTTCATATTGGTAGGGGGTCAAATAATGTGATTTTTAGAGGTATTTTCCAATATGTAGTCAAATTAGGGGTATTGTTTAGTATACCATAAATGCAGGAGATATGTTAGAGGTTCATTTGGTGAAGCCCCCGTCTTATTTTCTTTCTTCTAATAACTTCTAGAGAAAATTCTAAGTGATAACAGAAAGGATCTCCTACCCCCTTGTTTTTCTTTTCTTCCACTATGGTTCGTCGTCAGGTTTTGTGAGGCTGGTCTAGCAAACGTTCAACTAGATCGAGCCCTAACTCCTTATACCCTCACCTCGTTGGGGGCATGCAAATAAAAATAGAGAAAGAGAAGACCGCTCTGATATCACTGATCTAAACTTAAACATGAACACAAAAAATTACACATATAACCACAAATACAAAAATGCAGCAAGAATATCACTTCATTTCATTAATATCATAATATTAAAATATGCTTACAAAAAAAATGGAAATAAATTAGCTCGGGCGGTGGTAGCTTATCTCTAAGAAGAGATGTGGTGGCTACATGCCTCTGAACCATTTTATATTGAGGCTCAAAAGCCTATTTATTATTGAGAAACAATGGAAAACCCTAAACATCTAAAAACCTAACCATAGGAGATGAAGTGCTAAGACTATGGGCCATGTTTGGGTAAATTGGTACATCAACTTCCCGAGGTCATAACTTTGGCATACGATCTCCATTTGGCTATAATAATACCTCATTTTGAAGATCTTGAATAGGAGTAAAAAACCATATCAAAAATATGGTTTAGGTAGCTCTTAGACTCTTATTTTTCCCTAAAACCATCATTTAGGGCATCATAATGGCTCTAGAAGTTCAGGAGCAGAAAAGATGCTAAAAATAGTAAATTGTGCTACAAGTAAGGAAAACGAAAAATTGAAAGGGACAGTTTTGGGCCTCCAAGTGGAATAGGCAGGTGGCCACCAGTATCCACCTGGATCATTCCTCCCCTCTTAGGAAGCAATGGTCCCCACTATGGATAGTGCCTCCATGAGATGGGGAAATTCAATTGAACTTGGTCCTTGTTGACCACTTGCCTTTGTGAAGGAGTTGACCATCTTTGAAAACACGATATAGTTGGATCATTTGCTAGTGAGTGTTCTTTCTCTGTGTGTCCATGATCCGACCATTTGTGGCATGTTCCATATAGTCTAGTTTTAGCTTTGCTGGTGTGAGTTGTTTGGCAACATTGGATGTGTCCAACGATGGTGGAAGGTACGGACAAAGCCGGTCTACATTGAACACTAGGTGTAGACCAAGGAATGGTGGAATGCTAAGCTCGAAGTCATTGTCCCCTACAACATTGGTGATGGTGTTTGGCCCATATCAGAGTGGGAGAAGCTTGTAGTGGGGTCCAATGAGGTGCTCTTTCTACAAATGTAGCAAAAATTTGTTGGCTTCCAAGAACTTGTGCGACACCCCATGTTGATCATGGCACTACTTGTACTTAGCATTGGCTCTGTCCAATATATCATGGACCTATTGGTGTATGTGTTGAACACACTCAATGAGGTTGTTAGCCTTGTCAGCTTCAGACTGGACATCAGATGAATTTGCATGAGTAGCTGCAAATGGTATGGCCACATCAATGGGACATAATGGTTGAAATCCCAGCCCTACCTGAAAGGGGATGTGGCCCGTTGAGATGCGGAAAACTCTGTTGTACAAATGATGGACATAGGGGAGAATTTCATCCCATGTGTGTGGATGCTTTGAGTTGTACATGTGAAAAATGTGTACGATCATCCTTTTGACGACTTTTGTTTGGCCATCAGTTTGGGGATGGAAATCCATGGAATTAGTGAGTTTTTTATCCATCATCGACTAGAGACTTGACCAAAATTCACTTAGGAATGTGCTTTCCGACCAGAGATAATGGACTGTGGGATCCCAAAGTGTAACCACACTCGCTTAAGGAAGAGCTTAGCATTGGCCTCTACTGTGATACTCTTCCTGCAGACAGCCATAATGACCATGATAGAGAATCTGTCAAATGACCACGAAAATGCATTCATTGTCATGCTTAGTAGAAGAAAATCCTGTCATGTAATCCATGGATATGGATTCCCAAGGTCAATTAGAAGTAGGCAGAGGAGTGTATATGCATTGGTTCTTGATGTTTCGTTTGGCAATTGTGTAGGCAACGCAGGATTTAATGTGCCTCACAACATCTTGATAAATGTTCATCCAATAAAAGTAATTTTGCAATACTGCCACTGTTTTTTGTTGTTATATACCTAGGGGGAATAATATGGGGTACAAAGGGAGGTACCCAAGAGAATAATGTAATAATGTGATGGGCCGTAGTAATAAATAAAGTGGTTAACCCATATCATGTAAGAGACCACAAGTAGTTAGTAATAATGTTATGCACCTATGGTATTAGATAGATGGTATTGAGGGAACCATGGCAATGACCCATGGTACTATATGTATGAGGCTTATATAGAGGCTAGAGACTCCACATTGAGAGGTGTCAAGGAATATTGTATGCACAGGCATATGGCTTATGGAGTGTTCTCCTTCCTTAAGGAGTGAACGTATGGTGTTTCCCTCCCTGAAGGGTTTGATCAATAAAGTGAATCATTTATCTATATTCACATCTTGTCATTTCATTTTTTATTTACATTGTCTTATATTTTTGGATCAGATATATAACAAGTGGTATCAGAGCACTTTCTTGGGCAAAAGTGGAGAATTGTTTTTAATTTTTTGCAGGAACCTTCTGGGGCGGCGAGTTTTCATATCAAATATGTATGTTTTGGGGAAAAATCTACAGGATCTAATTGTAGATATGGATTTCTTGGGAAAAAATACCCGATTTCAAAAAGAAATCAACCGAATCGGAGTCCGGATGAAGGAGATATTGCTGATCTAAAAATTAGTGGTGTTGCAGACAATTTTTCGGGGCAGCAAGTTTGCGGCGCAGATCTAGACGTCTTGATGCAAGATCTATAGAATCTAATTGCATAACTAGATTCTTTGTAAAAAAATACCCTATCTAAAAAAACAGTCGAATCGGAGTCCGGATGAGGGAGATATCGCTGATTTAAAATCAGCTATTTTTCAACAATTTTTTGTGGCGGCGGGACAGTTGCAGCGTGGATCAGCAATTCCAGTGCCTAGATTGAGATTTCTACTACATGGGAAGATGCAGAATTGTTGTTCCATTTCCGAAAATAGGTCATAATAAGGATTTTGAGAAATACTGACTGAATTGTGGCCATTTCAAATTTTCACAAATTTTTTTTTGTGATGGCGAGCCTAGATCAGAATTTGAGGGTCTTGTATAAATTTAACGGCTCTCATCCAGCCAGATTGCTAGCAGAAATGGAGAAATATCTCAAATTGAATTACGTCACAGATGATGTGACTCAGCTGAGTGTGGGAAAAATGTACTTGGACCACGAAAGATGGCAATGGTGACAGTGTCATAAAAAAATCCATCCAAGGACAACTACTTGGCAGATGTTTGGAAAATCTATTTGCAACCACTTTGAACATAAATATAATTTTTTGGGTCCTCTTACTAAGCTCACAGAGACTGACACACAACCTAGCAAAGATTTTATTGGTATAGGAAAGAAGGAAACCAAGAAACCTAAAGGGTTATTTTCTGCTAGCATCTCCCTATTGCAGGTTCATGGATTGATTCAGAAGGAGAAGATCGTTGTGTCTATAAAACCGAGTTGCAAGCAAAATCTCATAAATGTCAATTTGGCAAAAAAATTACAAGTGCCAGCGAACCACATGGAGCAACACAGGTTAATAATGATCAAGTGCAAGTTTATAAAGATTTGAAGATTTCTATGGACAAGTATGTATTGCAATCTAATTTTTATGCTTCAGATATGGCTAATGAGGATGTTCTTTTGGGATACCCATGGATGGAATTGGTGGGTACTATAAATATTAATGTGCAGAAGAAATTCCTGAAGCTCTGGTATAAAAAGAAGAAAATTACATTACAGTATATTTCCATCAATAAACAGGTAGAGTCCACAGAGGCTGAAGCAGAAGATGTTCCAGGGATTGAAATATCAGATGATGAGCCATTGATGATTGAAAATCAAACAAAAATAGAGGTTGAAGTAGAAAAGGATATAGGTGTTGATACATCAGATGAGGGCTTAGTGGTTGAAGTAATATTGGAAGATAAGACACCACAGTAGGCACCACAACATGCACTAGATAACAGTCAGGCTCTAGTAAGGGATGAATTAAAGAAAAATACATCGTGGGTTAAAACTTCAACATATCATCACCTACATCACCCCGCAAGACAACAACCAACAAGATGGCAACCAATTAGCCACAAGGATAACAACCCCCCCAGGATAGATAGAGAGGAGTGAAGATCCACCTACTACATATCAACACCGAAGAGCTGCCACAATCAAGTTCCATCTCAAGCGAGCGAGGCACCAGCTAGATCGAGGGTTCACCTTTCTCTTGGATGGCTAGATGCACGTGCATGGTACCAATGGAATACTCCTTTGAGTAGATCTTATTATTTGTGTTCTTCCCATTTTTCGGGGAAAAAATATGTTAAGGGGGTGGAATGTTATATACCTAGGGGGATAATATGGGGTACAAAGGGAGGTATCTAAGGAATTAATGTAATAATGGGATGGGCCATAGTAATTATTAAGGTGGTTAACCCGTATCATGTAAGGGAACACAAGTAGTTAGTAATAATTTTATGGGCCCATGGTATTCGATAGATGGTATTGATGGAACCATGGTAATGACCCATGGTATTTTATGTATGAGGCCTATATAAAGGCTAGAGACTCCACATTGAGAGATGTCAAGGATTATTGTATTGTCAAGCATATGGCTTGTGGAGTGTTCTCTTTCCTTAAGGAGTGAATGTATGGTGTTGCCCTACCTTAAGGGTTTGATATCAATAAAGAAGCATTTCTATCTATTTCTATCTTGTTATTTCTGGGTATATTTGTATTCTCATATATTTTCAGGTCAGATCTATAACAAATGGTATCAGAGCACTTTCTTGGAAAAAGTGGAGATTTTTTTCTTTTTTTTTAGAAATGCTTTTCTTTATTTATTCAACCCTTAAGGTAAGGCAACACCATACATTGACTCCTTAAGGAAGGAGAACACTTCACAAGCCATATGCCTATTCATACAATAATCTTTGACATCTCTCAATGTGGAGTCTCGAACCTCTATATAGGCCTCATACATACAATACCATGGGTCATTACCATGGTTCCCTCAATACAATCTATCTAATACCATGGGCCCATAACATTATTACTAACTACTTGTGGTCCCTTACAAGATACGAGTTAACCACCTTATTTATTACTATGGCCCATCCCATTATTACATTATTCCCTTGGGTACCTCCCTTTGTACCCCATATTATCCCCCCTAGGTATATAACATCTATACTCTTAAATGCCTAGCGACCCGACTATAGTGTGCCTCCCAAATCATCTTGGCACTCATTCTTGTAGGAATCCGGATGTGTCCCAGGTAGCATAATAGTGAATTTTGGAGGTGAAATTTTTTAACTTGCTTACCTTTCAGGAATGTCTTGTATGTGTTTCCGAATTATAGATCGCTCTCATAAAGATGTGGCCACCTCGGACTCTAATGCCCAGAGGAGACGAGCGCAATGATTAATGCCATGACTGAAGCTCAGTTGAGGAATTCTGCAACATTATTGGTGCTACCCTTGTTGTACTTAATGTTCAAATGGAATTTTTGCAGGTATGTGGACCATTTCTGATTGTGATCATTCTACAAATTCCATTGTGTTTGTATGAATTGGAGGGGTCGGTGGTCTGTGTGGATGACTGTTTCCTTCCCCATAATGTAATGCTTCCATTGATGATAGGCTTGCACATTGGAATACATTTCTTAGTCATAAGTAGGATACTTCTGGGCTGTGTCTGAAAGTGTCTCACTATGGTAAGCCACTAGATGCCCCTACTGAGTAAGAACTGCACCAATAGCATAGTTAGAGGTGTATGTCTCAATCTCTAATGGTTGTTGCAGGTATGGTAATGTGAGAATTGGTGCAGAGAAGAGGTGACGCTTCAGCTCATAAAATTCCTTCTTTTAGATTAAAGACCAAAAAAATTTTCTTTCACTCCACCCCTGGTGACTTGACTTAAAGGCCAAGTGATATGAGAGAACCCCAACATGAAGCTTCAGTAGGAATTGTAAAAGACCCATAAATTTGTAGAGCTCTATTAGATAGGTTTGGGCTAGCCTATCCTAAATGACTTGTATCTTGGTTGGGTCCACATGCACACCTTGTTCATCAATGATGTGCCACAGATATTTAACCTGGGTCATGTCAAAAGTGAATTTCTCCAAATTGGAACACAACTTGTGTTGTCGTAGGGATTGAAGGACTTTTCGAATATGGAAAAGGTGCTCCTTCCAACTCTTGCTGAAGATCAAGATGCCATCTAAATACACTACCATGAATGCAATGGTGAAGGGTCCCAAAATGTCATCCATCAATCTCATAAACATTGCGGGGCATTCCTCAACCCGAAAGGCATGACCAACCATTTGAAAAGGCCCTCTTTCGATTTGAAGGAAGTTGTTTGGTCAATTTAGAGTGTCCCAAACTTGCATCTTCCCTATACACCTTTCTAGCCTTTTTCCATTTACCTGGACCTCCTAAGCTATCAAATCATTGAATATTAGTTTAAAAAGAGCATATAAAATGGTTTCCTAACTATGTCTTGTGTCTGCTATTTGATCTATATTTTTGCTCATTCAGCTGCGGAATCTTGTCACTTTCCGCAGCCAGTTCAACTTTTCGCAGCCTTTTTGTTGAATTCTATGTTACAGGTGTCTTCAAGTGAATCCAGCCACATGGGCAAGTTGCAAATGATGTGGACATGGACCGTGTCCTATTGGTTCAGCCGAATCCCTCACAGAAGGCCGTGGTCAAAGATAGTTAAGCGGTAGTCAACCTAAGAGTCCTACTGTGGCAGAACTCCGTTTTTCACCACGTGAGGACTTCCGTGGTTGTTCCAAAATCTCAGGAGATGTGTTAACACCTATGGACTGCTCCATGAACCGAATCTAACATCCACTCTCCTTGGATTTAATCTTGACGGCTACCATAATGATAGATTTCTGGACATGGTTATTCACGTGTCTTTTTATCAGCACAGATTTTAGGAAAGTGGTTATGTCATCCTTTGTTATAAATAAAGCGTTCTCATATACATAGTAGTTAGCTTGTCGAATGTAATTTTGACTATTTACGAGCCCACTGTGTCGTAACTTTATTTCTGTGTTATGACTGCATTTTAATACATGAGAAGGCACTGCTTATAAGCTCAATTCGTGGTCGTTTGTTGATTGGCCAAGGTTGTACAGAGGGCCCCTGTACATAACAAGGTTTTGTTAATTGCTGTATAGTTTCATGATTTATTCCTTTACGTTCTAATGCCATAATTGTTTACTTGTATATATTGCACTGCTTATGGTATTCATGTTGATTGTTGTCCATAGTTTTTATGCTTTCTAATGCTGTTAACTGATCAGTGTCTTTGTTTCAGATTCTAATAGGTAGCCTAGGCATTTGCACATAGATTTATAATTACTAATGACATGGAATTATTCTTATCCTTCTGCTGATTTATTTCTCTTATTTCTAGTTCCAGCACTGTTTTATTTATTTCAGTTTTGCTCATTTACTTTTCTGCAAGACAGATATTAAGTTACTCATGTCATTTTCAGTTACCTCCTAAAGCCAAAGCAAGACGAATGGTGAGGGATTGAAGTATGAATGCGTAGGTTGATATTAATTTATTTTTCTGCAAGTTAGTTATTGAATTGCTCATGTCATTTTCAGTTACCTCGTAAAGCCAGAGTGAGACAAATGGTGAGGGATTGGAGTATGAGTGTGTAGTTTAAAATTAGTTTCATTTTCTTCAAATTAGATATTAGATTGCTCAATTTGTTTATGATTACCTCCTAAAACTAGAGCGAGTCGAATGGTGAGGGGTCAGAATATGAGTTGATGTAATGTGATTTTAGTTTACTTTGCTTTCAGTTTTTGAATTTCTCTGAGTTCAGTTTCTTTTTATACAGCAACAAGGATACTAGGTTTCATGGTCACTAGCTCATTGTTTCTTTAATTAAAATAGTGGTACATTTTCATTCTCTTTTTAGGAATTAATTTCATCATTGCAAGTTTTAAAGCCTTTTTGAAAATTTTGAAGTTTGGAAATCATTTTAAAGGACACCATTTTCTTGGACACTTATATCCATACTTGACTTTTAGAATTGCCATCTCACATTAGGGAATCAACGAAGATAACCCAAAAAAAAAACTAAAAATCAAAAACAACAAAAAGAAAGAAATCAGTTATCTTGCATATATAGTGCACCTCACTTCAGCAGTTTACGACTCCCAGATTGACAATTACATATAGCAATTTAGGACACTCTAAATTGACCAAACATTTTGGCACCAATGTTTGGTCAATTTAGAGTGTCCTAAATTGCTATATTTAATTGTCAATCCGGGAGTCGTAAAATGCTGAAGTGAGGTGCACTATATATGCAAGATAACCAATTTCTTTCTTTTTGTCGTTTTTGATTTTTAGTTTGTTTTTGGGTTATCTTCGTTGATTCCTTAATGTGAGATGGAAATTCTAAAAGTCAAGTATGGATATAAGTGTCCAAGACAATGGTGTCCTTTAAAATCATTTCCAAACATCAAAATTTTCAAAAAGGCTTTAAGACTTGCAATGATGAAATTAATTCCTAAAAAGAGAATGAAAATGTACCACTATTCTAATTAAACAAACAGTGAGCTAGTGACCATGAAACTCAGTATCCTTGTTGCTGTATAAAAAGAAACTGAACTCAAAGAAATTCAAAAACTGCAAGCAAAGTAAACTAAAATCACAATACGTCAACTCATATTCTGACGCCTCACCATTCGACTCACTCTGGATTTAGGAGGTAATCATAAAAAAAATGAGCAATCTAATATCTAATTTGCAGAAAATGAAACTAATATTAAACTACACACTCATACTACAATCCCTCACTATTTGTCTCGCTTTGGCTTTAGGAGGTAACTGAAAATGACATGAGAAATTCAATAACTAACTTGTAGAAAACTAAACTAATATCAACCTACGCATTCATACTTCAATCCCTCACCATTTGTCTTGCTCTGGCTTTAGGAGGTAACTGAAAATGACATGAGTAACTTAATATCTATCTTGCAGAAAAGTAAATGAGCAAAACTGAAATAAATAAAACAGTGCTAGAACTAGAACTAAGAAAAATAAATCAGCAGAAGGACAAGAATAATTCCATGTCATTAGTCATTATAAGGCTATGTGCAAATTCCTGGGCTGCCTATTAGAATCTGAAACAAAAACACTGATCAATTAACAGCATTAGAAAACATAAAAACTATGGACATAAATCAACATGAATACCATAAGAAGTGCAATATATACAAGTAAACAACTATGGCATCAGGAACGTAAAGGAATAAAGCATGGAACTATACAACAATTAACAAAAACTTGGTGTGTACAGGGGCCCTCTGCAAAACCTCGGCCAATCAGCAATCAACCACGAATTGAGATTATAAACAGTGTCTTCTCATGTATTAAAATGCAATCATAACACACAAATAAAGTTACGGCATAGTGGGCTCGTAAACAGTCAAAACTACGTTCGAAAAGCTAGCTACTATGCGTATGAGAATTCTTTATTTATAACAGAGGATGACATAACCACTTTCCTAAAATCTGCGTCGATAAAAAGACACGTGAATGACCACATCCAGAAATCTAGCATTATGGTAGCCGTGAAGATTAAATCCAAAGAGGGTGGCTGTTAGATTCGGTTCATGGAGCAATCCACAGGTGTTAAAACGTCTCCTAAGATTGAGGAACGGCCACGCAAGTCCTCACGTGGTGAAAAACAGAGTTCTGCCACCATAGGACTCTTAGGTTGACCACCGCTTGAATATCTTTGACCATGGCCTTCTGTGAGGGATTCAGCTGAACCAATAGGACACAGTCCATGTACACATCATTTGCAACTTGCCCATGTGGCTGGATTCACTTGAAGACACCTATAACAGAGACTTCAACAAAAAGGCTACGGAAAGTTGAAATGGCTGCGGAAAGTGACAAGATTCCGCAGCTAAATGAGAAAAAATCTAGATCAAACAGCAGACACAAGACATAGTTAGGAAACCATTTTATATGCTCTTTTTAAAATAATATGCAATTATTTGATAGCTTAGGAGGTCTAGGTAAATGGAAAAGGCTAGAAAGGTGTATAGGGAAGATGCAAGTTTGGGACTCAACATACCCCCACTGTGAAGGTGTTGCATGTCCTCATGCAACCAAAATTTTGATCATTCCCCCTTTAGTCCATGTGTTCTGAAGCTTCTGCCAGTACATCTAGTCCTCTTCTCTTCTTCCTTGGTGCTACTATCATCCTGGGCTTCCTCATCAAACATCTAAATTTGAGATTGATTAATTCCCTACTCAACTTCCTGCACTTTTTCTTTAGTTTCTTGTTCTTTTTCAGCCAGAGTCCTAGATGTAACATAGTGTTGTCATGAATGATCTTTTCCACTTTTCTTTTCTCCTTTAATGCTTCATTTTCTTGTTTAATGTGCCTGTTTAAGACCTCTAATTCAAACACTTCTTGTTTCAATGATTGGACTTGTGCTTCTTGTGTTGTGTGAGGCAGAGTGGATGACGTGCTCGGCCTGCAGCTGTCTTCTCTAAGGATTCTAGAAAATCATACACCTCTTGCTGATTTGGATCTATTTCGGGTGTTTTCCTTGGGCTGATCTCAAAGTCTTGTTGAGGAGGAGGACTGATTTCTAACTCTGGCCGAGAAGGACTTATGTCAACATCTAGAGGACTGGTTTCAATATTTGGCTGAGGATGAGGTGGGCTATGGCCAGCTGGAGGTTTCTTGGGTGTTTCCCCACCCAATTCAATAAAGTGGGGTCCTTTTACTTATGTTTTCCTCCACTTTCCTCTAAGCCTGCTGCTTCTTCTTAAATGTTGTGGGCTAGTACTCTCTTCTTCCATACTCTGTTTTCCTTTTTCTTTCTTCTTGGCTGTAGCCGCTTGTTTTCGAAGATGCACTAGTCTCTCAAACAACACTTGATAGTCTTCCTCTACGGATGGTTTTGGTGATTGGTAGACATCCTCTATGCTTCTTTTTCCTTTCAATTTTCTCTGTTTTCTATCCTTGGTTCTTTCCTCCTCTCTTTGATCAACTTCTTTAGTTTTGCTAATAGGAGAGTCTTGAATTATTGCACTTTTCTCTTTTCTCCTACTCCTTCTTGGTGTTTTTGGTGTACTTCTTTCAGGTGCCTTAGATGGCTCTTGAAAGTAGTTTCTTACTAAAAATCGTTCCCAGGTATCCCTGTTTTTCTTCAATTGGTCTTCAATTAGAATCCTCACAAGCCCATGATGATATAAATGAGGTTCTATGTCTTCTATGTTCTTTTGGACTTTTGTGCACATCTTTTTCAAGCTCTGCAATAAGAAGTAGTGCAGATTAAGGGTTTGGTTCTCTAAAAATTTCTTCAATAACCAAGTATGATACATGTACATTACTCTAAAACGGCCTTCACAAGTAATGAACTTTTGAATGATTAATAGTAAGCTGGCCCACTCTTCTTTTAATGCATGAACACGAATTCCTCTTGTGAATACAGTTACGTCCATACCTGGGTTACGTAATATGACTCCCCACGCCTGCTCGTACAAACTCTTGTTTTTGAACCAGTTTTCACCTTCCTGGGGCAGGTTTGTAGCAGTTGTTATGGATGCTTCGGTGACTGTGAATTTAAGGTCCCTAATTTCCACCGCCTGGCCATTGAAAGACCTTACAAAATCTTTTGTTATCTCCTTATTGTGGCCCTTAAATTTTTGAATGAAACGTAGCCATTTTGCCTTCTTCAGCAACTCTTTTACTTGAGGGTATCCTTCTAAGAACTTGGGTCCTTCCGGTTCTGCCCTCAATAACTGACCCATCCTTTCTTCTATTTGAAATTCGACTGCTAAGACGGCTAGGTTATGGGGTTTATGGAGAAGAAACAATGGCTGAAAATGGAAGCTGGAGAATAGGTAGCGGGAGTGTTCAGGGACTGTAAGCAGAAACAGAGGACAAGAAGCCGAGGTGAGTTCACGAAATGGAGTGGAGACGTATATGAACGAGGTGGTAATGTAGCCATGGCTTTAATAAAATGGCAGGGGAGTGAAGTGAAGCCAGAATTTTTAAAATGAATGGCTGCGTGGGAGATGTTAACACGTTTATGAAATGGCTGTGGAAATTATGCGGTGGAGAGGAGCCGTAATTAAATGGGTCACATCTCATGATTACATGTGGAGTGGAAAGTGCAGTCAACTATGAGTTAAACCCAAGAATTTATCATGAGACCATTTAGGGAATAAATGCATGGTTCGTGGAGTAATGTCGTGGAATGGTAATGGAGCTATCGTGGTAATAATTGCATATAGTGGAGCTTTAAGGTTTAATAACTATGCAAAATTATGCCTTTGATTGCTATTTGAAAGAAATTTTTACTCATACCTTTGAATCTTTGTCATTTGTTGTCCATTAGCCCTTAATCAATTGCTCCTTATTGATGCCTTTAGATGCTCCATGTCTTCGTAATATATCCTCAGTAATACCTGCATTTTCATGATTATTGAACTAACATCTTGATTGTCAATTTGAAAAACAGAGTGGTGGTCGCGAAAATTTCTTTTGGCTGCGGAAACTGATTCCAGCTGCGGAAACTAGCACAGCAACCACTTGGCTGAATAAAGATAGTTAGATAATAACTAACTGAATGAAATTGGTCATGAAAGAGACTTTTATTAATGAAATGGATGAAATGGAGTGGAGTGAAATGAAAATGAAATGGAGTGGAATGAAAATGAAGTGAAGTGAAAATGGGAAAGAAAGAGAGATTTTTTTTGGAAAATATAGAGTGTCAGGTGTTTCTGATTTTCACTCTATATTTTTTGTATAAGACTGCCAATCAGTGATTGGTTTTCAGGCTTATACAAATTTTTTTATTTTTTTATTATTTTTAACAGAAAGGAACAAAGGCTAGGCTGGTGGAGAAGAAGGACTCTTCTTCACCAGCCTTATTGCAGAATTCTCTTGAAACATTTTGACAAATTCCTCTTTTGAGAGTGGCATATGATAAATCTTTAATCTGTGGCCATTCACAATAAGAGGAGTTTGAAATTCATCAATGGTCTTGATTCTTACTGCTCCATTGCTAAATACTTTGTCAATCTCATATGGCCCAAGCCAATGAGTTTGAAATTTACCTTTGAAGTCTTTAAACTTGGAAACAAATAGTAATGCCCAATATCCCTCTTGAAACATTTTCTCTTTGATGTATTTGTCATGCCACTTAGCCCTTTGATGTTGAACTAGATCAGTTCTTAGGATTGCTTCTTGTCTGATCTCATCCAGCTCATTCAACTGCTCCATTCTGTGCTTTTGGGCTTCTGATAGATCCATCCCCAACTGAACTGTCATCTTGAAGGTTTTGACTTGAAACTCAATGGGGAGCAGGACTTCTTTCCCATAAACAAGCTCATAGGGAGAATGTCTTGTTGTATTCCTCCATGTACTTCTGTAGGCCCATAAGGCTTCAAGAAGCCTTTCTGCCCAATCTCTTCTGTGTAGATGAACAGTTTTGGTGATGATGCTTTTAATAACTTTGTTTGTAGACTCCACTTGGCCATTTGCTTGTGGATGGTAAAGAGTAGATTTTATGTGCTTGATTTTTTATTCTTCCATCAGCTTCTCCATTATGTTGGATGTAAATTGACTTCCCTGGTCTGTCAAAATCTCTCTTGGGACACGGAAGCGAGTAAAATTATCCTCATAAAGAAAACTAACAACTGAATTTTCAGTAGCAGAAAGTAATGCTTTGGCTTCTACCCATTTAGTGACATAATCAGTACATACCAATATATACTTCTTTTGTTTAGATGGTGGATTAATGGGTCCAATGAAATCTAAAGCCCATTTTTCAAAGGGTTCGATGAGTACCTATGGTTGTAATGGAATTTCATTTGAAAGAGTCGGTTTCCCTACTCTTTGACAGCTGTCAAACCTTTTGACATATTCTTTTATATCTTTGAATAGGGAAGGCCAATGATATCCTAAAGAAAGGATTTTATAGGTCGTCCTTTTGTCAGCAAAATGTCCACCACATGGTTCATCATGACATGCCTTGAGGATGTCAGGCATTTCATCTTCCCTAACACATCTTCTGATCACAAAATTTGGCCCTGTTTTGAACAATTCATTAGAAATCCATGACTATTTTGGACTCTCCTAAATAATCTTTCTCCTTTCAATAGGAAATAGACGTGGAGGTAGTTTCCTTGTAACCAAATAGTTAGCAATATCTGCATACCAAGGAGTCTTAGTAGTTACTGCAAGTAAATATTCATCTGGAAACATATCCTCCAGAGGAGAATCTTCTTTAGTATTTTGGATCCTAGACAGGAAATCAGCTACTGTATTTTGTTTCCGTGGTCTATCCAACACAGTAATATTGAATTCCTGTAAAAGTAAGAGCCATCTTGTAACTCTGCCATTAGTAACAGGTTTGTTCATTAGATATCTAATCGCAGAACGATCAGCATGGACAAAAGTCTCATAGCCTGTTATATAATGTCTAAACTTATTGATTTCATCAACAATAGCTAAGAACTTTTTTCAGTCACAGTATAGTTCAACTCAGTGGGAGTAAATTTTTTACTGGTATAGTAAATGGCATAAGAACTAAATCCTTTTGACCCAACACAGCTCCTAGAGCTGTATCTAAAGCATCTGTAGAAATATGGAAAGGAATTTTCCCGTTTGTCCCTCTCAAGATGGGTGCTTCAGATATTCTTGTTTTCAAAGTTTCAAATGCTGATTGACAATCAGGATCCCATTTGAATTCACAGTCTTTTCTAAGTAGTTTGAAGAGTGGAGATGCTATTTTGGTGAAGTTTTCTATAAATCTTCTATAGTACCCAGTAAATCCCAAAAAACTTCTAACATCTTTTTGACAATTTGGAATAGGCAACTTGGAGATGACTTCAACTTTTGATCTATCAACTTTAATCCCATCCCGTGAAATGTGATGTCCCAAAACAATACCTTTAGTAAACATCATAAAGCATTTTACATGACTTAATGAAAGGTTTTTTTCTTTACATCTTATAAGGACTTTTTCCAAATTCTCTAATGCCTCTTCAAATTAATTGCCATAAACTGTAAAATCATCCATATAAACCTCTACACAATCATGGATTAGATCAGAAAAGATTCCTAGTACCGCTCTTTGAAATGTTGCAGGTGCATTACATAATCCAAAAGGAAGCACTTGGTAAGGAAAAGTTCCCCATGGATAGGTAAATGTGGTCTTATCTTGATCTTCAGGTACTACCTGAATTTGATTATAGCTACTAAAACCATCCAAAAATGAAAAGTACTTTTTGCCTGCTAGAGTATCTAATAACTGATCGATAAAGGGCAAAGGAAAGTGATCCTTCAAAGTTTCTTTTTTCAGTTCCCTGTAATCAATGCATACCCTCCATTTACCATTCTTTTTAGGTACTATAACCAAAGGAGAAACCCATCGGCTATCTGAAATTGTATAAATGAAGTTTACATTTACATTGAGTAGTTTTTGGAGCTCATCTTTCACTATCTCCCTAAGGTTTGATTCATCCTTCTCTGAGGTTGTCTGATTGGTCTACTATTTTCCTTAATGTAGATATGATGAATGCAAGTCTTAGGGTCAATACCTTTCATATCAGTATACTCCCATGCAAATGCAGTATAATGTTTTTGCAAGATTTTGGTTAGCTATCCCTGTTGTGATTTTTCCAAGTTTTTGTTAATATTCAATGTTTTACCTGGAAAAATCTCAATGGTGGAACTACCAAAATCTTCCATAGAGTAAAGAGACATTTGTCTAGATGATAGATACTCAATGTCAGAATCTAACTGAAATTATGTGTGGTCATATTCTGAAGATGTTTCAAAATTTTCTAATGTGTTCAGAATTTGACTATCTTCATTGATTTCAGAAATGGTAAAGGCAGGTTGTATAGTGTCCTCATCATCGACCCATTCATTATCTCCTACTACTATAATTGCTTTGCTGAAGGATACAAATTGAATTTCTTTGTCGAATCACTGTCAGAAGTATACATATCCCCAGATCTACAACTGATAAAAGCAATAGCTGTGGCTAGCCAAGGTCTTTCTAAGATGAGTGGGTGCCCTCCTAGATTACTCTTGGGAGTTAAAATCATGAAATCTATTGGATATTCCCAAGAATCTAAGGAGACCGAAATGTCTTCTAATACACCATCTGGTTTGATAATTGATCGATCTGCAAGTTGCAGTAGAGTAGGTGTGAAAAGAAGATTAGGAAGTTTTAGCTATTCCATAGTCTGTTTACTCATAATGTTGATAGTAGCCCCTAAATCAATCAAAGTATTTGGAATTTCTACCCCATTGATATGTGTTTTGACAATTGGACTACCGGGATCTACATACTTCTACATGGTAATTTTTCCCATCATGATATCTGCAATTTTTCCTACCAGGTGGATTCTTCTTGTACCTCTTGGTTTCCTTCCTGGTCTTTTGAGACTCAACTCCTTTATTGTTTTTGCTAGAATAGGAATCTCTGTAATGGCTTGTAGCAAGGGAATCTTGATACAGACATTCTTTAATTCATCTAAAAAATCATAGTCAGGCAATAAGATTTATTTTTCCACTCCTTTGTAAATTTGTAATCTTTCAGGAAAAGGAGGTGTGGATGAAGATGCAGGTTGCTCAACTATAGGAGTTGTGGGGGTTGACTCTTTTTATTTTTCTTTTTGAGTGCTTGCGTTTTGAGGAGATGCTTCAGAACCTTTATTCGCTTCAAGAGAATCTTCCTCAGAAATGTTTTGCTTTTGAGCATCTATAGAAGGATTTTCTAAAACTCTACCAGATCTGAGTTGTATATCATTGAGAGGAACAATCATATAGGTAGGAAATTGTTGTCCTTCTACCATGTAAGCATTTTGAGGATTTTTATTATTGGGATTTGGCAATGGCTGGGAAGGTAGTTGATTTGTATTTTGCTGGAATGGAAGCAAGACTTGGGAATTTGGATTTTGTTGAGAAGGTTGTTGTTGTTGCGGAAATGGCAATGAAAGTTGTGGATTTTCATTTGGATGTTGTGGAGCTTGTTGATTTTGAAAAGATGAAGGATATTGATAAAATTGAGCAAATCTCCCATAAGGATTTTGCAACCTTGTACCCAGGATTGAAATGGATTTTGAGGTTGGGACCAAGGTTGTTGCCAAGGATTCCAGTTTGGTGGGGGTTGAAAGTTCATGGGGTTGTTAAACCCTTGATTTTGTTTCCCTTGCCAAGGCCTTCTTGAAACAAAGCAGGGAGACTCAATTGAATTTGGATCTTCTTGAAAGATAGCTTTGAGCCCAGGAATTGAAGGACAAACCTTGGTCTCATGGCTTTCTGAACAAATCATACATGTTTCTACAACTTTGGCATCCAAGGCGAATTCCCTTAGAGCATGTTTCTTCCTACATTTCGGACAAAAGATGGCCAAGGCTTCACCTTCTACTTCTTTTCTGCTTGTTTTGTATTTTAAGGGTGTCTAGTTGCTCACTAAGGCTCCCTAAAATATCAGTTTTGAACTCATCAAGCATGTTGCCAATCTCAACCCTACTTACTGATCCAGTTGCAGATTTGTTGGCTCTAATGAGAGAAGGATCTCTAGGCCCTTTTCCAGTTTTAGATTTTCCCCTTGACAGATGGAAACATAGTTCTGCTATATCATGAAGTGGAAGTTGAGATATATATCCTTTTCCCATCATGTTCAAAATATCTATCCATTCATCTCTAATGGATTTTAATAGAAGGGCTTTCAAGGTTTCCTCATCTAGGTTATTCATTTTTGCTCTTTTTAGGTTGTATTTAAATCTTTCAAGTAAATCCTCCAAGTTTTCATCTTCTTTTTGCACCATTTTGAATACCTCATCCTTATGATTGGTGGGCATACAATAGTCCAGGTATCTATCCAAAAATGTTTGTTTCATATCATTCCAAGTCCTAATAAATTGAGTGACTAATCCCATGAACTATTTTAGAGCAGCTCCCTTCAATGTTGAAGGAAAAAATTTGAGTTTTTGAGAGTCTTCCATATAATCATAAGTTCGGCACACGACTTGAAACTCAAATAAAAATGTTTCAGGATCCTCACTTTGCAACCCATAAAAGTTTGGGAGGACAGATGGTGATATGTTTTTCATTGTTGTACGAGATTCCTCATCAACTATAGGAAATACAAATGAGTTATCTCCATCCCTATTTCCCCCGTTGTTACCTCTACCTCCTCCATTGTTCCCTCCTCCTCTACCTCTACCTCTACCTCCTCCTCCAAATACATTTACTACTTCCTCTGTCACGATAGTTTCATCAGAGATTTCAGAGTCCTCTAGTTCTTCTACTAATGGCGAATTAGGAGGAATTTCTCCTTCTTCTTCTTTAGGAGATTCTACTTCCTCGATTACAATTTGTTTTCCTGTAGAAGTAAAGAAAGGGTCTTTTCCTAACTCAGGTTCAGTGGATAGTGTGGGAGAGTCTCCTAATTCAAATGCTGCCCCTTAGACTCTAGGAATCCTAAGGCTAGGAGTGTGAGTTGGAGATGATGGAGCTGTATCTTGTCTATACCTTGAAGTAGATGGAGTTGTAAAAATCGAACTCTTGGCCCTAGCTATAAACTTTCCCCTAGAATCTCTTGCTCTATGCATGTCATTTTTTATTTTTCTTCAAGTCGGGCTAATAATTCTCTTTCTGATCTTCCAAATCACTCTAGGTGCAAGAAGAGAGCATACTCAAGAAATTACTGAACCAATAACTCTCTTTTCTGATCCTCCATATCACACTAAGTGCAAGAGGAGAGTATACCTTGAGAAGATATCAATTTTTACCTTCCTTGAAATTTTCTTGTTTTTTTTAGGAAATTGGCTACCTAGTTTCACTTCCCCGACAACGGCACCAAAATTTTTGGTCAGTTTAGAGTGTCCTAAATTTCTATATTTAATTGTCAATCTGGAAGTCGTAAACTGCTGAAGTGAGGTGCACTATATATGCAAGATAACTGATTCTTTCTTTTTGTGGTTTTCGATTTTTAGTTGGTTTTTGGGTTATCTTCGTTGATTCCCTAATGTGAGATGGCAATTATAAAAGTCAAGTATGGATATAAGTGTCCAAGACAATGGTGTCCTTTAAAATGATTTCCAAACTTCAAAATTTTCAAAAAGGCTTTAAAACTTGCAATGATGAAATTAATTCCTAAAAAGAGAATGAAAATGTACCACTATTTTAATTAAAAAAAATACTGAGCTAGTGACCATGAAACCAATTATCCTTGTTGCTGTATAAAAAGAAACTGAACTCAAAGAAATTCAAAAACTGCAAGCAAAGTAAAATAAAATCACATTACATCAACTCATATTCTGACCCCTCACCATTCGACTCGCTCTGGCTTTAGGAGGTAATCATAAACAAATTGATCAATCCGATATGTAATTTGTAGAAAATGAAATTAATATTAAACTACACACTCATACTCCAATCCCTCACCATTTGTCTTGATATGGCTTTAGGAGGTAACTGAAAATGACATGAGCAATTCAATAACTAACTTGAGAAAAATAAACTAATATCAACCTACGCATTCATACTTCAATCCCTCACCATTCGTCTCGCTCTGGCTTTAGGAGGTAGCTGAAAATGACATGAGTAACTTAATATCTATCTTGCAGAAAAGTAAATGAGCAAAACTGAAATAAATAAAAAAGTGCTGGAACTAGAACTAAGAAAAATAAATAAGTAGAAGGACAGGAATAATTCCATGTCATTAGTCATTATAAAGCTATGTGCAAATGCCCGGGTTGCCTATTACAATCTGAAATAAAGACACTGATCAGTTAACAACATTAGAAAGCATAAAAACTATGGAAAAAAATCAACAAACAATGTAAACTTTGAAACGGGAACTATAAAATCAAAACGGGAACTCTGGCCGAAAAACCCCAAAAAAACATCAAAAACAGTGCTAAAAATTAAAAGTGTGTATACTGGAACGATATTTTTTTTTTTAGGTGTCAATTTTGAACGTGTTTTAAAAATGGCAGTGACTACGAAATTTACTACGAATTTTTCGTGCAAAATATAGCTTGAAAACGAAAGTGTTGATACTGGAATAATGATTTTTTTTTTAGGGTCAATTTTCAAACTTTTTAAAAAATGCTAATAAAACCAATTTTTTATGTCTCAAACAAAGTTAAATTTTAAGGAAAAAACACATAAATGTTTCTGGTAGAATATCATTTTTCTTTCCTAAGTATAAATTTAACATGTTTTCAACCACAACATGCTAGATACAAAAGAAATTGAAATTTTTTCAACTATAAAACTAAAAAAACATGACATTATGAACAAATTATATCACTGAATGAATTCAAAAGTCTTTATTTGTATAATGAATAAAACAGACATTATATCTCTAATTTGATATTGCATTGTAGATATTTAAACAATAAAATTTATCATACTTAAGACATAATCCAACAACATAAAAATGCTTCATAACTTCTCATTTAAAAAAATATGGAAAACATTAATTTTATTTGAAGATACGATGCATACATCAGTTATATAAACTGTCTTAAACAATTATTCAAACTCAATCACCCAATAACCGTGGCTAGGCCGTCGTCGTGCCCCCTTCCCCCAACTCATTACCGATCTTTCCCATTCACCCATGCCCTCTTCCCCTTCTGCCCTACCCATGCGCCAGTCCTTGCTACCCCCAACTGACCCACCCATGCACCATTTCCCCAACTCTTCCTTCCCTACCCCACAACTCTCCTCCCCATAAGCCCACCCCCTAACTCCCATTCCCCTCCAATCTCAACTCCTCCCCCCTTCCTTAACGCCGGCCGCATGGGCCTCGCGCCCTACCCCCCTCCACCCTACCCTTACCCCTACCCCCTACCTTCCCCCACACCCCACCCTTACCTTACCCCCCAACCCCCGCCACCCCCCTACCCAACCCTACCCCCCCCCCCCACCCAACCCCTACCCCCCACTACCCCCCTGCCCCCCCCCCCCTACCCCCCTCCCACCCCCTACCCCCCCTGCCACCCCCCCACAACCCCCTGCCACCCCCTACCCTACCCCCCCTCAAAACAATATAATTAGCCTCTCCAAAAAAATGTTCATAATTTAAACTTAACCACTTTATACATATGAAGCCTTATGAGTCTTAAATTTTTACTTTAAAACTAATCCTAAATATTACATAATTTAATAAAAAATTGTATTATGTGTCATCTAAGATCTAAAACTTGCTTATGTTTGGTTAAGAGCTCATTTTCTTAGGTAAGGAAACAAGTTAACCACCAATACCTAAAGACATCTTGTAGGAGTGAAAGCTTACCCCCTTATGAACCACTAACAAATTATTTCAAATAGCCTTATTTTCTTCAAATAATAGTAATAAATCAACCTGCATTGGGAGAGATAACTTTACTTAGAGCTAATTTGACAACTAACTTACGATAAAATTTCTTGCTTAAAAAATATGCCATATAAAATACATTAAATAATAAAAAGATAAAAACAAATAAAAGAAATATTATAAGAAACCTAACTTGTCTCCTCCTTAATTGCCAAAAATAGCTGACAACACCGCATAAGGTAGAAAATCCATTTCTAATAACAAGCCTTTAAAAAACAATGGTGCGTCTATACCAGAAATGGTCACGTTTTGAACGGGTCAAGCTTTACTGGTCTTAAATTATTATTTTCTTGGATTCACCAAATCGTAAGGAGGGTCCATTTGAAGAAGTATGGTTTCACTTCTGGTAACGTGCATTAAAACCACATAAAAAGAACAAATGCCATGCTACAGCTGCCAAACTTATGCCATGTAACATCAACTTTTTGTCACTATTTTTCGTTCCAGCAGACAAAGAACCCGGCATAAAATTTAGTCAGCGATACTTTTTGTACTATCAATGTCTATGAACAAAACCAATAGACTTTGAGTTGAATTTTGCAGCAAGTGTATTGGTATTGGTTCCAGTCGTCTTCACAATAAAATTATTGATGGTACTGTGTGTCTTACGATATTGAACTCTGATCTTACGATGCAGTGATTGTGCTGTGTATTTATCTTATCTCGCCTATTTGACAGTAAATAGCTTTGTCACGGTATTTGGGTGTATATTTTCTAGATTAGAAGACACTGTGTAACTTTTCCAAAGTATATTGGGTGGAGTTGGTAATTTACTGCTTTGTTTCGACTTTTCCGAAGCATTGAAAAACCCTACATAAGGTAGAAGATCCGACAGCAATGTTGCAGTATAGGCCCACCCATAATTCCATGGCAGGCTCTCTCAATAGCTAGATAAATTTATTGATGTGGGGACGGACTTTGTGTAGGGTATGAATGGTTTCCTTTTGTATGATTCTGCTACGGTGAAATCAGCCTCTGTCTGATCAGCCATCAAGCTTTCTAAGATTTGGTTGGACCGCGGGTGAGATTTTGGTTGAATGGCAGGCACATAGCATCAAGCTTTCTGAGATTTGGTGGCGCTGCGGCGCGCAGTGGCACCCCCGGGCCGCCCCGCCCCGCCGGAATCGGCGGCGGGTCGATTCCGGGAATCGACCCACCGTCGGTTGGGCGGGGCGGGGCGGCCCGGGGGTGGCGCTGCGGCGCGCAACGCCACCCCCAGGCCGCCCCGCCCCGCTCGACCAGGAATCGACCCGCCGCCGGTTGGGCGGGGCGGGGCGGCCCGGGGGTGCCACTGCCGGGCCATTGTAAATAGTTTCGCTGTTTTCCGTCGAACCTGCGATAATTATAGTGAGATCGTGCACCAGTGACACAGGAAAATGGTGTTTTTTCTTTTGTTTAAATGGGCTTTGACACTTGCAGTAATCTCTATTACAATAAAATTTTAATGAACCCAAGAAAAGAAAATTGAACTTGCTTCAACCAACTCTGCCAACCATCAGGACTAACAGAAAAGTGGTGCTACTGTGGTGTGGTGTGGATTTTATTTTCACTCACACCATCATGCACAGGCAAGCCTTTTTGTAACATGTGAAAAGTGGCACCTGCACGTTACTCTCACGCGGCAGACGCTGTGTGTAGTGTGTGGACCGATGAAGCGAAACTCTGACTTAAGACGAATAACTATTAATACATAAACCAGGCACAAAAATTTACGTATCTTCTATATATAATGAGAAAACGCTCAACCAATTGACCAAAAGCTTTGAAACCCTTCCCTTCCGCTATCATCTTTTAACGTAAAAGATACAAATCTTCTGGCCCGCTTTTACGCAGTCTATTGCGATGAACTACTGCGGATGGATCGTACTAAATTACGTAACAGATATGAGAAAAAATCACTCCCCTCTCTCTCTAGAGAACCCATAAGCATTGAAAGACACGTACATATAGCTCAATAAACAAGATGATCTCGTTACGTTAAAGAACTATTATACAGAAAATCATAAATAACTTATTCGTTAACTGTAGCAATCTAGTATTCTTTATTTTTGTCCATTCAACTGGGTTTGGCCCATTTAATTTAGGTTATCGTGTGAGTTGACCATTTCCCGTGAGAGACTCATCGAGGGCATTTATTGATAGGTATATGAACGAACACGTATATATGCATATATAAACAATATAAACCAACTCAACATATAAATGCATATATAAGTATATATGAATTGTTGATCACAATATATATAATCCCAACATATGTATATACGAAAGTCATAACAAATAAATGAATATAGAATGATATGTGTGTATATATATAATTGAATAATTATAATATATATAATCTCAATACATATATATACGAAAATCATAACAATAATGATACATATAAATGAATATGTACAATTATAGAGTTATTAAAATAAAATTAATAGTTGCATTGCAACGTTGTTTTAATTAATTAATGAAGGTTGTGTTTGTTTGTGCAGATCTGCATTTCGTTGTTATTTGAGAATGCTTGTTATTTTTGTCTCTATGTTTTCGTATTCTATACAATGAAAATCACTTTAGCATAGTTTTATTTTTTACTTTTTTCTTTGTGTAAGATTTGTGTTTTGTCATTATTTGAGAACGTTGTGTTTTTGTAATTGTTTTCACAAGCCACACTATGCACTCCACAGAATTATAGCAGTTGGGCCAAACCCAGTTGAATGGACAAAAATATGAGGGGCAAGTTCAATTTTCTTTTCTTGGGTTCATTAAAATTTTATTGTAATAGAGATTACTGCAAGTGTCAAAGCCCATTTAAACAAAAGAAAAACACCATTTTCCTGTGTCACTGGTGCACGATCTCACTATAATTATCACAGGTTCGATGGAAAACAGCGAAACTATTTACAGCGGCCCGGCAGTGGCACCCCTGGGCCACCCCGCCCCGCTCGACCGGCGGCGGGTCGATTCCCGGAATCGACCCGCCGCCGGTCGGGCGGGGCGAGGCGACCCGGGGGTGCCGCTGCACGCCGCAGTGCCACCAAATCTCAGAAAGCTTGATGCTATGTGCCTGCCATTCAACCAAAATCTCACTCGCGGTCCAACCAAATCTTAGAAAGCTTGATGGCTGATCAGACAGAGGCTGATTTTAGTGCAACAGAATCATACAAAAGGAAACCATTCATACCCTACATAAAGTCCGTCCCCACATCAATAAATTTATCTAGCTATTGAGAGAGCCTGCCATGGAATTATCGGTGGGCCTATACTGCAACATTGCTGGCGGCTCTGCTACCTTATGTAGGGTTTTTCAATGCTTCAAAAAAGTCGAAACAAAGCAGTAAATTACCAACTCCACCCAATATACTTTGGAAAAGTTACACAATGTCTTCTAATCTAGAAACTATACACCCAAATACCGTGACAAAGCTATTTACTGTCAAATAGGCGAGATAAGATAAATACACAGCGCAATCACTACGTCGTAAGATCAGAGTTCAATATCGTAAGACACACAGTACCATCAATAATGTTATTGTGAAGACGACTGGAACCAATACCAATACACTTGCTGCAAAATTCGACTCAAAGTCTACTGGTTCTGTTCATAGACATTGATAGTACAAAAAGTATCGCTGACTAAATTTTCTGCCGCGTTCTTTGTCTGCTGGAACGAAAAACAGAGACAAAAAGTTGATGTTACATGGCATAAGTTTGGCAGCTGTAACATGGCATTTGTTCTTTTTATGTGGTTTTAATGCACTTTACAAGAAGTGAAACCATACTTCTTCAAATGGACCCTCCTTACGATTTGGTGAATCCAAGAAAATAATAATTTAAGACCAGCAAAGCTTGACCCGTTGTTTTTTAAAGGCTTGTTATTAGAAATGGAGTTTCTACCCTATGCGGTGTTGTCAGCTATTTTTGGCAATTAAGGAGGAGACAAGTTAGGTTTCTTATAATATTTCTTTTATTTGTTTTTATCTTTTTATTATTTAATGTATTTTATATGGCATATTTTTTTAAGTAAGAAATTTTATCCGTAAGTTAGTTGTCAAATTAGCTCTAAGTAAAGTTATCTCTCCCAATGCAGGTTGATTTATTACTATTATTTGAAGAAAATAAGGCTATTTGAAATAATTTGTTAGTGGTTCATAAGGGGGTAAGCTTTCACTCCTACAAGATGTCTTTAGGTATTGGTGGTTAACTTGTTTCCTTACCTAAGAAAATGAGCTCTTAACCAAATATAAGCAAGTTTTAGATCTTAGATGACACATAATACAATTTTTTATTAAATTATGTAATATTTAGGATTAGTTTTAAAGTAAAAATTTAAGACTCATAAGGCTTCATATGTATAAAGTGGTTAAGTTTATATTATGAACATTTCTTTGGAGAGGCTAATTATATTGTTTTGGTGGGGGTGGGCCGGGGAGGGGGAGGGGGGGGGGGGGGGGGGGGGGGGGGGGGGGGCTGGGTAGGGGGTAGGGGGTAAGGGGGGGAGGGCAGGTAGGGGGTGGGCGGGGGTGAGGGGGGTGGAGGGGGTTAAGGGTAGGGGGTTGGGCAAGGTGGGGGGTAGGGGGGTGGGCGGGGGGTAAGGGTAGGGCGCGGGTAGGGTGTAAGGAGGAGGGGGGCGGCGGGTAGGGGTAGGGCACGGGGGTAGGGGTGGGTGGAGGCTGGGGAAGGGTACAGTTGGGCGGGGGTTGGGGGGGTGGGCGCAGTGGCGAGGGGCGGCCGCGGGGAGGGGTTGGGTGGTGTAGGGGGTTTGGGGGGATGGGGGGGGGGGGGGGGGTTTGGGGGGATGAGGGGGGGGGGGGCGGGGGGCGAGGGGGGATGGGGCGCCGGAGTGTCGGGGGATGGTAGGGGGTAGGGTGAGGGAAGGGGAGGGGGGCCGGGGAGGGGGGGAAGCTTAGGAAGCTTCGTTCAAACAGAAATTCAGCTGAAAAAAAACATATAGTGTGGCATGCAAAGGATGGACCACGAAGAAATATAGAGTTGGCGAGCAAAATAAAGAGAAAACACAGATTTGATGGATGCATGGAGTACAATAACTTGGTAATCATATCGAGGGGTTTGTCATCATCATCATTTTCGAAGATTGGATCAGGCGTGTTACTTTAATTATTAATGTGTAGTGAATCCAGACAAGAGATCTCTCGTGAGAGGAATAAGTTAATGGGGCCGGGGCTTCAATGTAGTCGTCAGGGGGTTGTGGGGGGCTCATGGGTAGGGGCTCGCCCATACTTGCCTAATTGTGCACTTAGTCTCATTATCCCTCACCTGACCTCCCGATCGCCCATCGACCCGCCTGCCCATTAGAGGTGGATGGGCAATTCAAATTATACAAATAAAAAATTTATGGTGTATTTTTGTTGTTAATTTAAGTTAATATATTTTTTTATTTACTAATTTATGTTTTTTTTTTTAGGAAAATGGCATCAAGGAAAATTTCTGTGAATCTTTCTGGACCAAAGAGTCTTAAAGGTGTATCTTCAAAAAACATTGGTGAACGAACTCCACATGAGCTCATGCCTACAAATATTTCAAGTGCTTTAAGTGATAAGAAGCTAATCTCAGATTGGAAAAGTTCAAAAGAGGTGAAAGAAAGAGAGAGCACAACTGTGATTTTCGCATTGATTTTTAAGTTAATTATTATTTTTTGAAAAAAAAAGTTGTTATTATTATTTTTTTGACATGAAATTCATAAAAATAACTATTATTTGACCATTTTTAGTTAATATTTTTGTATAAAAATTGTGATTTTGACATGTTAATTCTAGCAAAAAATTATCAAAACATTTAGTTTTTTTGTTATATTTATGTTAAAAATGGTTATTTTTATGTCCATTGTTAAAAAATGTTGTTTTTTAGAAACAATTATTTCATGTGGATTGAAAAATTAATTAAGGATGTATAAATATGTAGATTATATAAAATTCAAACTATCTACTTTCTAATTTAAAAACGCAAAACAATAAAAACCCCCCTAAAAAATTAAGATAGAGAACAAGAAAATATGAATAAAATGACGACTTCAAAAACTATCAAATTTAGAAAATAATTTTTTACATTTCACACACTAGAAAATTAAAAGTCAAAAAATAGGTCTTTTAAAAAAAGGGTGTGATGCAGAATACTCACTTTTTAAAATCAGCATGAAAATCACTACCATTCTAAAACTTGATTTCATCCTTGAACATGAAAAAAAATTAAAGTTCCAAAAACCATGTTCTAAAAAAAACATGTGTATTCTGCATCACCACTTTTGAAAATCGGGTCATTTTTTTGCTATCTCTACGAAACGGGTAACAGTATCAGTTCCCGTTTCAAAGTTTACATTGTTAACATGAATACCATAAGCAGTGCAATATATATAAGTAAATAATTATGGCATCAGGAACGTAAAGGAATAAAGCATGAAACTATACAGCAATTAACAAAAACTTAGTGTGTACAAGGGCCCTCTGCACAACCATGGCCAATCAGCAATCAACCACGAATTGAGCTTATAAACAGTGTCTTCTCATGTATTAAAATGCAATCATAACACATAAATAAAGTTACGGCATAGTGGGCTCGAAAAGTTAGCTACTATATGTATGAGAATGCTTTATTTATAACAGAGGATGACATAACCACTTTCCTAAAATCTGCACTGATAAAAAGACACTTGAATAACCACGTCCAGAAATCTAACATTATGGTAACCGTGAAGATTAAATCCAAGGAGGGTCGCTGTTAGATTCGGTTCATCGAGCAGTCCACAGGTGTTAACACGTCTCCTGAGATTTAGGAATGGCCACGCAAGTCCTCACGTGGTGAAAAAAATAGTTCTGCCACTGTAGGACTCTTAGGTTGACCACCGCTTGACTATCTTTGACCACGGCCTTCTGTGAGCGATTCGGCTGAACCAATAGGGCACAGTCCATGTCCACATCATTTGTAACTTTCCCATGTGGCTGGATTCGCTTGAAGACACCTGTAACATAGACTTCAACAAAAAGGCTGTGGAAAGTTGAACTGGCTGCGGAAAGTGATAAGATTCCACAGCTGAATGAGAAGAAATCTAGATCGAACAGAAGACACAAGACATAGTTAGGAAACCATTTTATATGCTCTTTTTAAACTAATATGCAATGATTTGACAGCTTAGGAGGTCCAGGTAAATGGAAAAAGGCTAGAAAGGTGTATAGGGAAGATGCAAGTTTGGGACTCAATAGAAGTCTTCCACACATCGTAAGGTTCGATACGCACCTGGTGATAACCAGACTTCAGGTCAATCTTACTAAAATATTTCCCCCTTGATATGGCCCAGAAGGTCGTCAATCTGTGGGATTGGGTACCTATTCCGGAAAATGATCTTGTTTAGCACCTAATAGTCAACACAGAGTCTCGAGGTCCCATCCTTATTCTGTATAAAAAACATATGTCTCCCACAAGGTGATGACGTTGGCCTGATGTGCCCTTCCTACAAAAAATCCTGAATCTACCTCTTGATATCATCATTCTCCAAAACATAGCATTGGTAGATCAGTCTATTGGGTAGCGGCGTGGTCGAGATCAGATTGACAAAGTGCTTAACCTGATAGTGCAGAGGTACTCTTGTAAGTGAGGTGAAAATGTCCTCGTACTCCTCCATGACCTTTTCAATCTGCGACTATTGAGTGGAGGAGCCCTGTCTAGAAGTCGTGGCCACAACCTTCTTCTTTCCCTAAGGGAAAATCATAAGTAAAATAAATTTCCTGGTCTGGGAAATGATCTTACTACATTTCTTTGCAATGATCAAAGAGATTGAAGTAGGAAGGGCTACCTCTTATATCCTTTACAACTTATTGCCCAAAGTAATACTCATAGAGCGAGGTCTAGACTCATATACAACATGCCACTTCCACAACTATGGTTTTCCGAATAATACATCACAAACTTCAAGAGGAGAAATATGACACAGTACTTCATTTGTGAGGGGCTTGATTTTGTAGGGAAGGTGACACTATTGGTTGACGTATAGATCTTGTCCTTGGTGAAGCCACCCAATGGGGTACGGTTGTGGATGTGTTATCATCGATAGGCCCAACGACTTCACAACCTCTATTGAAATGAGGTTCTTTTGGCCCCTTTTGTTGATAATGAACTATAGTGGAGAACCTTTCACCCACATATGTGAGTGGAAGAGGTGTTTCCCCTCCTCTGGATCTTTGGGCTCATCCTTCTGGATCTTGGTGGTGTCCACGGTGGCATTGGGCCCCACATTAATGATGTGCTTTCCTTTGTCATTCCCTTTGTTAGGTTCTGACTCAAAGTCAGAACATGCATCTGATTCAAAAGCCTTCATCTCAGCCACTAGTGATTTCTTGGCCTGACACTCACTTATGTTGTGAGTGGAGCTATTACGCAATTCAGACCATTTTTCCATGTCCTTCTTTGTCTCCGTGGTGTTTTTCTTTGCTTGTAGCTTCGACGGGTTGTCCTGGGTCGCATTGCCTTGGATTTGGCTTGTTCATTGTGATTTGGGGGCACCTTTTACTTTCTTTGGATTTTCAAATCTAAAGTCTTGCTTCTTCTGTTTAAACTTTTGCTCAATATTAACAGTGTATTGGTATGCCATGCCAAGCGAGAAGATGTCTAGGAACTCCACCTCATTCTGGATGTATTGTGTAGATAGACATGGTACTTGAGTATGAAACACTGCTAAAAATCCTTGATATCTAACTTTGTGCAGAAGTTATGGAAATGATTTGTCAAATCCAACACATCTTGGTACCTTCTCTACCATAGCATGGTCCACTTTATGTATTTATCTTCATAGCTCATGACATGGTAATATTGTTCCTTGATGGAGTTTAAGAAAGAATCCCAAGTGGGTGCAACTCAAAACAATGAGGATTCCCTCTCGTCCTTTTGTTCACAATAGGTTACCTACAAGTCCTTGAAGTGTGGGATGACTTTGAGAAGTGTAAGTAATCTTTTCCCAATTGGAAAAGTCATGAACTGAGAAAAATCCTTCCAGCAAATTTAACCATTTATCAATGACGTTTGTATCTATCTGGGCCTCAAATATAGGAATATCAAAGTTAACATGGACATTAAAAAGATTGGTTCCTCCAAAGTGGTTGCTGGATGAAGATGTGTTGCCTATGGGTAGTCATCAAAGGATCTAGGAAATGTTATCCATCATTGTGTTCCTCTATCGCTCAAGGGCTTCCTCGATAAATATTTTGAAAGTATCTCCTACCCCCTTATCTTTCTTCTCTTATGCCATGGGAGGTCGTCGGGGTTTGCGAGGATGGTCTTGCAAAGGTTCAACTAGATTAAGCCCTAAGTCCTTATACCCTGACCTCATTGAGGACATGGAAAGTAAAAAAGAGAAAGAGCAGACCGATCTGATACCACTTATCTGAAATTAAACAGGAATGCATCAAATTACACATATAACCAAAAATACAAAAATGAAGTAGAAATAAAACTTCATTTCATTAATATCAGAATACTAAAATATGCTTACAAACAAAATGGAGATAAACTAGCTCGAGCAATGGTAGCTTATCTCTGAGAAGAGATCTGGTGGCTACATGCCTATGGACTATGTTACAATGAGTCTCAAAGGCCTATTTATTATTGACAAATTATGGAAAAACATGAACATTGAAAAACCTAACCTTAGGAGATGAAGTGCAAAAAGTGTCGGCCCCATTTGCGTAAATTGGTACATAGGGTCACAACTTTGGCATATGATATCTATTGGCTATTATAATACCTCGTTTCAAAGATATCAAAGAGGAGGCGAAAAGAAAATTTGCATGTCGGTTTGAGACATTTTCGGTCTCTCAATTTTCCTGAAAAACATCGTTTAGGTCCTAAAAAATGCTCAAGATGTTCAAGTCGTGAAAAACTGCTAAAAATAATAAGTTGTGCTACAATTAAGGAAACTGAAAAATTAAAAGAGATAGTATTGGGGGTCCAAGTGGAATAGGCAAGTGGACACCAATATCCTCCTGGATCAAACCTACAAAAAGATCATCATCAGTATGTACCACAACCTAGGTTAGGTCTCCTAACCAATCATACTTACTCAAATAGTCACCATGATCTGGTGTGCACCTCACCCCATAATATTCTAACTAGTTAAAGGTTTCCATCAGCAATGGTCAAAATTGCTAGGGAAACCCATTTCCCAAATCTGAATGCCTCTATATAGATCACGATGTTGAAGAGGCACCCACTCCTTCAGTGTTCAAGCCTTAGAGACCATTCCTTTAATGAATGTTCATCCCTCATGCTATCTCACCAATAGTCCTAGTCATGATCCTATTGTCACCAATAGTATAAGACATACCCCTATTTTCCACCCATCAATTTCTAGGCCAAGATCCTATTGCTACCAACAGTGTAAGCCATGCCCTTGTTGACATCACAATGATGCTCACTGTCACTAATGGAGGAGTTCCCCACTAGTCCAAGCTTACCCTTGAAGTATACAAACTTCACCTAAGACAAAGGCTGCATGAGAATGTCAGTCATCTGCTAATTAGTGTAATTATTATTTAAAATGTTATACTATGATGTTGATTATTTAAATATTAATTAACTGAAAATTAACAATCCATAGAGAAGCTTCTGAAGCCATACTCCCTCATAGCATGTTCGAGTGCAAAATTTGAGGAAATGTTTGCAACTTAAGAGATTTGATCACTTTTAGTGATTGATAGAGCCATAGTTAAGGATGAATCTAGAATGTTTTAGTTATTAATAATTTTATTCATTTTATTTTTATGCAATTTGATTGAGTAAAAATCTTTTGATTAATAATTATATTATTAATTAATTTGATTTAATTTTAATTTTAATTTTCATTTAATTTCACCGATTCAAAATGTTTAGATAACATAACAAGACAATAAAACACTTCCTCCATATTGGGCTCTAGAGTGCCGCTCAGTGTAATAACTATTTAGTGTGCTTCTCACCTTTGCTTGTTGCAACAACAAGGCTTGTACAGAAGTACTTCACTCAATGAATCTCTTTCGTATCATGTGAATTGGTGGCATACTAATCAATACCTTTAATTTGACTACATATTGGAAAATAACATAAAAAACACATTATTTAATCCACTACCAATATAGGCCCAATACACCTTCCTCATTTTAAAAACCCTTACTTTCATTAGATATTGTAGGTATCCATTTTTCATTAACAATTTTTAAACCCCTTTACACTTTTCCATAACCTTCGAGCTCCATTTTTTTATACTTTCCAAATAAAAACCCTTTACTTGCTATTCCATGGTTAATATTATGTCATTTGTCTCCCCAGTGAGGCCCAGTTGACTTGTATTGCTATTCTTGATGAATTTCTAGAAATCTATGAAATGGGTTTCTTCCCTTCAAAAGAAATATTGTAGTAATTGATTGTTTTTCAATCCCCCATTTACTTAAAAAAAATTAGTTCATTTCTTTTGCGAAAAAATCAAACTCAAGGAAACTTTTTACTAGCAACATAGATTATGGGAATCACAATTTCTCAAAACTAGCCTCTAGTAAACAAACTTAGCCATACTATTTTAGGTTTAATTCTAAGAAATCGATAAAACTATCCTCACAAGTAAAGAAACCATGGTTAAAATTCTATTCAGATTGAACGAACATTATGAAGGATTTAGGTTAGATAAAGGAAAACATAGTTATTGATATAACTTAGTTTCTTACTATTGATTTTCATATTATATTAATTCCATATATATAGCATTAGCTATGATATAGGTTTAATTTTCTATCCTTGGAAATATAACTAACTTATATCTATCTTAACTCCTGATTTATCAAGCTCCTAAAGGGATTAAATCTCTAAAGGTGCAAGATTTTTTTAAGTGAAAATCTTGAGGAAAGGTTTGATAGACCTAGAGTTAAGATAGATCTAGGTTTGTCATATATATATATATATATAGATATATATATAATATTTCTTCTTCATAGATTTAAATAAGTTATATTACATAAGAATAGCAATGGAAATCCATCGGTTGTCAAAATCCTTAGCCCCTGAAACATCCCATAGTAAATTTACTTTCTTATTTTATTTTAATAATTAGTAATTATAATTATTAGTTTAACATAATTCTTATTTTATATAATTTCACTTAGTCAAAATATTTACATAATAAGACATTACAATATTTACATAATATGATAGTACAACATCTCTTCACATAGAATATTTATATTATATTTTTTGGACATGTATGTCATTTACAATGGAGAGATGGTAACACTAAGATGTAAATAGTAGAGCCAAAAAAGGTTATCAACAATAACATATGAAATATCAATGTTAATAATAAGGGCATAGATCGATCTTAACTCCAGATTTAGCAAACACCCATAGGGATCAAATTTCTCAAGAACCTTTTTTGAATACAAAACTTTAGGAAGGTTACCATATTGAAATAGCTGATTCATTTTGGCTCTTAGTATATTCAAGGTTGATATGGATCTATATTGATTTTTAGCAAATATATATATTATTTATGTTTCACATCCTACAAATTAAAATGTTAACACATATCCTAATTATATTTCGAAATAGAAAATATATATCCATAAGATTCTCTATATACGAAACTATTTTTATCATGATTTTTTTTTTTACAATATTATATATGTGTCAATTCCATATTAAAAAATAAATGAATCACCCCTGAAAAAATCCATAAATGGAATTCTCTGTATCTATATATATTATTTTATTAAAAATTTTAACTAATAAAATGTTATATAAGTCATATAGATTTTTTAAACTAATAAAATGTTTTATATAGAGAGTTGACATTGAAATATTTTTATTTATAATTCATATGGTAAACATTAATATACTAATATATGTCTCAATCATATTTTGAAGTAGAAAACATAAATAAATTTTTTTTAAAAATTTTAGACACAAACATTTACTAATATTGTTTTTCTCATTAATATTTAAAATGTTATATGTAAATTTGAAAAATTAATAAATTGCAAATCTCTCTAAAAACACATATTAGAGAAATAATAATTCTCTCTCTATATATAAAAATTTCATATTAAACTTTTTAAACTAATAATAAATTATATTTATATTTGACATAGAAATATTTGTATTTAAGATTTACACTAAAACATATATCTATGCGTCTCTCTCACTATATATATATAATCATTTTTGTTATAAATGAATTTTATTTATATATATATATATATATATTATTTTATTATATATATATATATATATAATTTATTATTCTAAATATTTAAAAGGTTGAATGTCAAGTTGATAGTAAAACATGAATGAGTTATAAATTTCTAATGAATTTACTAACAGAATTAGAATTTTATTTATCTATATACATATATAAAATCTATATTAAAATTTATTTAACTAATCAAATTATATATAATATATATAGAGATAGTTTGATATTAAAATATTTTATTTATGATTAAAATTACATTAAAAATTATAATATCAGAAATCTTATATATATATATATATATATATATATATATTAAAATTTTATAAATATATCAATTCTATATATCAATTCTCTATTAAGAATTAAAGATATACTAACTTATTAAAATACAATTTGGAAAGCAAACATAACCAACCCTAACCCTACATTCTATTGGTATCCAAAACCTTCATATATCCAATTTATTAAAAAAGGAGTAGTTAAATTATTACATTACATTAACATCTAAACTTATAAATAAAACACCATTACACATTTAAAATCATTGATATATCTTTTAAAATAAGTTTTATTTATTGTGTATTGATAGAGATGATGTAATATATTGTAATCATTATTATTCAACCAAAATCAAAATAAAAATTAAAATAACCCTATGTTAGAATATAAATAACATTAAAGTAAAATAATAAGGTAACTTTGACTTGTTCAAGTTATTATCAGTTTTAGAGCTCGAGGTTCATGAGAACCTATGGTATTGATGCATGGTATTTATGTGCAATGTGTATTTAAAGGAGCACTCCAAGAAGGATCAATATAAAATTATTTTTATTTTTTCTCATGGAATTCTCTAATAATATTGTGATAAATAAAAAAAAATCCAATTCTCTAATCATTATGGATCACAAAAGCTTAAATTAAGAGAAAATAGAAATATCTTATTTATGTGGAACTTAATGAGAAAAACAATACTAAAACTTAAAAAATGCTTTTTACAAATAAGTTTATGTGTAAAATAACAACCTTTTTCTAAGTTACTCATATGATATGTATACATATTAATTAATTGTTCACAATAAATTTGAAAAAAGATATAGAAGTTCTTATTTAAAGGAAAATATGGAAAATGTTTTAATTTATAATGAAATTTATTATTATGAAGATAATTAATAATTATTTATGAAGATAAGATATGTTTGTACTAGAGTTGATGAGTTTTAAGAACCCTAGCTTCAATATGAAGTGATTGCAAATTCTTTTGTTTGATTTATTGGAAAATAAGTAGAGAATATGAGGGCCTCATCAATGTTGTAATGTCATATTTTGGTATCTTAGTGGGGAAACACATCCTCCATGAGATTTTAACAGGAGTCTCCATAATGATAATTGCAATTTCTACTGAAGTTGGTGTTATTGTATGTGTAGGAATTTTTAATTAGTTTGGTCTCATGATAGTGAAAGACTATCAAGAGAGTTGGTAGCAATCAATATATATATATATATATATATATATATATATATATATATATATATATATATATATATATATATATAAATAAAAGACAAGTTATGGTTGGGTCAAAGGGACCGCTAAAACTATTCACACAAACTCTAGGAATGATATGGAAATCATGCTCTTAAAATTTATAAATTGTAGGGGCATGGTGCAAATTGACTAACGTGCATAATGGTAATAAGAAAGCAAGCATCCCATTATCAACAACCCAATATGATTTGATTATGACCACCCTATACTCTTCATGTATATATATGTGAATGTCCACACAGTTATACCTCACCCAGGACTTCTGAAAGTTAGGCCGGAGCTATACACTCTTCACTCTACAACTACTGCAAAAATTTCCTTTCCATGCCAACTCTTTGTTCTAATTCCATTTTATGTTTTTAACTTGTACTTTGTAAGGTGGAGTTGGAAAAAAAACCTTCGTCATTTGTTTTGTTGTATATAGGAAATCCACTTGCACTCCATAGCACCTGTAACTATGGGTGATCGATATGTATGCCCCAAAGTATGCCAGAAAACCAATGTGGATTTAAAGTGGGTTTGGAGTTACATAAATGAGAAATGTTTCAAATATTGAAACTTAGATATGCATATTTAGTTATGTTTGATATGTTTGTACTAGAGTTAATGTGTTTTTTTTGGGAACATGTAAACCTTTTCTTTAATTGGTGGGGAGCTATGAACCCCAACTTCAATATTAAGTGGTTGTAAATTATTTTGTTTGATTGATTGGAAAAAAGTAGAGAATTAGAGGGCCTCATCAATGTTGTAAAATTATAATTTGGAATCTTATTGGGGAAACACATCCTCCATGATATTTGAACATGAGTCTCCACAATGATATCCACAATATGTACTAATGTTGGTTTTATTGTGTGTGTAGGAATTTTTAATTAGTTTGGTGTCATAATAGTGAAAGGTGATCAAGAGAGCATATATATATATATATATATATATATATATATATATATATATATATATATAGTGAGAGAGAGAGAGAAGTCATGCTTATTGGGTCAAAGATACCATTAAAACTATTCATTCCAACTCTAGGAATGATATGGAAATTATGTTCTCAACATTTATAAATGGTAGGGTCTGTAGGTGCAGGGCTTCTGAATGTTAGGTAGAAGAAATACACTTTGCAACTGCTGTGACAATTTCCATTGTAGGTCAACTCTCCATTCTAATTCCATTTTATTTTCCTAATTAGCACTCTGTACAGTGGAGTTGAAAAGAAAAACCTTCGTCATTTTTTTTCATGCAACAATTTCATGTGCACTGCATAGCACCTATAATTGTGGGTGATCTCTATATATGTTCCAGAGTATGGAAAAAAATGAATGTGTCGACTCTAGATATTGCAATTGGGTATATTGAAAATGATCAGTGGTAAAGACCCATTTTAAGTGGGTATGGAGTTACATAAATGAGCAATGTGTCAAATATTGAAACTTAGATATGCATATTTAGTTATATTTGATATGTATGTACTAGAGTAGATGGGTTTTTTCTACTAACATGTAAACACTTTTGCTTAATTGCTGGGGTGCTACAAACCATAGATTCGATTATAAGTGATTGTAGATTCTTTTGTTTGATTGATTGGAAAAAAATAGAGAATCACAGGGCCTCATCAATGCTGCAAATTTATATTTTTTTACATTAATCAGGAAACACATCCTCCATGATATTTGAACATGATTCTCCACAATGTTACCCACAATCTCTACTAATGTTGGTGTTATTGCGTGTGTAGCAATTTTCAATTAGTTTGTTCTCATGACAGTGAAAGACTATCAAGAGAGTTGGTAACAATATATATATATATATATATAAGCTATGGTTATTGGGTCAAAGGTATCGCTAAAGCTATTCACACAAACTCTATGAATTTTATGGAAATTATATTTTAAAAATTTATAAAGTATATATTCTGAAGGGGCATGGTGTTTGGGGTTGGAAACTTGGCACCTTAACAAGTGTGCATAATTGTAATGAGAATGCAAGCATCCCATTATAAAAAACCTACTCTGATTTGATTATAACCACCGTAAACTGTTCATATATATATATATATATATATATATATATATATATATATATATATATATATATATATATATATATATATATATATATATATATATATATATATATATATATATATATATATATATATATATATATGCGCACGTCCACACAGTGATACTTCACTTACGACTTCTGAAAGTTAGGCAGAAGCTATACACTTTGTAACTACTACCACAATTTCCTTTGCAGGTCAACTCTATGTTCTAACTCCGTTTTATGTTTTCAATTTGTATTTTGTAAGGTGCAGTTGAAAAAAAAACATTTGTCATTTGTTTTGTTGCACAAAAGTAATCCACCTGCATTCCATAACACCTGTAATTGTGGGTGATCTCTATGTATGCTCTAGAGTATGGTATAAAATTAGTCTGTTGACTCTAGATAATGCAATTGGGTATATTTAAGGTTAAAACTGGTAAAGAGCCATTCAAAGTGCATATGGAGTTACATAAATAAGGAATGTGTCAAATATTGAAACTTAGATATGCATATTTAGTTATGTTTGATATGTCCGCACTAGAGTTGATGTGTTATTTTTTTGAGAAAATGTAAATCTTTTTGTTTAATTGGTGGGGAGCTATGAACACCAACTTTGATGTTAAGTGATTGTAAATTATTTTGTTTGATTGATTGGAAAAAATTAGAGAATCCCAGGGCCTCATCAATACTATAAATTTATATTTTGGTACCTTATTGGGGAACATATCCTCCATGAGATTTGAACATGAGTCTACACAATGATACCCACAATCTATACTAATGTTGGTCTGCAATTTTGATTGAGATACTCAATCTATGTAGTCAACTTCCCGTGTTATAAATTATATGCTTCCATAGGATAATATAATTCTGATTTCAAGAAAAAGTTAGAGTTCAAACATAATTACAGATTTGACTGATTATCACCTTGGTTTTGAGGTCAACACAGGCCCCGCGATGACAGTGTATACACTAGAAATATTCCTGTAAACAATGTTTTACTTGTGAACTAAGTCTAACATAAAGTGCATAAGCAATTCAACCACCTCCCATCAAAATTTCTCAGTGGATTTGTATGCCAAGTAGGTGAGCTATCTTAAAAAAAGGTTGATGATATAATCATGGGACAAAAAATACTCCCTAAAATGAATCAACATTTTGATGCAAAAAGACAAAATGGAAACTAAATATATATATGTTTGGGCTCCTAACATTTTGGAATAAAAATATTGGTAGAGAAATATGTTTCAGTTGAAAAGTAGACTATTAGAGTTTCCTATTTAGCATTCCTATATCTAGATTTGTAAGTGTTAATACTAGGAATTGTGAAAAATTTTGAGGTCCCTGCATAGGGAAATCATCCAACTGGTGCAGAAACTGTAGCTTCCAGTTGGGGATATATGGCTTCATGAATACATGATTGAGGGCTCAAAGCTCTGTGATTTGTGTCATTTATTGCAATGTGGGATTACAGGCCTAGAGAAATACCAGAATGTTGTAGAGAACATTTCCATGACATTGAATATCAATAGTAACCCAACAAGTCAATAGTGTAGGCCATATCAGGGTGTTGGAGACCATATTGGGCGAGATGATGTGGATATCTCAGGATGAAAACAATAACATGTGCCCATAAGAGTCATTCCTTTGTGAGTGGGATAGCCAAAACTCAATCTGACCCAGATGATCCAATGAACCGGTAACGAGAAATCAAGAAAAGAGATGCACTCTACCTCTAGAGTTTTTGCCAAAACAATGGAACAATTTTTAAACTAATTCTCATGGGGTCCTTCAATAGTGAATGAAGTAAGATTTGAAAAGAATGGTAATTCTATGTAATTGATTCCTTATGACTGTGAGGTGGTATTGATACTAGTTGGAAGTCAAGTATCATCCTAACTAATTCATTTATTGTGATTTTAGGGCTATGGACAGTCTTCTTTAGCAAAACCCCAGGACAACAAGTTACTATGTTGAATGTGTATGACCCCCATTAGGATAAATAGGTCTTTTGGGACAAAAAAATATTATTTGCAGTTTTCATAAATGGAAATGTGATTTTAGGTGGAAATGGAAACTTCACACTTCATAGAGGGTGTGGGGTTCTACAGGTCAGTTGGATCATTTGACTAACTTTATTTCTTTTAAAATTAAGTCCCTTGGATTGGTTGATGTGGAACCAATCTCCATGGGAGATTTCAATAGCTATGGACAATCTTTGTTTTAGGTCTTCCTTTTTTTCCTCATCATCTTGCCTTCAAAAAAGAGTGTACATTGAGATAAGCGAGGTAAAGTCCTCTATCAAGACTACCATGTATTGTATAACTGCATTTTTTTTAATGATTTTAGCAATATACAATCCTTGATGGGGGAGCTCTAGACCCAACTAGACCTTAGGTCTAGAGGCTCCCAGTAGGGACACAACAACATTGTTGACTACCAGGACAACCCCATTGCAAGAATTGGACAGTTCCAATAATGGCATTCTTTGTGGAAAGTTTTGATTGAAGAAGATTTCAAGGAATTTGTGAAGCATACTATGATCGACTATATATAAAAAGCAACCTAACCTTGATCATGGTCCATTTCAATGTGTTGAATTGAAGGAGTATGGTTTAGTGAATGACTATAACCTTATAGCATACTAGTTTTATTTACTGACTCTGTGGTTATCTAACTAGCGATCTTCAAAAGGAAAAATTGTTGTGGAGCCACTTGGTAAAACCCACTTTTGTCTTTTCTAGTAATCAAATCATAATGAGTATCATTCAAAAAGTCATATTGTGATAGTGTTCAAGAGCGATTAGTGTCAATATTCTTTGTTGCTCTGAATCTGACACTCTCCAGCTATAGGAACTCAAAACTTTCTCATCGCCATAATCCTTGTTTTTTCCTTACTTTTTCTCTCCACATAAACACTTTGGATTCTAAGAACATTGTTAGAAAAATATTTATAAACCAAAATTTTGTACAATTTAGTCCTTGGATTTTAAGCACCATCACATAACTGCACATATTGCAGCTTTTGGCATAAAAATACTCGGCAAATAAGAAAACATATTACAAATCTTGTAATAAAAAGGTCGTTGAAAAAGCAGAGTAGGTTTTGAGAATTGCAGATATTTATCATTGCTTCCTTACCATACTTTAGTTGTTTTCTTGTAATATCCACTTTCCAAAAGGCGTTAGCTAGACACATGGAACTTGTTACACAATTGTATATAAGATTTTAAATTGACTATTGTGCAAGCATTACACCTATAGCTAAACCCAAACTTTGTTTCTCTATCACTTTGACTTTTCCCCATAAGAATTACTAGAATAAGGTAATCAGATGTGAAAACAACACTAAACAGTGGAAGTTTGAATGAAAATGGATACAAATACATAAACGAATATCATTAATAAAAATATAAGATAAAGGAGGCGATATCAAAACATTAATAAAAATATAAGATAAATGAGAAGATTCTTGTTTAGCCACTTTCCCAACCTCAATAGATAATTCTTGTTGAATATTTTTTTTTTTGCTACTCTTTCCCATCCTACCACATTACGACGTTTCCTTTGCAATAGCTGGTGCAATTTCCACTTTAACCTTTCTTTTCTTTCATACTTTCAAGGATTATAAATACTCACAATCAACACTCCCTATTAGCTAGGGACGTATTCATAATGACTATTCATATGTATTATATATATAGATATATATATATGATATTTCTAAAAAAAAAGTAAATCTCATCCGTAACATTTTTATCTAGGTCAATACCATTGACCTACATCAACATCATCATCAATATGTACAACAACCTATACTAGCTCTCCTAACCAATCTTACTTACTCAAATAGTTACCATGATCGTGTGCATCTCACCCCATAGTATTCTGACTCGTTAAGGGTTTTCATCCTCGATGGTTAAATGCTAGAGAAATCCATGTCCTGAATGATAATGCCTCTCTCTAGGCCATGATGCTGAAGAGGCACCCACTCCTAAAGTGTCCAAGCTTCAGAGGCCAATTCTTTCAATAATTTTCATCCTCATGCTATCTCACCAACAGTCCTAGTCATGTTCCTGTTTTCACCACCGGTATAAAACATACCCCTATTTTCCACCCATCAATTTTTAGGCCAATCTCATGTTGCTACCAACAGTGTAAGTAATGCCCCTATTGAAATGACATCAATTCTCCCTCTCAACAATAGACGAGTTCCCCACTAGTCCAATCTTGTCTCTCAAGTATACAAACTTCGCCTAAGATACAGGCTTTGTGAGAATGTCAGTTGTCTTCTCATTAGTGGAATTATAATCAAGCCTCAATACTCCCTTCCATACCATATCACAAACGTAGTCATACTTGATCTCAATATGCTTTATCTTATAATGAAACACTTAATTTTCTATCAACATCACACAACATTATTTATCACAGAACAACAAAGTGAGTTTCATCATCTAGTCAAACAATCCATAGAGTATCTTTTCAAGCCATACTCCCTCACAACATGTTTGAGTAAAAAAATTGAGGAAATGTTTTCAACTTAAGAGACTTGATCCCTCCGAGTGATTTATAGAGACGGATTTCAGATGAATATAGGATTGTTTAATTATTATAATTAATAATTTTATTTATTTTCTTTTTATGTAATTTGATCAAGTAAAAATGTTTTGATTAATAATTATATTATTAATTAATTTAATTCTAATTTTCATGTAATTTGACTGTGTCAAAATGTTTAGATAGCATAACAAGCAATAAAACATTTCTTCCATATTGGGCTCTAGAGTGCCTCTCGGTGCAATAAATAGGAAATAACTATTTAGTGTGCCTTTTAGCTTTTCTTGTTGCAACAACAAGGCTTGTACATGAGCACTTCACTCATTGAATCTCTGTCATATCATGTGCATTCGTGGCATACTAATCAATACCCTTAATTTGACTACATATTGGAAAAAACATCAGAATCACATTATTTAATCCCCTACCAGTACAGACCCAAGAGACCTTCCTAATTTAAAAAACCCTTACTTTCACTAGATATTGTAGGTATCCATTTTCTCATCAACATTTTTGACACTGCTTAATATTTTTTCATATTCTTTGAGCTCCATTTTTTTATACTTTCCAACTAAAAAATCCTTTACACCCTACTATATGGTTAATATATTATGTCATTTTTTCCTCAATATATATCCCCCTATATGAATGAATATGGTCTAGTATTCGTCCCCAGTGAGGCACAGTGGACTTGTATTACTATTCTTGATGAGAATCTAGAACTCTATGCAACGTGTTTCTTTGCTTCAAAAGAAATATTGTAGTAATTGATTGTTTTGCAATCTCCGAGTTACCTCAAAAAAAAAATAGTTCGTTTTGTTGTAGGAAAAAAATAAAACTCAAGGAAACTTTTTACTGGCAGCATAGATTATGAGAATCACAATTTGTCAAAGCTAGCCTCTAGTAAACAACATTAGCTATACTATTTAAGGTTCAACTCTAAAAATAAATAAAAGTATCTTCACAAGTATTCAAACCATGGTTAAAATTCTATTCAAATTGAATAAACATTGTGAAGGATTTAGGTTAGATAAAGGAAACCATAGTTATTGATATAATTTAGTTTCTTACTATTAATTGTATGGTAATATTATATTAATTTTATATATATAGCATTAGCTATGATACAGGTTTAGTTTTGTATCCTTGGAAATTTAACCAGCTTAGATCCATCTTAACTCGTGATTTATCAAGATCTTAGAGGGCTTAAATATCACAATCTGCAAGCCTTTTTTAAAAGCAAAACTTGAGGAAAGGTTTGCATCTCAAGATATTTAATGGGTTTATATCTGTCAAGGTGCAAGCCTCTTTTTTTAGTGCAAAACCTTAGGAAATATTTACATCTCAAGATATGAAACCTGTTGTTGCTTGATAGATCTGGAGTTAAGACGAATCTAGGTTTGTCTCAGATATATATATATATATATATATATATATATATATATATATATATATATATATATATATATATATATTGTAGAAATTCTCACTGTAGATCAACAGATTATGCAATATACTAAAGCAAAATACAAGTTCTACTTCTACAACAAACTTTGCCGAAGCTTAATCGAATATGAGCAAGATCAATGAGAACACATATAATTGAGAATGAGAAATAAATCACACATAACACGGAAGAAATAACCTGGGGAAAGCCTCAGCCTGAAACCCCAATCTCTATATTATCATACAAGTGGAAATATGTTCAAGTTACAAAAAGAATTAGCTCACAAGCTATCCTACTCTCTTTGCAATCAAACAATATTTCTCATAGACAGTCAAAGGCTCTCACAGCCTTCTCCTCTACCCTCCAAGCCTCCTATTTCCTTGCGCAGTTTTTCCTGGGGTCCAGTGCTTCCACTTGTGTGAATTCCCACCTCACACTGCTCACTTGGCTCAAAAATAGCTGCATAAACCTGAAGGAGATCATTCCTTCTACATGGATGAGTTTCCTATATAGGAAAAATCCTCCAACTGATAGTACACTGTCCCTTCCTTTGGTCTCAACTAGGTCTCTGACTAAACTGACATGCATGAGTTATTTATTAGAGAATATTCAGTTATCTATAGTGCAGCAGTGACATGCATGCATGCATTAACTAACTGAACTCACAATTAGTTTAGCAAACTATTTGAACTAATCTAACTGAACTTGACTCAGTTAACTGAGGCAACTAATTACAACTCAATATTACAACTCATCCTTATCTCTTTAACTGATGGATAAATTCCCGAATTAATGGAGAAACCATTGCATGTCCCAACATAGACTTCATGTTTGATTTTCTACAACTAATTAAATCAAGATGACTTAATTAATTATTTTTCAAACAGCTAGTGAGACTAAATTCGAATTTTAATTCAGGGACTAATTCAGAGTTGGAGTATATCCTAAAATCCTATTTATAACAATGCTATTTTTAGCATTTCTTGTTGCCATTTTCAACACTCCCACTCTGCAAGAAAGGCATTCAACCTGAACCTGATCCTGAACCTTTGCAATGTTCTGTATGCAACACTTCTCCCAAGTGTTGTTGCTCTTGCAACTCTAGAAACAAAAAAATCTCCCAACTGACCTCTTTGTTGGGCTAGAAAAATATTTTGATGCTGAAGCTTCTGCTACCACTGACAGGTGCTCCCTCTATGACCTCTGAGATGCTGCAACACTCCATGCATATTGCACCATTGCACAACTCTCTATGTCATCCTGCACTGGTGCAACACTCCTATGCCTCTTGCATTGTTGTAGTCTGCTATCTCTACACTATCTTGGGATTCCCGCACTGTAGCTCTCTCTGTCGCTCCATCCGCATTTGTCTCCACCCACTCAGCTAGTCTTGCTACTCCTCATCAGGGCTCCCGCAGCAAGGTCTAATCAAAGAGGTTGGGTACCTCAATGATCCTGCCCCTATTCCAGCCTTCTGGGGACTATCACTCCACATCACCCCACCTCCTACTTGGAGCTATGCATGCATGTGATCCCTCTGCCCACTTGGTTCAAAATTTCCCCCTACTAGAGGTCTCTGCATGAGTATATGTCTCTACTCGATCTCCTCTCGGCTTCTCTAGTTATGGCTATTCCACAACCTCCTGAAGTTGCTTCACCAATTCTGGCTCCTCCACAATTGTCTGAGACTTCTTCTGGTGTTGCATGTTGAGAGGTAGTTTACTCTCCCTCTCAACCACCAAGTATCCATCAATTGCCTTGCTCTTCAAGGCTTTGCATTCATCTTGAACCTTAAGATCATACAGGTTCTTGACTCGTGAACTAGTTTGCTTCACTTGTCTAGTGGTGATGTATCAAAGGAAAACCATTCCCTTACTTAAGACTACATCATAGCCTTTGTTTTCCAGCATTACAATCAACACCAAATTTTTCCTCGATCCTGGTACATAATTGACATCGGTCAAGGTAATGCGAGCTCCATGTTCCCTCTGAAAAATAATCGTGCCTACACCTGAGACACTATACTTTTCATCATGACCCATCACTATGAGTATCTGGAGATCTTTCTCCTCCAAGGTACTGAACAAATTCTTTTCGTCAGTCATGTAGAAAGAAGCTCCACTGTCAAGAAACCAACCACATCCCACCATGGATGAAACCATGCATCCGAAGAGGGTGAAATCCAACTCGAACTATGAGGCCAATGCCTCACCTTCAGATCCTTCCTTAGATCCCATCTTGGATTTCTTCAGTGGACAATTTGTAGCAAAATGGCCCACCTCATGACAACGAAAGCATCGCACTTTCGATTTGTCAAACTTCTTCCCACCATGGGAAGAACTCGATTTGGGATGAGAATCCTTCTCCTTCCCTTTCCTTACCTTACTCACTAAGGCACAATTTTCTTCATCCTCCTTGGATGAAGAACCATCTCTGGTGCTTCTTCTTATCTCCCCCTGGATCAAATCTGACCAAAGTCGTTTCCAATCTGGCAGCTTTTCTCTTCCATTAACCGAGTCTTGGTAGCTATGCCAACTCTTAGGAAGTGCAAGGATTGCAAGACTCACCATCTCATCATCGGCGGTCATGATACCTACACTTCCAAGCTCATCCCTATAGGTGGTGAGCTTGTTCAAATATGTAGAGATCGTGTCGCCCTTTTCATACTTAATTTTCCAAAGTTTGTCTTTTAGCACCAGCTTCCTCTGATCATTGTTGTTTTTATATAGATCTTTCAATGTTCTCCACATTGAAAACAGTGTCTCCTTCCCATGGAGACTTGAGACTATGTGGTCTCAAACTCCCTCCAAAAGGATTCTCCTTGCTCTAGCCACACATTTCTTCCATTCCGCCAATTAAGTAGCTTTAGTCGGCTCAGGGACTTCTTCATCAATGAATTCCTTTAGACCGTTATCCTCTAATACTGCTTCCATGCAATCCTTCCACACTATATAATTCAAGCTGCCATCAAGGGCATACTCGAGTCTTAAACTGTTGAACATCATTGGCGAAATTGAGATGTGATAAGAACTCGATTTCTATATTTAGGAACCTCAAACTTCAATGTTCTACCTTCTTACATATTGTTCTCTACTTTGATCACCTTTTCTCTGATGCCATGTAGAAATTCTCATTGTAGATCAACAGATTATGCAATATACTAAAGCAAAATACAAGATTTACTTCTACAACAAACTTTACGGAAGATTAATTGAATATGAGCAAGATCAATGAGAACAAATATAACTGAGAATGAGAAATCAATCACACATAACACATAAGAAATAACCCGGGGAAAGCCTCAACCTAAAACCCCAATCTCTGTATTATCATACAAGTGAAAATATGTTCGAGTTATAAAAATAATCAGCTCACAAGCTATCCTGCTCTCTCTGCGATCAAACGATACTATTCATAGATAGTCAAAGGCTCTCACAACCTTCTCCTTTGCCCTCTAAGTCTCCTATTTTCTTGCACAGTTTTTCATGGGGTCCAGTGCTTCCACTTGTGTGAATTCCCACCTCACAGTGCTCACTTGGCTCAGAAATAGCTGCATAATCCTGAAGGAGATTATTCCTTTTGCATGGATGAGTTTCCTATATAGGAAAATTCCTCCAACTGATAGTACACTATCCCTATCTCTGATCTCAACTGGGTCTCTGAGTGAACTGACATGCATGAGTTATTTATGGGAAAATATTCAGTTGTCTAAAGTGAAACAGTTACATGCATGCAGACATTAACTAACTGAACTCACAATTAGTTCAACATACTATTTGAACTAATCTAACTGGACTTGACTCAATTAACTGAGCCAACTAATTACAACTCAATATTACAACTCATCCTTATCTCTTTAATTGATTGATAAATTCCCCAATCAATGGAGAAACGATTGCACGTCCCCACATAGACTTCATGTTTGATTTTCTACAACTAATTAACTCAAGATGAATTAATTAATTATTTTTCAAACAACTCAATATTACAACTCATCCTTATCTCTTTAACTGATGGATAAATTCCTCAATCAATGGAGAAACTGTTGCATGTCCCCACATAGACTTCATGTTTGATTTTCTACAACTAATTAACTCAAAAAGAATTAATTAATTATTTTTCAAACAGTTAGTGAGACTAAATTCGAATTCGAATTTTAATTGTCAAATTTCATTCGAATTTTAATTTTCAATTTTAATTAGCATTTCTATTTTTTGCTATTTCCAACAGAGTTGGAGTATATACTAAAATGCTATTTATAGCAATGCTATTTTTAGCATTTCTAAATTTAGGAAATTTTTGCATCTCAAGATATTTGATTCCTCTTGGCACTTTAGATCTCGAGTTAAGACAAATCTAGGTTTGTCTCATATATATATATATATATATATATATATATATATATATATATATATATATATATATCACATATTTAAATAAGTTATATTACATAAGAATACCAATGGAAAAATCATCTGTTGTGAAAATCCTTAGCCCTGAAACATCAAACAATAAATTTCTATTTTTATTTGTATTTAATAATTATTAGTTAGAATTATTAATTTACTTTATTTTTTATTTTATATAATTTCATCAAGTAAAAATGTTTACATAATATGACATTACAATAGCTCTTCACATAGAATATTAATATCGTGTGAAACATGAATGTTAATAATACGATAACCCTAGACTTTTTTTGAATACAAAACTTTAAGAAGGTTACCATAATGAAATATTTGATTCATTTTGGCTTTAAGTATACTCAAAGTTAAGATGGACCTGTGTTGATTTTTAGCATATATATATATATATATTATTTGTCTTTGACACACTACACATTAAAATGTTATTACATGCCCTAAGTATATTTGGAAACAAAAAACATATATGCATAAGGTTCTCTACGTACAAAACTATTTTTATTATAAACATTTTTTATAATATATATGTGTGTGTGAATTCCATATTAAAAAATAAATGAATCACCCCTAAAAAGATCTATAAATAGAATTCTCTATATATATTATTCATATTAAAAATTTAACTAATAAAATGTTATATATAATTCATATTAAAATTTTTAACTAATAAAAAACATCTCATTAATAGAATAATCACAAATACAACACAAATGAAATTACATATAAAAAGATCTATAAATAGAATTCTCTATATATATTATTCATATTAAAAATTTAACTAATAAAATGTTATACATAATTCATATTAAATTTTTAACTAATAAAAGATATCTCATTAATAGAATAATCACAAATACAACACAAATGAAATTAGATATACAATGTTTTATATAGAGAGTTGACATTGAAATATTTTATTTAGAATTCATATTATAAATATTAATATGTTAATATATATCTCAATGAAAACTTAAACAAATATTTGTTTAAATTTTACACACTCATATTTATTAATATTATTTTTTTCATTAATATTTAACATGTTACATGTAAATTTAAAAAATGAATGAACAACAAATCTCTCTAAAATACATATTAGAAATAAAAATTCTCTCTCTTTATATATAAACAAATTCATACTAATAAAAAATTCTAATTGACATAGAAAAAATTGTATTTAAGATTTACACTAAAACATCTCTCTCTATATATATACATATATATTATAAATATTTAAGATGTATATATAATTATTTTTGTGATATATATATATATATATATATATATATATATATATATATATATATATATAATTATTTTTGTTATATATATATAAAATGTTAAATGTCAAGTTCATAGTAAAAAAAATTTAATGAGACCTTTTGAAAACTTTTCTTATTTATTTTTCTGAATTATTTTTTCTGAAGTCGGATAGGAATTTATTGAAATCACAAGCCTGATGGGTATAATCTGCACAATGGAAGTTCCCTAGGTTTTTTCAAGGTGATGAATCAATCTATGTAGTCAAAAAACAAGTTCAAATAACAAAGCTCAAGATTTCACCTCAAATTTTTGGGTTAGATCCACGAGAAACTTCAAAAAGTTACATTAAAAACAACTCAGTAAAAAATGAATCACTTACAAATCTCTAGAAAATCTACTAGAAGAATTAGAATTATATCTATTTATATACATATATAAAATCCATATTCAAGTTTTTTAACTAATAAAATTATATATAATATATATGATAGTTTGATATTGAAATATTTTATTTATCATTAATATTACATTAAAAAATAAAAATTTTAATATATTCCTTAATTACATTTCAAACTAAAAAATATATATTTAGAGATATCTCATATATTCTTTATATAAATATTTTAAAATGTTATATATATATATATATATATATATATATATATATATATATATATATATATATATAAATGAATGATTTTTTTATTAATAGTGTTTAAAATTTATGTATCAATTCTATATTAAGAATGCAATAAGTTACACAGATCCCTTATAGTGTAAAGTGCGCAGAATAATTTGTTTATTTAAATTAGTTTTTTTATAAACTAGATATAAATTATGTTATTTAATATGAATATCAAAATTTTTATTTATGACTAAAGTGAATATTTTTTGTTGTTAATATGTTTTTAGTTTAATTATCGTATGTCAAGTGAACATAGGACATACATATCATGTAATATCATTTATAATATTTTTAGATGGAATTTCTCAATTCGACATCAAGTGGTGAGGGAATTACTTATCTCTTTAGTATTAAAAAGTAAGTTTTTTTTTTCATTTCTATCAATTACTTTATATCTATATAAAGTGGATTTAAAATTGTCAGGTATACATGGAACGTGAACATAATCTGAATGATAAATCAATGAATTTCATATCTTATTCACAATGATACATATTTATGATACATAGGAATAACCCTTGGTTTCGTTTTCCAAGTGGTCCCTTGGACTCCATTTGGCTATTCGGTTTCCACACCAACCCTTAGAGGATTAGGTGTCCAACATTCCCCCCCTTAATCCGAAGGGCTATGTATGACTTCAAGAAGAGAACTATAATACATAACATGCAAAAATGCATGGCAGGACTAGGCTGAATGTGCTCTCTCCGAAATTTTGGTATCAAGGGAGGTGGTTTAAGGATGACCACAAACAATGGAATCCTTAGTGCAGTTCCAAGAACTCTTCTAGGTTTGGAAAGAAGCTGAGGTCTTCTACTAGAGGAAGTGTTGCTAATGTTTTGAAGAGGGAAACCTTCAACCATGAAAGGGAGGTCTCATCACGCATGAAACAGAGAACCTCAACCTGAAAAGGGAGGTATCAACCTGTGATGGTTTAAGGATGACCATCAACTCTGGAATGCTTAATGAAATTTCCGAAACTCTTCCAAATTTGGAAATAAGCTGAAGTCTTCTATGAGAGGAAGCGTCCCCAATTGAAGAGGCATCACCAACTGAGGGCATGCTCAGGGGAATCTTTGTTTCTGGCTACTACTCTGAATCTGGTATGGCAGATTGTGGCTCAGGCTCACTTGATGTGGCTTTGAAGCTCGTAGATGACCATCACTTCCCCCCCTGTCACATACAAGGTGAGATGATGGAGAAAACTCAACAGCAAGATTGTTCAATACTCTAGAACAAGTTCATACATATGGCTAAAATATCTTCTTGGATGTTGATGCCCATTGCGAAGAAGCGATCCATCCAAGATGAATCTTTGTTCTTGCAGGAGGCTTCCTTTTGAAGATTCTGTTTGAATAATGAATGGATTTATGATAGTTCTTACATGGATGAAGACCAGAACAATGACATTTCATATGACCAACTTGGTCACAGTGTTATCATTTCACAATCTGTTGTTGTTGTCGTGGAAGAGGAGTAGAATCTGGAATAGCTGAAGGGGAATTGTCATGAAGGAATCTAGCACTCTAAAACTGGATGGGCTTTGAGTAATCTAGAATATGAAAGGACATGTCCTTCTCATAACCAAGACTAGTTTTGTGCTTGTTGTGGACAAGATATTCCCAAGGTTTGATGACTGACTTGGGAAGTGAAAACTGAATTTTTGCATGTGCATGTACAACTACTATTCCATTGGACACTAAATATAAATGAACTTCAACAATATTGACTTGCTGGTGATGGGAGTTTATCTCAATGTTCTGAACATAATGATGCTTACAATGTTGTAGCTTTGTCTCAAGCTGCAAAAACTCAATATTCTCCTGTGCATTTTGGAAACAAATTTTAATATTGGAAAGAGAGGTTTTGTTGATCTTAACCATCTCATCAATAGTGGAATGTATTAAATTATTCATTAGTTTCAATACATCATCCATTCGATCCATTTCAATCCAATATAATCAAATAAATGATGTTATATTCAACTACAAATTAACCTATAAAATGATAAAAAGTTGCAACTATTAGATGAGTAGTAGGATACCAATATCACCATGTCACTATAGTAGATACCGCAGTAACAATTTCAATGCAGCAAATGACTCACTGCTTCAATGCACTTACTTCTCAAATTATTCAAACTACTCACACTGTGAAAAAGGAGAGTCAGTCTTTGACTTTCTTTGCAAATGAAATTTGTCGACAGTTCTAGAGCCTACTTACAAAACATCTTTTCATAACATCTTAATACAAATTCAAGTTTCACAAATGCAATCATCTATTATCACTAAATTTACTTCAATAATTTCTGGTGTTTAATGGGGTCTCTACACCTAAAATTCGAGCAGCACAATGATGATTATGAAGGAAAGTATCCATAATAACACCTCCCAGGTCATCAATAACCCAATCAAGAAAACTTCAAATATTTTTCCACGCTGTGAAGGAAAGTATCCATAACAACACCTCCCAGGTCATCAATAACCCAATCAAGAAAACTTCAAATATTTTTCCACGCTGATGTTAAGAAGGCACTTACTTGCCTCCTCTTTGGCAGATCGAGCAAGAGACTGCCTGATGGGGTTTGATTAAGAGGAGATATCAATGTGCTATTACTTGGTGATCCATCCACTGCAAAATCAAGGTTCCTTAAATTTGTTGAGAAGACAACCCCAGTTGTTGTTTACACTTTTAGAAAAGGCTTATCTATTTGCTATATGTGTAAAGAATATATGTCCATATAATGCTATTATAAATAAGATTCCTTATGAAATGTGGGATAAAAAAAGAATTCTTTATAGTTTTCACAAATGGAAATGTGATTTTAGGTGGAAAAGAAAACTTCACACTTCCTAGAGGGGAGGTGTTGGGTTCTATAGGTTAGTTGGATCGTCTCGCTAACTTTGTGTCTTTTAAAATTGAGTCCCTTGGGTTGGTTGATGTAGAACCCATCTCCACGGGAGAATTCAAAAGCTATGGACAATATGTGTTTTAGGTCTTCCTTTTTCTTCTCGTCATCCTGCCTTCAAAAAAGAGCATACACTGAGATAAATGAGGCAAATTCCTCTATCAAGACTACCATGTGTAGTAGAACTGCATTTTTTATGAGTTTAGCAAGACATAATCCTTGATGGAGGAGCTCTAGACCCAACTGGACCTTAGGTCTAGAGATTCCCAGTAGGGAAACAATAACACTGTTGACTACCAAGAGAGCTTCGTTGCAAGAATTGGATAATAATGGCATTATTTGTGGAAAGTTTTGATTGAAGAAGATTTCAAGGAATTGGGGAAACATATTATGATTGAGTATATATAAAAAGAAACCTAACCTTGATCATGGTCCATTTAAATGTGTTGAACTGAAGGAGTACGGTTTAATGAATGACTATAACCTTATAGCATGGTAGTGTTATTTATTGACTCTATGGTTATTTAACTAGCGATCTTCACAAGGAAAAATGGTTGTGGAACCACCTAATAAAACCCAGTTTTGTCTTGTCAAGTAATCAGATCATAATGAGTATGATTCAAAAAGTCATAGTGTGAAAGGGTTCAAGAGCGATTAGTGTCACTATTCTTTGTTTCTCTAAATTTGTTGCTCTGCAGCTGTAGAAATTCCAACCTTTCTCATCGCCATAATCCTTGTTTGTTCCCTATTTTTTCTCTCCACACAAGCACTTTGGATTCTAAGAACACTATAAAAATATTTCTAAACCAAAATTTTGTATAGTTTAGTCATTGCATTTTAAGCACCACCACATAACTACACATATTGAGCTCGTTGGCGTAAAAATACTTGGCAAATAAGCAAGCATATTACAAATTTTGTAATAAAAAAATCGTTGAATAAGCAGAGTAGGTTTTGAGAATTGCAAATGTTGATCATTTCTTCCCTACCATACTTTAGTTGTTTTCTTGTAATCTCCACTTTCCAAAAGTCATTAGCTGGATAGATAGAACTTGTTACACAATTGTATTTAATATTTCAAATTGACTATTGTGCAAGCATTACACCTATAGCTAAACCCAAACTTTGTTCCTCTATCACTTTGACTTTTCCCCATAACAATTACTGGAACAAGGGAATCACATGTGAAAACAACATTAAATAGTGGAAGTGTGTATCAAAGTGGATACAAATACATAAATGGATATAATTAATAAAAATATAAAATAAAGGAGGCAATATTAGAACATTAATAAAAATATAAGATAAATGAGAAAATACATGTTTAGCCACTTTCCCAATCTTAATAGATAATTCTTGTTGAATATAGTGTTTTTTGCTTCTCTTTCCTATCCTACCGCATTACGACGTTTCCTTTGTAACATCTGGTACAATTTCCAGTTTAACCTTTATTTTTCTTTCATACTTTCAAGGACTATAAGGACTCATGATCAACACTCCATGTTAGCTAGGGACATATTCACAATGACTATCCATATGTATTCTATATATGATATTTCTACAAAAAAATGATTGGTAACATCTGTATCTGGGTCAATACCATTGACCTACATCAACATCATCATCAATATGTACAACAACGTATGATAGCTCTCCTAACCAATCTTACTTACTCAAATAGTTACCATGTTCTTGTGTCCATCTCACCCCATAGTATTTTGACTCATTAAGAGTTTTCATCTTCAATGGTTAAATGCTAGGGAAATCCATGTCCCAAATGAAAATGCCTCTCTCTAGGCCATAATGCTAAAGAGGCACCCACTCTTTGAGTGTCCAGGCTTCAAAGACCATTCGTTTCAATAATTTTCATCCCTCATTCTATCCCAACAATAGTCTTGGTCATGCTCCTGTTGTCACCAACAATATAAGACATACCCCTATTTTCCACCGATCAATTTTTAGGCCAATCTCCTATTGCTACCAACAATGTAAGCAATGCCTCTGTTGAAATGACATCAATGCTCCCTCTCAACAATAAAGGAATTCCCCACTAGTCCAAGCTTGTCTCTCAAGTATACAACCTTTTCCTAAGATAGAGGCTTTGTGAGAATGCCAGTCATCTTCTTGTTAGTGGAATTATAATCAAGCCTCACTACTCCCTTCTATACCATATCACAAATGTAGTCATACTTGATCTCAATATGCTTTATCTTATCATGAAACACTTAATTTTCTATCAACATCACACAACTTTATTTATCACAAAACAACACAGTGAGTTCCATCATCTAGTCAAACAATCGATAAAGTAGCTTTTCAAGCCATACTACCTCACAACATGTTTGAGTACAAAAATTGAGGAAATGTTTTCAACTTAAGAGATTTGATCCCTCTGAGTGATTCATAGAGACAAATTTAAGATGAATATAGGATTGTTTAATTATTAATTATTAATAATTTTATTTATTTTATTTTTATGCTATTTGATCAAGTAAATTTTTTTGATTAAGAATTATATTATTAATTAATTTAATTTAATTTAATTTTAATTTTCATGTAATTTGATTGAGTCAAAATGTTTAGATAACATAACAAGACAATAAAACATTTCTTCCATATTGAGCTCTAGAGTGGCTCTTGGTGCAATAACTAGTGCAATAACTATTTAGTGTGCTTTCAACTTTTCTTGTTGCAACAACAAGGCTTGTACACGAGCGCTTCACTCACTGTATCTCTGTCATATCATGTGCATTCGTGGCATACTAATCAATACCATTAATTTGACTACATATCGGAAAATACCATCAAAATCACATTATTTAATCCCCTGCCAATACAAACCCAATACACCTTCCTAATTTAAAAAACCCTTACTTTCACTAGATACTATAGGTATCGATCTTTTCATTAACATTTTTTACACCCCTTAATATTTTTTCATAATCTTCGAGCCCCATTCTTTTATACTTGCCAATTTAAAAACAGTTTACACCTTATTATATGGTTAATATATTATGTCATTTTTTCCTCAATATATATTCCCCAGTATGAATGAATGTTGTCTAGTATTGGTCCCCCATTGAGGTGCAGTGGACTTGTCTTTCTATTCTTGACGAAAATCTAGAACTCCATGCAATGTCTTTCTTTGATTCAAAAGAAATATTGTAGTAATTGATTGTTTTTCAATCTCTCAGTTACCTCAAAAAACAAAACTAATTCGTTTTATTGTAGGAAAAAAGTCAAAAAGAAGGAAACTTTTTACTAGCAGCATAGATTATGAGAATCACAATTTCTCAAAACTAGCCTCTATGAACAAAGTTAGCTATACTATTTAAGGTTCAATTCTAAAAATCAATAAAAGTCTCTTCACAAGTAAAGGAACCATGGTTAAAATTCTATTCAAATTGAAGGAACATTGTGAAGGATTTAGGTTAGATAAAGGAAACCATAGTTATTGATATAACTTATTTTCTTACTATTAATTGTATGATAATATTATATTAATTTGATATATATAGCATTAGCTATGATAGAGGTTTAGTTTTGTATCTTTGGAAGAGGTTTAGTTTTGTAACCTTGGAAATTTAACCAGCTTAGATCCATCTTAATTAGTGATTTATCAAGCTCTTAGAGGGATTAAATATCTCAATGTGCAAGCCTTTTTTTTATTGCAAAACTTGAGGAAAGGTTTGCATCTCAAGATATTTAATGGGATTAAATGTGTAAGGTGGGAGCCTCTTTTTTAGTTCAAAACATAAGGAAAGGTTTGGATCTCAAGATATTTTATTCCTCTTGGGGCTTGATAGATTTGGAGCGAAGATGGATCTAGATTTGTCTCACACACACATATAATATTTCTTTTTCACATATTTTAATAAGTTATATTACATAAAAATACCAATGGAAACATCATCAGTTGTCAAAATCCTTAGCCCTAAAACGTCACAGAGTAAATTTCCTTTTTTATTTTAATTTAATAATTAGTAGTTAGAATTATTAATTTAATTTAATTTTTATTTTATATAATTTCACCGAGTAAAAATATTTACATAATATGACATTACAACAGCTCTTCACATAAAATATTTATATTATATTTTGTGGGCATGTGTGTAATTTATAATGCAGATAGGTTAGGGCTAAGATGTAAATAATAGAGCCAAAAAAGGTTATCAACAATAACATGTGAAACATCAATGTTAATATTACGATAACTGTAGACTTTGTTTGAATACAAAACTTTAGGAAGGTTATCATATTGAAATATTTGATTCATTTATTATATATATATATATATATATATATATATATATATATATATATATATATATATATATATATATATATATATATATATCAGTCAATTCCATATTAAAAAATAAATGAATCTCTCCTAAAAAAATCTATAAATAGAATTCTCTATATATAGTATTCATATTAAAAATTTAACTAATAAAATGTTATATATAATTCATATTAAAAAATTTAACTAACAAAAAATATCTCATTAATGGAACAATCACAAGTGAAATTAGATATTCAATGTTTTAGATAGAGCATTGACATTTAAATGTTTTATTTATAATTCATATTCTAAATATTAATATGTTAATATATGTCTCAATAAAAACATAAATAAATATTTTTTTAAATTTTACACACTCACATTTATTAATATTATTTTTGTTATTAATATTTAAAATGTTACATGTAAATTTGAAAAATGAATGAACTACAAATCTCTCTAAAACACATATTAAAAAAATCATATAAACTTTTTTAACTAATAAAAAATTCTAATTGATATTTAAGATTTACACTAAAACAAATATCTATCGGTCTCTCTCAATATATATATATATATATATATAATGTTAAATGTCAAGTTCATAGTAAAAAATCTAGTTGTCTTTAATGAGGTTTTTGGACAACTTTTCCTATTTATTTTTTTTGAATTAATTTTTCTGAAATTGCATACGAATTCATTGAAATCACAAGCTTGATGGGTATAATCTTCACAATCGAAGTTCCGTAGGGGCTTTTGAGGGTGGTGAATCCATATATGTAGTAGAAAAAACAAGTTTAAATAACAAAACTTAAGATTTCACCTCAAATTTTTCTCTTCGATCAATCAGAAACTTGAAAAAGCCACATTAAATACAACTCTGTGAAAAATTAATGACTTACAAATCTCTAAAAAAACCTATTAGTAAAATCAGAATTCTATCTATTTATATACATATATAAAATCCATATTCAAGTTTTTTTAACTAATAAAATTATGTAAAATATATATAGATGGTTTGATATTAAAATATTTTATTTATCATTAACATTGCATTAAAATTTAAAAATTTTAATATATGCCTTCATTACATTTCAAACTAGAAAATATATATTTAGAAATATCTCATATATACTTGTTTTATAAATATTTTAAAATGTTATAAATATATGATTTTTTTATTAATATTTTTTAAAATTAATGTGGCAATTCTATATTAAGAATGCCATAAATTACACATATCCCTTACAGTGTAAAGTGGACATACAATAATTTTTTATTTTAATTATTTTTTTATATAAACTAGATATAAATTATGCTGAATATTAAAAATTTTATTTATGAATAGTGAATATTTTTTGTTATTAATATATTTTTATTTTAATTATTATGTGTCAAGTGAACATAGAATGACATATATATCATGTAATATCAATTATAATATTTTTAAATGGAATATCTCAATTCCACATTAAGTAGTGAGGGGATTACTTATCTCTTTAGTATTAAAAATTAAGTTATTTTTTTCATTTCTATCAATTACTTTATCTCTATATAAAGTGTATTTAAAATTGTCATGTATACATGGAATGTGAATAAAATTTGAATGATAAATCAATGAATTGCATAGCTCATTCACAATGATACATATTTATAATACATAGGAATGACCCTTGGTTTCATATTCCAAGTGGTCCCTTGGACTCCCTTTGGTTGTTTGACCTCCACACCACCCCTTAGAGGATTAGGTTTCCAACATTCCTCCTCTTAATTGAAAGGGTTATGTATGAGTCCAAGAAGAGAGTTGTAATACAAAACATAAAAAAATGCATGGCAACATTAGGCTGAATGTGCTCTCTGAAATGTTGGTATCAAGGGAGGTAGTTTAAGGATGACCACCAACACTGGAATGATTAGTGCAGTTCCCAAAACTCTTCTAGGTTTGGTAAGAAGTTGAGTGTTTTTTCTAGATGAAGAGCTCTTGATGTTTGGAAGAGGCAAAACCTTCAACCATGTAAGGGAGGTCTCATCTTGCATAAAAGGGAGAACCTCAACCTGAAAAGGGAGGTCTCAACCTGTGATGGTTTAAGGACGACCATCAACTCTGGAATGCTTAATGCTATTCTTTGAACTCTTCCAAAGCTAGCAAGAAGCTGAAGTTTTCTACTAGAGGAAGTTTCCCCAATTGAAGAGGCATCACCAAATAAGGCAGTCTCGGGGGCATCTTTATCTCTCGCTACAACTCTGAATCTGGTATGGCAAGTTGTGGCTCAGGCTCGCTTGATGTGGCTTTGAAACTTGTAGATGACCACCACTTCCCTCCTGTTAGATACAAGGTGTGGTGATGGAGAAAACTCAACTGCAAGACTGTTCAATACTCTAGAACAAGTTCCAGTATATGACTAAAATATCTTCTTGGTTGTTGATGCCCATTACTAAGAAGCAATCCATCCAAGATGAATTTTTGTTCCTGTAAGAGGCTTGTTTTTGAAGCATCTATTTGACGAATGACTCGTTTTATCACAATATTTCGATTTGGGTTCATTCATCTTCATTGTGTCTGAGATGGTTCAGAGCTTCATATTGGCAGATTTCGTTTATTACTATCTCAAGGTTGTTTCAAGCGGCCCCGATGTTGATGCATCTCCCGACCATCTTGATTGAACAATCACCTATTTAACCTAATATATCTAGACTAGTAAGGCCCCACAGTGTTAAGAAATTAAGAAATTACATTTTCTAAAATGTTGAAGATCACATAAATAATTATGGGTAATAATACTTGTTAAGTATATTTATTTACATTTTATTTTTATACCAGCATTTCTGACATTTATGAAAATACTTCTTAAATCATAATATGTTGTATGAGCTATTTTACAAGATTTTAATTTTTGGTAATTTTGTAAATTTTATTTCTTCTAATTACTTACTTCTTCCTATAGAAATAATTCCCCGCTAAGTTAAATGTGCATTAATATGTCTTTATTTAAGTGTTAGAGGATAAAAATAGTTTGATCTATCTGATTAATTCGATCTGTATCAAGTTAATTACAAATTATAATGGAAAAAAGTCGTCAAAAATAAAACTCGCGACGCAGCAATCGAGCCTCTCAAGAGATGGCTCGAAGCATAGACGCGCGTTTCGTTCTCGAATTCAGAAGATTTAGAAGGATTTCAACCCTCGTCTGTCTGATTGTGGAATTTCTGTCCTTAATCCAAATACTAGTAGTCAGGTGTGATTCATGACGGCCTAAACTGAACATTTCCCCATTTCCTTCTCAACCATTCATGACGTTCAACGTTACCGGAGAGGATACTGAAAGCTTCAGGTTCAGGTGTTGGTTTTTTCCGGCGAATCAGCCATCGACATTTTATCATGTCAAGAATCTATACAATAAAGAGAAATCCCTACAATAAAGAGTTATGTGTATAGTTTTGGAGTGGTTATGCTTGAACTTTTGACAGGCCGGAAGCCCTTGGAGAGGTAACTCTCTTATTTTGAGCGAAACTTGTGGGCTGTACCAAAATAAATACCCTTCTAATTCAGTTTCTCCTTCCACAATTCAAGAACAAGGTCAAAACAGTCAAAATAAGAAACTTGTGCGGTGTACCAAAATATATACCCTTCTAATTCAGGTTCTCCTTCTACAGTTCAAAAGTTAAAACAAGGCCAGAACAGTTATTAGTAAGATGGGCCACCCCTCCCACCCCTCAACTTCATGATATTGATGCATTGGCAAACATGGTTGATCCAGCTTTGGAGGGAAGTTATCCTGCTAAATCTCTCTCGCGCTTTGCTGATATTATTGCTCTCTGCATTTAGGTATAATCTAAAATATCTAAATTCAAACATAAATTATAAATTGCCTCCAAAGGTCAGATATACTAATTTGTATTCGTAATTTACAGGACAAAATGAACAGTATAGGGACGGGAAACATAAGTTTTGACAATTCGTTGTTTGGTGTTGCAGCCTGAACCAGAATTCCGTCCTCCAATGTCTGAAGTGGTGCAATCATTGGTTCGTATGATGCAACCGATAGTCCCAATAAGAGGATGACAGGAGATGAAACTCTAGAAGAAAATATTTAATTCTAAAAATGTCCTTGAGAGCTTCATTATTAGCTCCTAAGGCCTTCGTTGGACTTCCACAACAGTTCAAAGAGTTGATAGCATCATTATTTTCATAAATTGAATCTGTTCAATATTTTCTTTAGTCCACGTTGTGGTGAAAACCACATAATTGAAATATTAATAAAATATTAATACTGGTTTTCTCATTGTGTTTCTATGTTTACTTCCAAATGTCTCGAGGCCTAGCGAGCATTAGAAACAGTAAGACTTGGGTTTCTCTCTTTTTGTCGTGATTAGAATAGGAATTATCTTTATTTATAGAACAAATAGAAAGGTTAAAAGGTCTTTAAATCAAGTAGTAGGGATTAGTAAGTCAAAGACTTTGAAATAGACTCTTATAAATAGTATTAGCTTTTTTGGTCTTAGACATAATAGTATTAGCTTTCTTGATCTTGATATAGTGCAGTACGGCAGAAAAGTATAGCAGAAAACGAGCGCGTTGGTTTTAGATAATGTAATTAGGTATATTGAAGGTGAACATGAGTAAAGACCCATAATGTAATTGGGTATATTGAAGGTGAACATTAGTAAAGATTTATTTAAAGTGGGTTTGGAGTTACATAAATGAGTAATGTGTCAAATATTAAAATTTAGATGTGCATTTTAGTTATGTTTGATATGTCTGTACTAGAGTTGATGTGTCTTTTTGGCAACATGTAAATATTTTTGTTTAATTGGTCGGGAGCTACAAACCCCAGCTTCAATGTTAAGTGACTTTAAATTATTTTGTTTGATTGATTGATTGGAAAAAAGTAGAGAACATGAGGGCATCATCAATGTTGTAATGTTATATTTTGATACCTTAGTGGGGAAACACATCCTCCATGAGATTTGAAAATGAGTCTCCACAATGATACCCACAATCTCTACTATGTTGGTGCTATTTTGTGTGTAGGAATTTTTATTTAGTTTGGTCTCATGAAAATGAAATACTATCAAGAAAGTTGGTAACAATATCTACAAAAAAGAAAAGACAAGTTACGGTTGGGTCAAAGGTACTCCTAAAACTATTCACACCAACTCTGGGAATGATATGGAAATCATGTTCACAAAATTTATTAATGCTAGGGTTTGGAAGGGCATGGTGCACCTTAACGAGTGCGCAGAGCATGTCCACATCGTTATACTTCACCCAAGGCTTTTGAAAATTAGGCAGAAGCTATACACTCTACACTTTCCAGCTGCTGGCACAATTTCCTTTGCAGTTCAACTCTCTATTCTAATTCCATTTTATGTTTTGGATTTGTACCATGTAAGGTGGAGTTGAAAAAAAACCTTTTTCATTTGTTTTGTTGCACACAAAAAATCCACCTGCACTCCATAGCACCTGTAATTGTGGGTGATCTCCATTTATGCACTAGAGTATGGTAGAAAACTGATGTATTGACTCTAGATAATGCAATTGGGTATATTAAAGGTGAACACTCGTAAAGACCCATTTAAAGTGGGTTTGGAGTTACATAGATGAGCAATGTGTAAAATATTGAAACTCATATATGCATATTTAGTTATGTTTGATATGTTTGTACTAGAGTTGCTGTGTTTTTTTTGGGAACATGTAAAATTTTTTGTTTAATTGGTGGGGAGCTACGAACCTAGCTTCGATGTTAAGTGATTGTAAATTTTTAAATATTGAAACTCAACTATCTGTATTTAGTTATGTTTGGTATGTCTATACTAGAGTTGATGTGTTTTTTTGGGAACATGTAAACCATTTTGTTTAATTAGTGGGGAACTACGAACCCCAACTTCGATGTTAAGAGATTGTAAATTCTTTTGTTTGGTTGATTGCTCCATGAGATTTGAACATGATTCTCCACAATGATACCCACAATTGGTACTAATGTTGGTGTTATTGTGTGTGTAGGAATTTTTAATTAGTTTGGTCTCATGACAATGAAAGACTATCAAGAGAGTTGGTAACTATATCTATATATATATATATATATATATATATATATATATATATATATATGAGAAAATCTATGGTTATTGGGTCAAAGGTACCGCTAGAACTATTCATACCAACTCTCAGAATGATATGGAGATCATGTTCTCAAAATTTATAAATTGTAGGATCTAGAGGGGCATGGTGCATGGGGTTGGAAACTTGGCACCATAACTAATGTGAATAATTGTAATAAGAAAGAAAGCATCCCATTATCAACAACCCACTATGATTTGATTATGACCACCTTAAACTCTTCGTGTGTGTGTGTGTGTGTGTGTGTGTCCACATAGTTATACTTCACTTAGGGCTTATGAAAGTTAGGAAGAAGCTATACAATTTGCAACTACTGCCAAAATTTCCTTTGTAGGTCAACTCTATATTCTAATTCCAATTTATGTTTTCAATTTGTACTTTGTAAGACGCAGTTGAAAAAAACCTTTGGCACTTATTTTGTTGCACAAAAGAAATCGACCTACTTTCTGTAGCACCTGTAACTGTGGGTGTTCTCTATGTATGTCCCAGAGTATGGTAAAAAACTAGTGTGTTGACTCTAGATAATGAAATTAGGTATATTGAAGGTGATCACTAGTAAAGACCCATTTAAAGTGGGTCTAAAGTTACATAAATGATCAATATGTCAAATATTGAAACTCGGATATGCATATTTTGTTATGTTTGATATGTCTATACTAGGGTTGATGCATTTTTTTTTGGAAAATGCTAATATTTTTTTCTAATTGGTGGGGAGCTACGGACCCCAGCTTTGATGTTATGTGATTTTAAATTAATTTGTTTGATTGATTGGCAAAAAGTAGAGAATCTCAGGATCTCATCAATGCTGTAAATTTATATTTTCTTAGTGGGGAACACATTCTCCATGAGATTTGAACATGAGTCTCCATAATTGTACCCACAATCTGTACTAATGTTGGTGTTAAATTTGTGTTACTCTATGTGTAGGCATTTTTAATTAGTTTGGTTTGTAATTTTGATTGAGATATTCGATCTATGTAGACAAATGCCTTTGCTATAACTTATATGATTCCATAGGACAACATGATTCTAATTTCAAGTAGAATTTTAGAGCTCAAACATAACTACATGTTTGACTAATTATCACCATGGCTAGGAGGTTGACACAGCCCCCCTGATGATAGTGTATACATTGGAAATATTGTGTAAACAATGTTTTGATTGTGAACTGAGTCTAACATAAAGTTCATAAACAATGCAACCTCCTCCCATCAAAATTTCTTAGTGGATATGCATTCCAAGTAGGTGAGCTATCTTAAAAATTGGTTGATGATATGATCACAAGGAAAAAAAATACTCATTAAAATGACTCAAAGTTTTGATACAGAAATTCATAATCGTAACCAACTAGATATATATTTGGGCTCCTGAAGTTCTAGAAAAAAAATATTGGTAGAGAAATATGTTTCAATAGAAAAATATGCTATTGGATTTTCCTGTTTAGAATTCCTATATCTAGATTCATAAGTGGCAATATTAGGAATTCTGAAATTCTTTAAGGTCCATGCACATGGAAATCATCCAACTGGTGCAAAAAAAGTAGCTTCCAGTTGGGGATAGATGGCTAGATGAATACATGGATGGGAGATCAAAGCTCTGTGATGTGTGTCATGTACTTAATTGTGGGACTATAGGCCTAGAGAAATACCAAAATGTTGTAGAGAACATTTCCATGACATTGAATGCCAATAGCAACCCAATAAGTCAATAATGCAGGCAGGTGATGAGGAGCATATCAGGGTGTTGGAGACCATATTGGGCGAGATGATGTGGATCTCTCAGGATGAAAATAGTAACATGTGCCCCTAAGAGTCATTCCTTTGTGAGTGGGTCAGCCAAAACTCAATCTGGTCCAGACAACCCAATAAACCAGTAGCGAGACATCAAGAAAATAAACACAATCTGCTTCTAGAGTTGTTGCAAAACTAGTGGATTAGTTTCTGATCTAATTCTCATGGGGTCCTTCAATAGTGAATGAAGTAAGATTTGAAAGGAATGGGAATTCTATGCAATGATTCCGTTGGACTATCAACTGGCATATATACTAGTTGGAAGTCAAGTTTGGTCTTAAATAATTCATATATTGTGCTTTTAGGGCTATGTAAAGTCTTATTTAAAAAAATCCGCGGACAACCAATTACTATGTTGAATGTGTATGGCCCATATGAGGATAAATAGGTCCTTTGGGATCAACTTTTATATTTACAGTTTTCACAAATGGCAATGTAATTTTTGGTGGAAATGAAAACTTCACACTTCATAGAAAGGAGGTGTGGGAAGCTACAATTTGGTTGGATCATCCGGCTAACTTTATTTCTTTTAAACTTGAGTCCCTTGGGTTTGTTGATGTGGAACCCATCTCCATGGGAGAATTCAATTGTGTTCTAGGTCTTTCTTTTCTTCCTCATCATCTCACCTTCATAAAAGACTGAATGTTGAGATAAATCAGGTAAAATCCTTTATTAATAATACCATGTATTGTATACCTACATATTTTTATATGAGTTTCGAAATACACAATCCTTGATGGGGGAGCTCTGGACCCAACTAGACCTTAGGTCCAGGGGTTCTCAACAAGGCAACAACAACATTGTTGACTACGAGGAGAGCCTCATTGAAAAAAATGAATATTTTGAATAATGGTGTTCTTTGTGGAAAGTTTTGATTGAATAATATTACAAGGAATTGGGGAAGCATATTGTGGTCAAGTATCTATTAAAATCAATCTAATTTTGATCATCGTCCAGTTCAATGTGTTGAATTGAAGGATTTTGGTTTAATGAATTATTATAACCTTATAGCGTAGTAGTGTTATTTGCTGACTCTGTGGTTATCTAACTAGTGATCTTGACAAGGAAAAATGGTCGTGAAGCCACTAGAGAAAACCCTATTTTTTCTTGTCCAGTAATCCGATCATAATGATTATGATTCAAAAAGTCATATTGTGATAGGGTTCAAGAGTGATTAGTGTCACTATTATTTGTTTCTCTGAATCTGACACTCTGTGGCTGAAGCAAGTCAAATCTTTCTTGTCGCCATAATCCCTATTTGTTCCCTATTTTTTCTCTCCACACAAGCACTTTGGATTCTAAGAATGTTGTCAGAAAATTATTTCTAAACCAAAATTCTCTATAGTTTAGTCCTTGCATTCTTAGCACCACCACATGATTGCACATATAGTAGTTGATGGCATAAAAATACTCAACGAATAAGTAAACATATTATAAATCTTGTAATAAAATACTCATTGAATAAGTAGACCGGGTGTTGAGAATTGCAAATATTAATCATTTCTTCCTTACCAAACTTTAATTAAATGCCTCTAATCTCCACTTTCCAAAATTCTTTAGCTAGACAAAAGAAACTTTCTACACAATTATATATAAGCTTTTAAATTGATTGTTGCGCAAACATTGCACCTGTAGCCAAACCCAAACTTTGTTTCTCTATAGCTTTGACTTTTCTCCATAAGAATTACTAGAACAAGGCAATCCCATGTGCAAACAACATTAAATAGTGGAAATTTGTATGAAAGTGGATATAAAGACACAAAAGGATAACCTTAGTGAAAATATAAGATAAAGGAGTTGAGATCATAACATTAATGAAAATATAAGATAAATTAGAAGATACCTCTTTAGCCACATTCCCAACCTCAGAAGAGCATTCTTTTTTAATATACTTGTTTATGCTACTCTTTCCTATCCTACCGCAATACGACGTTTCCTTTGTAACATCTAGTGCAATTCCTAGTTTAACGTTTATTTTTCTTTCATACTTTCAAGCATTATAAATACTGGTGATCACCACTACCTCTTAGCTAGGGACATATTCATAATTACTATCCATTTGTGTTCTGGATATATGATCCTTCTAAGAAAAAGTAAATATCATTCATAACATCTTTATCTAGGTCAATACCATTAGCCTACACCATCTTCATCATCAATATGTACCACAATCTAGGTTAGCTATCCTAACTAATCGTACTACTCAAATAGTCGCCATGATCTCGTTTGGACCTCACCTCATAGTATTATGACTACTTAAGGGTTTTCATCCCCAATGATCAAATTCTAGGGAAACCCATGTCCCAAATCCAAATGCCTCTCTTTAGGCCTTGATGCTAAAGGCACACCCACTCCTTGAGTGTCTAGGCCTCAAATACCATTCCTTTCAAGAATTTTCATCCCTCATGTTATCTCACCAATAGTCTTAGTCATGCTCCTATTGTCACCAATAGTATAAGACATACCCTTATTTTCCACCCATCAATATTCTAGGCCAAGCTCCTATTGCTACCAATGGTGGAAGCCATGTCCCTCTTAACATCACATAAATTCTCCCTCTCACTAATAGAGGAGTTCCACACTAGACCAAGCTTGTCTATGAAGTATACAAATTTTGTGTATGATAGAGGCTTTGTGAGAATGTCAGTCGTCTGATCATTAATGGAATTATAATATAGTCTCACTTCTCGCTTCTGTACCATATCGCAAATGTAGTGGTACTTGATCTTAATATGCTTTGTCTTATCATGAAACACTTAATTTTCCATCAACATCACACAAATTTAATTATCGTGGAACAACAGAGTCAGTTCCAACATCTAGTCGAACAATCCATAGAGTAACTTCTAAAGCGATACTCCCTCATGACATATTTGTGTGCAAAAATTGAGGAAAGGTTTTCAACTTAAGAGATTTGATCCCTCTGAGTGATTGATAGAGCCAGAGTTAAGATGAATCTAAGATGGTTTAATTATTAATAATTATTAAAAATAATTATTTATTTTATTTTATTTTTATGCAATTTGATCGAGTAAAAATGATTTGATTAATAATTATATTATTAATTAATATAATTTAATTTTAATTTTAATTTTCATGTAATTTGGCTAAGTCTAAACTTTTAGATAACATAAAAAGGAAGTAAAACATTTATTTCATATGAGGCTCTAGAGTGCCTCTTGGTGGAATAACTATTTAGCGTGCTTCTCACATTTGCTTGTTGCAACAACAATGCTTGTACACAAGTGCTTCACTCAATGAATCTCTGTCATATCATGTGCATTCGTGGCATACTAATCAATTCTATTAATTTGACTACATATTGGAAAATACTATAAAAATAATATTATTTAATCCCCTATCAATACAGACCCAATACACTTTCCTAATTTACAAAACAATTACTTTCACTAGAAATTGTAGTTATCCATTTTTTCATTAACATTTTTTTATCCCAATTTATATTTTTTCATAATCTTTGAGCTCCATTTTTTTATACCTACCAAAGTAAAAACACTTTACCCCTTATTATATGGTATTATGTCATTTTTTCCTCAATATATATCCCCCAATATGAATTAACATGGTCTAGTATTGCTCCCCCAGTGAGGTCCAGTGGACTTGTATTCCTATTATGTTAAAAAAATGGAAAGATAAATTCGAATGAAACTTGCAAACTGAAATTAGCAGCTCACAGGTGAGCCAAGATACACCTGGAGACTACCCAAGAAGTACCACTTTATTCCATTGATCATAAAATCAGAAATAAATAAGTTTACATTCAATTTAGGGAGATCAAAACTATCTCCTAGAAAATAGAAACTAATTCTAAACTAAGACACACACACAACCATGAAAAAAACTTTCTCCATTATTTTTAACTCTCCCCCTTAGTGGATAAAGGATTTACTTGCACACCTAGCATCTCCCTAAAAAAATCAAATTTAATCTTCCCAACAGGCTTGGTGAAGATATCAGCTGCATTTTCACAAGTGTTACAATATTCAAGAAAAAACTCTTTGCACTGAACCTTTTCTCTAAAAAAATGAAATTGAGTATCTATATGTTCTGCATTTTTATGAAAAACAAGATTATTTTCAAGCTTGATTGAACTTTGGTTGCTACATTTAATCACCATAGCATCCTTTTGTTATTCTCCTACATCATGAAGAAGTCTTGTCAATCAAATTGCTTCACAAGTGGCTACACAAACAACTTGATACTCAACTTCTGTTGATGATAAAGATACAGTACTCTTCTTTTTACTGCTCTATGAAATGACCCCAGACCTAATATTGAAAGCATACCTAGTTATAGACATTCTCTCATCTAGATTTCCAACCCAATCTCAATTTGAATATCTTGTCAATTTAATATCAAAAGAGTCAGTATATTTAATGCCAAAATTTATGGTTCCTTTAAGATACCTTAGGACACCTTTTACTACCATCCAATGATTTTCAAGAGGTCTTTCCATAAACTGACTCAACACACTGACTGAATATGTGAATTCAAGTTTGGTTGTAGTTGAATAAATCAAAATTCTAACCAGTTGTGTGTGCAATGTAGCATCTTCCTCTTTAGAACCATCATCATTTTTTAATTTAACATTTTGTTGTATAGGTACTGAAGCTGATTTACACTTATCCATTCCAAATTTCTTCAATATTTCCTTGACATACTTTCCTTGAGTAACAAAAGTCTAGCTAGAATCCCTCTAGACTTCAAGATCCAAACAATAATGTAGTTATCCAAGGTCCTTCATTTCAAATACTTGTGACATCTGCACTTTAATTTCTTCAACCAATTCATCAGAATTTCTAGTGATAATTAGATCATGAACATATAAGGAAATCAGCACAGTATGCCCCTTTGAATCAAATGTGTATAATACAGATTTCAAACATTTTTGCTTCTATTATAACCATGGTGTAAGAAGAAAGAGTATATTTTCTCATACCACAACCTGGGAGCCTATTTAAACCCATACAATGCCTTCTCTAATTTACAAACCAAATGTTCCTACCCCTTTTTAATGAGCCCTTATGGTTGTATTAAATATACTTCTTCCTTCAAATCTCCATTTAGAAAAGAAGATTCTACTTCTCGCTAGTGTAAGCTCCAATGGTACTTTGTAGCTAGAGCTATTAAAATCCTAATAGTATTTAACTTAGCTACAGGAGGAAAAGTTTCCTCATAATCAATCCATTCATTTTTTGTGTACCCTTTCACCATCAACCTAACTTTATACTTGTCTAGACTACCATATTCTTTGAACTTAGTTTTATAAATCCATTTACAACCTATGAGCTCTTTTCCTTTCAACAGTTCAACTAATTCCCAAGTTTTATTTTTAATTATGGACTCATACTTTTTTTTCATAACTCACCTCCATTCATCATACTGATTTTCTTCATTATAATTTATGGGCTCTATAACATTTAAAATACTAATCATAAGAGCGGAATATTTATGCCTTGCAAGTAAGTGAGATTGTCATCCTGATCTCCTTGGTAGTAGACTTGCCTCAATTCTTTCCTTGTACGATTTCCCGCTAACCTTTGAATGGAATTCGACTGATGAAGGTGTCCACATCACTAGATTCCTATTTGTGCTATCGATGTTGTTGTAAATGACTATCTTTGTCTTCTATTGATGGTATTGAACCCAACAACATTAGGGGATCACCCGTATATGAAGTCCTAAGTAGACCTCACACTATTTTGTGTGGGAATCCCATCCGGTATGATGGCCCTGTTTCCATTATCTTAAATATTTACCTCAACTCTTTGTTGTCAGCACAGGAGAGTGGTATGCTTTGCCTTGTGAGAAGCGAGGTTCATGTGCCTAGTGATTTCTAGTGTCACTTGTCTCAATGGTTCTTTCACTGTAGAGAGAGAGTGTGGGAGTGAGTCCCAAGTTGGTTGCGAGGAAGCCCCAACTCTGTTAGCAACACACAACACAACATGACATGCACAACTTCTGGAAGAATAGTCCACACAGATGCGATAGTCACAATACATAAGGGAAGATAACATGTACAACACTGAACGGATGATTTCGCGTAAGTGCAACGATTTTTGTACCATGTTTTGTGTCAAATGTATGTCTGATGTTTGGGAGGGTAACCAAAATGGGCAAGATAATGTTAATATACTATACAACACATTTTCATTAACATATATGTATGGTAACAAGTCAATGAGTTCAAGAGTTAAACATAGGTTAAAGAAACGCACATTACTGTTCAAGATTAGTCTCACAACAGTTACAATACGTGTGTAAAAATGTGCTGGCTTATTAGTAGGCTTCTCAATTAAGTGAAAGTTCCAAGACACATCGTTACACCGTACATCACTAACCCCATGGGCAGGGCATTGGAGCCACTACTTACTCCTCAAAGAAAATGTTATAGATTGTCAAGGCTATGTTGGAGGAGCCAAGGTGAAAAGCCCTTTCCATGTACAAATGACGGGGTATTTATAGCCAAATGTGAAACTGACCCTTGTGGTTGTTCAACTTCCCTCATGACTATTTGGCTTCCTTGACTTTTCAACTTTACATGACTCTTCATACAAGAATAGGGTATCTTGGACTTCCATGTTACATTACATTGGTTGACAGTATGGCCCACAATAGAGATGTGGATGACGTGACTGGACATGACAGTGCTGGTACATTTTTGCTGCCAATGGTGTGCATGTTGAGCTCCAGTGATGTTGGGTGATGGATGTCCTCATGGTGTGTCACAGCTTCACCTCCTCATGGCAAAGTGTGAGGAGTCTTTGATGGTCTTTGGTTCTCTTGATGTTGCATTCACACATTTCTCCTTGCTTGTATGTTGGTAACCTTCACAGGTTCGTCCGTTCACGAAAAGTGCATGTTCATTCGTCCATCCATTCGTGAACAAATCTTGAATGTTTTCTTATTCATCCATCTGCGAACACATCTTTGCATGATCCTCCATTCACGAGCACATATCTTTGCATGCATCCTTTGTTCATCCATTGACGAACCTATCCTTCTTCATGTGCTTCCTCTATTCATCCCATTCATCATCGCACCATGTTTGTTTGTGTATCAATGTCTGCAGTCACTCATGATGAGACAACATCAAATCCATAAACCTCCTAGTCTACTATGATGCATGATAATTTCAGATGCAGGTGACCGAGAGAGGTGACAAGGTTGCGAGGCAGGTTGGAGGCTCAAGGCACTACTGATGAAAACTGCACAGGAATCACTGGGTGATCCGGATCGATAGTGATGGTCCATGAGGTCTAGCTCAGCTAGAGGACAAAACTACATAGTTTTTGGGAGGAACAGTCTGAGCTGGGGGAAGGTTAGCCAGGCAAAATCTGTGCAATTTACAAAATGAGTGTGTAACAGGAGCTTGGAAGAAAAAGCTGCACAATCCTTTAGGGGAACTAGCAGTCAGCTATTGGGTCACTAGCAACAAAAACTATGGAATTCCTAAGGGGAATTGGCAAACAATTATTGGGTGACTAGCAGCATAAACTGTGCAATTCCTAAGGGGAACTAGCAGTTAGCTGTGGGTAGCTTGGTGGAAAAAACTACACAATTCTTGAAGAGAACTGGCAGTTAGTTGCTCGAACATCCTAGGAAAGACTGCGCAATTCCTGAGGGGAATTGTCAGTCGGCATCTAGGAGATGCTGGCGGGAAAAACTACGCTGAAGCTGGGAGGTTGGCCTCTTCTTCACCTCTATGTAGTTTCTAAGTTGAGTGGTCTGTTGGGAAGCAGAGTACTTGGTCATGGAAACTACAAAATTTTCTTAGTGAGCAATTGGTCGACTATCAGGAGGGATGGCTAGAAACTACAAAATTTTATGAGTGATTTTGTAGTGGCTACAACCACCCTCCAAAATTTTTCCTTAGCCTCATTTTGGAGCCTCCCTTCCAACCTTCACAACAGCTTTCCTTGCTTCATCAAGTTCAGAAGCTTCAGTGTATTTCTTGCACAGAGGTAGCCTATTAGTCACAACTTGATCCATTCCCCTCACAGGTTGTTCACCCAGACTTGGTCTAGCTACACGCTTAGCAGCTTCCCCTTGAAAAGTGCACATTTCTGGAGGGAAACCAACCTTCCCTCTAGAAATTGCGCAATCCTCTATGGCAGCCTACTAGGATCCAGGATTGCGCAATCCTGCCTGCCAACACTCCCAGCAGGATTTGTGGAAATTTCCCCAGCAAGGCTGCTCATGCCGGAATTTGTACAAATCTCGGTAGCAGTCAGCTGCTCTACCTAGAAATTGCATAAATCTCCTGCGAAGTCAACCTAAATCCTAGCCAGAAATGTACATTTTCTTCAAGTAGTCGAACAACCTCTTACATGTCCAGCTGAGTTGACTGGTTCCCTCCGGGATCTAGTAAAACAGACTTGTATTTATAGGCTTCTTCACAAATTGCAGCATGCAAAGGCATCCCTTGTTTCATGAATCTATGTTTAGCAGTTGGAGGTTACATGCAAGGATAAATTTAGAAACCTCCTACCAAGTGTCACTTCCCCTAGATTTGTGGCATGCGCGTCACAATCTTGATGTTATCAAAACTCATCAGTCGGGTGCGACAGAGCTCATTCCTCACATCAACCTTGTAGCTCTAACATCCCACATCACATCTAGGAGTATTTGGCACATTTAACTCAACTGTTTTGGGGTAAGCCCGATTCCCATGCCTTGTACTGCATTTTTTTCGCTTTTTGTGTTTTCTCTTTTGTGAGTACTTTTTGCTTGATTTCTTTGAATTCTTGTGTTGTTTACATGTATTCTAGCTTGTCCTAGCTCTGTTTCAGTTCTTTTTGCTATGTCATTTTTGTCACATGCATGAAACTATTGCACAAATGTTCACCCAACTAGTGAACTACCTCACCCACATGCATGTTGATCTGTTTGTTGAATCTTTCATTCATGTTTTCCATGCACTATCAATCACTTCTGCTATAACTTAGTGTCGCCATGCATTTACTGTCTTATTTTCTTTCAGTTTCCCATCGGCGAGTCGGGCCAACCTTGGCCTGGACTCTGCCTTCGCCAAGGCTGCATTGTATAATCTGGGGAAGGAAGGCTCACCTTCCTCTCCATATTTACACATTCTTACTTGGCATTGGCCTCCGGAAATTTTTTTCACATTTCTGGAGGATAGTGGCTACTTGGCCCAAGAAATTGCGCAAATCAATCCCTGGGGCAGTAGTCCTTCCTAGCTGGAATTGTGCATTGCACAATCCCAATAGTTAGTAGCTAGACTATACTATGCATTACATTGTTCCAGTAGTCATTCAGTCTCCTAGTACCCCAGATTGTGCCTTGTGTAGTCCTGGCGGTCGATCTCCTGACCTCCTGGTCGAAATTGCACAACCTTCCTGATCATTCACCCAAGTATGTTGCAAGTCAGTTCTCATGTTTATTTTGGTTTTCAATTGGCAAATTTCTTTCCATGAGTGTTGCCATGTCTCCAGGTGTCGCAGGTGTTCATTTGTCTCTCAATAGTATAGGTACAATGGTTTCGAAGAGAGCAGAGACAAAAACACCATTCAGAGCACAATTGGGGATGTAGTCGATCAAGTGTATATGGACTTACCTCCCCACAAATACATCATGTTTTTTATAGATAAGGACATCAAGATATGACACGAGCAAATCACAGTGAGTAGCATCATGAATAAAAACTAAAGACAACATACCAAATGCAACAAATTCAAGAGGAGGGTTTTTGACAACACGGAGGCAGAACAAGGTTGCAAGCTCAAGCAGATCCATTGATGATGAAAGAAACTTTCAAGACTCCATTATGAGGTGACAGCGTGACATGCAGATCATGCGAAGAGAGAGAATGGAACAAAGAAGGAGTTGCATGTGCTGAAGCAGCAACTCAATGAAGAACATGATGCTGCACAGATAGAAAAATGAGTTGCAACAGGATCAGGAACAATAGTGGGTGCATCGTGCCCTCACTGATGAAATTGCACTCGTACATGTTAAAGATCTATCCTAGCAGCTAACACGGAGTAGGCATGGTGAGTAGTGATGGTGATCACATGCAAGGCATTAAGCATCATACATGTCATTTATGCACATGCATGTAATCCAACCCATTCAACACACTTACCAAGGCAAAGACAAGAAGCAAGTCCAATTGGAGTTGAACATGTACTTCGGCAAGTTGATGCGCTTCACAACCAACACACACTTGAATATCAGTAAGGACACTATGCATCAGTGTGTTACCAGTTCAGCCATACCCAAGAAGACCATGCAGATGTTAGTAGATGAGTTGGATGAAGGGGATGAACCAATGCACCGGTTGCAATGGAGGCAAGAGTTCGCTTCAGCAAGATGTCACCATGAGGTTCATACACACCACCAAGGACGACCAATATTGGCATCAGCTCACCACCTTTAGCATCACAAGCATGTCAAATATTTGGTATCATCACAGTGGACCGAGTGTAATTAATGTCTTGCAAGGCTTGCTCAAGCCATGTTGTCTCACATGAGTACATGTGCATTGTAATGGTGAGTCATGTCAAGTGTAAGTCAAGTGTCAATAGTTGGATATAACAGCCATAGACTAGGTGAAGAGTTAGGAGGGTAGTTGAACTATCATAAAGGGGAATGTGAAGGGTCACCCCACCCTTTGCTATAAATAGTCCCTCATAACTCATTGTAGAGGCTTTTGGTCAGCCATGCTTCTACTAAGACTATCTTGAAGAAGGCTTGGATAGTATTGTGACACAACTTAGCTTCTCCACTGCACGTAGCTAGTACACTCCTTTGGAGGAGTAGTCAAATGCGGCTATAATGTTTCACTGATGAGGCTAGCAGGTTTACAGGGATGAATTGTATGATTGGAACTTACACTTTTATATAATAAGGGCCAACACATTTTCATGCATATTTTGTTATTGTAGTTGGACTACTCCAGTTGCCTTAATGATATATGTTATTTAACTTACATATTTGTGTATGAACTGATTCACATGCAATTATATGAATCTTGTTGTTAATGTGTTCTATATGTTGTTAATGTTGTCACAGTCTGTGTCGACGGCTCTGCAATACACCAGACAGACCTTTCACATGAACCTTGTTCTAACCACTGTACACTCACCTTGGATTGATTAGTGAGTGTTGTATGTGTTATCTTACCTTTTATGATGTGACTGCCACATTCGAGTGGACTGCTTCACCGAAAGCTATGCATGTCCTTTTGTGTTGTGTGTTCCTAGAAACGTTGGGACTAATCCCTTTCAACCTGGAGCTCACCTTCACCCTTCTCTCCCCCTTTTGTGTTAGAATCTCTCATTCATCTTCCTTGACTCACTACAACAATCACACCCTTGCTACTGACAGAGTTATCTTACTTTCCTCTGTGCAACATCCCGGTCAAGGAATTACCTTACGACCCACTGCTGGGACTCCTAAACCAAATGGTTTGAGTTCTAATTGGGACTTCTTACCAGGGAGATTCCCCTGACATGTTGGCAGGTCCAGCACCATCAACAGGGAGACGGGGATGGGAACTTGGTTTCTATCCAACCTATCTGCACAACTTTATTGGTTAGCAGAGTGGGCAAGGCCTACAGCCTCTGTGCAATTTTTTAGGGGAGTCAGTCTCAAGATGGCTACCAGGTCGAACTGCCTAGTTGACCAGCATAAAGTTTGATTGATTTTCTTGTAGGAAATGTGGCTTGAAATGGCTTTCTTGGTTCTTCTGCACTATTCTTGGTGATAGTCAATCGAGTCGATGACGGGGTGATGGTCTAGCTGTTAGAGGGGAATCCGGTCGTCAGAACTTTAACAAAGCAACTACGCGTGTGAAGAAGTGAAATATGCATACATGTTCTTGCAAACACACACTTACATGACTTGGTGACGAGATGACTCAAACCATTTGGACACACATACTCAACATGACTGACTAATGGTGTGAGTGACAAGTGCGACACTTGTGATTGATCGTTAGTCAATCGTGACAACACTTGTGTGATGATGAATTTGACTCCGTGTGTGAGTGTGCCATATGTTTTCATAGTGAACACAATAAGTACACACGAAGTGAAGACGTTGAGTATAACCAGAACATGGTCGCAAGCATGATTTTGACATCAACATGCAAAAAATTGGTTGAAATGATCAAGTACGGTCGGTGCGAAGATTCACATGAGCTCATGGGGTGAACTTGAGTCTGTGCAATCATTAAGTGAAACTCTCAAGGGAGGCTCCAAAATTGGGTGCAGCCCAAAGGTTTGGAGGGTGGTTGTAGCTGCTACAACACTTGGCGACACATTAGTAGAACTCCAACTTCTTTTTATTGGTTCATTGATAGCGCAGGCCCTTGGTATTTTGGGAAGTATTGAATCATTGTGCGGGTTACTCCGGCTTCCCCACTTACCACATGGACATACATGGTTCACCTTTTGCCAACTCAGTCAAACACAATCAAAAGTTCAACTTGGTTATAGTGTTCCAAATTCGGGAAGGGTAGTTTAGTTCACGAGTTGAAGATTTTCAGAGTATAAATTTTCATATCTAGTGTTGCTCCACTACCAATAGGGTTGGACTGTACCCCTACAGAGTCACACAAGAGCACACACATTGCTACACTACCAGGTAGCCTAGTCAGTACACTAGTGGAGCTGCATGCTTCACCTCTCTACACAAGAAGCCTTTGTCTTCTTTCACATTTGTATTTTTCAAGAGGATTGTGCATATGCACTTATTTATTTTTAGGGTGGAAGAGGGATCCCAAATTTTTAAGAGCAGAAGAGGTTGTTCCTTCAGAGAAGCATGTAAGACCTCTGACATATGTTTTCTCATTTAGATTTCCCCCTTCTCCATTTCTACTGGTTAGATGAGCTTGAGCACACAAAGCACAAGGTTGTGTACAAGCATGGGGCTTCATAGTGTGGACATAGGTTCATGGTTGAACCAAAAATTCCCTTGCAGACAACTTGTATTTTCCATCAAGACTTCATCGACCAAAGGTTATAACCAAGCATAGATAATATAGACACAAGACTGTCCAAGTGTTCCAGTATCGCAAGTTTCTTCAAATCTCAGCCACATACTCTATTCAAACGCTAGAACGTAGTAGTTCACAGTACTTGTTTTCGGAAACAAAAATAGTAAGGTATTAATCAAACTAAACAAATGAAAACAGAAATAGTAAACAAAGAAAACAAAGTGAAAACAACAACAAGAGAACAAATATTCAAACAAGAAAGAAAAGGCAAGAGAAAAAGAAAACACTACTCCTACTCCTACATTAAATAGTTGGGGTTACGTGAAATGAAATGATCCAAAATGGATTCAGTTTTGCCTCCATATCAAGTCTTCAAATTCATATGAAAGTGGGATCAAGTTGAGGTGCTCGACAAGACAATTCCAACAATGTGAATGGCGCTAAAATCCGAGTTGGAATGAAGAATTTAAGGCCAGTCAAAGTTTCAAGGCAAACTAGGGAAAAAAGAGGAAAAGTCAAAGTCAAACAATCATAGTCAACCCAGGGTGATGTCAGTAGGACATGTGTCATCCTAGGAATGCACCATATGTCCAGGATCATGTTAGTAGAGGTTGATAATGTGTCATAATTTGATTGGTTGAAATGGGCCAATCCAATGCTGACATGTGGCAGACCGAATTTGCCCAATATTGGCATGAAAATCCCAAAATTTGGGGGTCAAGGACGATTGAACCCCTGACCTCCTGGAAGGAAAAGATTTTGCCAGATTCCTCTCACTGGATGAGCTACTATATCACTTTTTAACAAAAAGATGGGGATTATATTTATTGTTTTGGGTTGATGACTGCCGAGAAAGGGCCAGATGGTCAGGGTCAACCCCATGATTGTCAGTCCCTTTAAGCATTTGATGTTATCATTATAACCACTGATGGAAACCATAGCCAAACCATATCATATATAACCAAATGTATCGTATAAACCATATAATCCCACATGCGCCACAAAACCATATCATATATGATATATATATCATATAGATATTAATGTTAAGAAAGGGATAAAGTGGAAGGGTTAGGCAGAGGTTTCGAACCACCGACCTTCCAAAACTCTTATATAACAGCGCTTTCATATATGTCCGCTAGCCAACTTTCCATATGGTAGAGCTTGGTATTAAAACCACCAAAAACTTTTAAATTGTTATGCATGTGCCGAAATAGGACGAAACCACCAATGTGCTTTCCAAGGCAGATTTTAGTTGTAGAAGTAGTTTTTAATAGGCAGATGCGGTTTTATGCAGCAGAAAGGAAGTTTTGCCACACGCAGAGGTGGTTTTTGACTTTCTAGGGGGTCTGGAGGTCACTATGGCCAAATATGGTCAAGTTTATACTCATTTGACTCAAAATTTCGAGCTGGATGCAGTGGTGACATCCATTTTCTGATTTGAGACTCCGTTTTCGAGCTCATACCTATAACAACATTTTGAAGACAAAATAAAGAGGTCAGCACTAGAAGCGAAATGACCATGAGACGTAGCCAGAAAGTCTAGTGAACTCATTTATTAAGTTTGGTTGTGTTGATGTGTTTAAATGTGTTTTCAATTTTCTTATGTGTTTATGTTATTCGTAATCTTTTTGATACATGGCATTAAGTAACATAAGTGAATTGACACATAGTCTATAATACATTTTTCAATAATGTATCAAGTGGTATCATAGAAGCAAGGTTTCTAAGCTTTGACAAGTTTGTGTGAATATTTGGATGCTTACTATGTTGAGGGCCAAACGAGGTGAAGGTGATCTTGCTGAGGAAAATCTAGAGATTGGAAGTGTCTTTTCACAAAGAAGGATGGCAGATGAAACTCCACTTGGGCTACAACCCTAATTCTTGGATAGTTTCATGATGATACGTGCCATGGTGGAAGAGATGTATAATGAGTTTAAAAAGGGTAAAGGTCAAGGCACATCATCACCTAAACCAAACAAAGGACTGGAGGAACCTTTTCTTTTTACTCCAGATAAAGAAGATAAAGGAACAGGAGAAAATCCTCCTCCATCTCCTCCATCATCACCATCATCATCATCATCCTCTTCTTCTCATAAAACTAGTTCTTCCAAGAAGAAGAAAAAGAAATCCTCTTTGATCAAACTAGATGTAAAATTTGATTTTCCAAATTATGATGGAGAACTTAATGATGAAAAGCTTGCTAATTGGATAAGGCAAATTGAGGTATATTGCAGGGTGTAGAAATTTGATTAGGAAATAAAGAAGATCCAGCTTGCAAGCCTTTGACTTGGAGGAATCGCACTTGCATGGTGGGAAGGAAAGACACAAGCAGATCTTGAAAAGCATGGTAAAATCATTTGAACTTGGAATGGATTTATTTCTACCTTTAAAAAGAAACTTTATCCATTGGCTTATATGCAACAAGCAATGAGGAGTTGGCAAACACTACGTCACTTAAAAGGTCAAAGTGTTCAAAGTTACACATAGGAATTCCGTAAGAGAGCTTTAAAATTATGAATTTCATTGGACTCACCAGAAACATTGTTGAAATACATAGGTGGTCTTCATAGTTATTTGAGGCATACCATACTTATGTTTAATTCAACTAGCTTATATGGTCTATCTGTTCAAGCAACTCATCTAGAAGCTAGAAGTAAAAATGAAACCCAAGATGTTGGGACATCATCCAAACCTATTAAAGGCAAGAATAAAGGCAAGAAGAAACTCAAGTGGAAAGAGAAGAAAACAAACAATGTGAAGAAAGATAAACCTTCATGAACTCATTGTAAGAAGGGAGGACATGATGAGGCACATTGTTGGTCACTTTATCCAAAATTGAAGCCTAAGAAGTTTGGAGGTAAAGAGCGAAAGAATGTTGCTACTATTCAGAAGGACTTGGGATCAGATTCAGGTGATGAGACAACGGTTGCGGCTACAGGTATAAAAGGTAAAGATTCTAATGCATCTACGAGTATTGCTTCTAATTCTGTTGATAATGATAATGATGAGAGGAAAAGAAATGAGCTATTTCACATTAGAGTCATTTCCAAGCATACTAAAATTGATACTTTATTTTATAGTGGGTCACAAGTTAATTTTATTTCTGAAGCAATTGTAAAGAACCTAGGTCTAGAAACAAAACCTCACAAAAATCCATATCCATTAGGTTGGGTGTGTGATAAAACTAAAGTACAAGTTACGAAACAATGTAAACTTCGTTTTTCTATTGGGTCAAAGTTTGTAGATGAGGTTGAGTTAGACATAGTCCCATTGGACATCTGTGGAATTGTATTAGGAAGTCCATACTTGTACGATAGAAATGCTATCTTATATCGAACTAAAAATAAGTATCAACTCACTAAGGATGGAATTGAATATATTGTAAAGGCTCATAAACTCAAAGATAACTTCTCTCTCATAAATTCTGGACAGATGAAAAGAATTGTAAATGCAATTAATTTTTTTTTTACTTATGATTGTAAAAGCAAAGGATATTGATAAATCTGATGCATTCTAGGGATGTAATCCTAAATATAAAGCAGATCTAGCTAAAGTTGTTTCTGATTATGATATTCTGTTTCAAGAGCCTAAAGGGCTTCCACCCAAGCGAGAGATAGGACATAAGATTTATTTGCAGCAAGATGCTCCACTACCTAACATTGGAATGGATAGGTTATTAGCTCTAGAGAATGCAGAAATAAGGAAGTAGGTATAGGAGTTGCTTGATCAAGGGTTTACTTGACCAAGCACATCACTGTGAAGATCACCTATTGTATTAGTGCAAAAGAGAGATGGTTTGTGGATAATGTGCATTGATTTTTGAGAATTAAATAAAATCACAATAAAGAATCATTATCCTCTTCCTCGTATTGATGATTTGTTAGATCAGTTAAAAGATGCATTTTACTTCTCTAAATTGGGCTTACGAAGTGGCTACCATCAGATCAGAGTTGCAGAACAGGATGTATCGAAGATTGCTTTCAAAACGAAGAGAGGACTGTATGAACGGATGGTTATGCCTTTCAGCTTAACTAATGCTCCAGCCACATTCATGCGAGCCATGAATGATGTATTTAGACCATTCATTGATAATTTTGTAATAGTCTATTTAGATGATATTCTTGTTTTTAGTAGAACATGGGATGAACATGTTAAGTGTGTAAAGAAAATTTTAGATGTTTTGAAAAGAGAAAATCTCTATGTAAAACTGTCAAAATGTGAATTTGGAAAAACATCTTTAAATTATTTGGGTTACATTGTAGGGGGTGGTGAATAGAAGATAGATCCTTCTAAGGTCGAAATCATTGTAAATTGGCCTAAGCCCAATACTACTATAGAAGTTAGAAGTTTTTTAGGGGCAATGCAATATATTGGAGAAAGTTTATTGCTAACTTTCCTTTGATTGCAGCTCCTTTACATGCTTTGACAAGTGTGAAATAAGTGTTTCAGTGGGGAGGAAAATAGCAGAAAGCCTTCGACACATTGAAGCACCAGTACTAGCACTGGCAGATCTTCAACATCCACTTGAGACTGAGAGAGATGCAAGTGAATATGCCATGGGGTCAGTGTTGATGTAGCACGAAAAACCTATATACTTTCATTCTGAGACATTCACATCAGCAGTACTTAACTATCCTACATATGATAAAGAATTATATGCATTAGTTCAGAGTGTTAAAAATTGTAAACGTTACATAATGGGTCAAGAAACAATCGTACAAATAGATTATCAACCACTTCAATATTTACACTCACAAACTAAATTGCAAAAATCATGACATTACAGGTGGATGCGTTTTCTACAAAAATTTCATCTTGTTATCATATATAAGAAGGGCATATATAATAAGGTTGCAGATATGTTATCAAGACCAATCATAAATGCATCCACAATACTTAAGCATAAGTCATAGAAAGCAGGTAGAAGAATTGGATTATTACATAAATGACAAAATCTTATATCATTTAAGAAAGTTATGCATTCCACAAACTGAAAGAGTTAACATAATTCAAGAAGCACATACTTCTCTCATATTAGGTCATTTTGGTGGAAGTTGTTAGGTTCCTATACCAATAGGTTTCATTTTTCATGATTGACTATGGAAGGGCCAAATATGTTCATCCTTTCATGCTGCAAAGGTTCCATATTTTGTAAAAATGAAGAAAATTAAAAATGAAAAGAGGGTATGCCCTAAAAGAAAAATCAAAGGGAAAGAAGAATGAATTAGTTGACAAAAGAAAAAGAAAATGAACCCCAAAGAAAAACCAAGAAAGTGGCTAGTCAAAATTCCACTGCTATCTTATTTGCAAGTTCACTGTTATGAAACCAGCTCAAGAAAAGATAGAAAAGATAGATCAATGCCTTAGAATTCAGCCTCTTCGAGGGGGAAACCTCCTTTACATTACATAAATGAACAATTCTTGGATGATACAAATGACAAAACCTCCTTTCTATATATAGGAGTCTAAGGAGTCACAATATAATCCAGCCGACCTAACAATAATAATATAAAGCCACAAAAATAACAATAGAGGGATTCTATGTGGTACAGAAATAACAATATGGGGGTAATAGGGGCACAACAATAAAAATAAGGGGTATAACTACAATAGTAATGGGGTAATCACTAGTATTATAGGGACCCAACATGCCCCTCTCCTTCAAAAAAGTGTTGTCCTCAACTCTTGAGCAGTTTTGGATACTTCTGCATAAAATTCTCATCCTCCCATGTGGAATCCTCAGCGGATAAGTTCTTCCACTTGATAAGATACTCTGAAATTGATCGATTTCGTAGCTGTCGAGTTCTTGTTTCTGTGACTTCTTCCGGTTCCAATATAATTTTTCCTTCCTCGTCAAGTTCTGGCAATATTGTTTGAACTGGGAGCTTGTCGCCTATAACCTTCTTTAAACATGAAACATGGAAAACTAGGTGCAATCGAGAAGCTGCAGGAAGCTCCAATTTGTATGCCATAGTACCAATCTTTTCCAACACCTTGTACGAACCATAATACTTTGGTGATAATTTATTATCCTTCTTAGCTTGCTTTAGGGACATTTGCTTATATGGTTGTAGCCGTAGGAATACCCAATCACCTACATCAAAACTTCTTTCGCTACGATGTTGATCTGCTTGTTGTTTCATTCTATTTTGTGCCAACAGGAGGTTATCCTTTAAGAGTTGGAGGACTTGTTGTTGATGTTTGATGTGATGTTCCACTGCTTGAACCTTAGAATTTTCTCTTAAATATGATGTGATTGATGGTGGTTGGTACCCATAAAGTGCCATAAATGGGGTCATTTTTGTTGCTGTATGGAAGGAAGTGTTATACCACCATTCAGCCAGAGGCAACCATTTGACCCATTGTGTCTGTTTATCAGATACAAAGCAACGAAGATATCCTTCCAAACATTTGTTTACTATCTCAGTTTGCCCATCAGATTGAGGATGATAAGATGAGCTATGAGATAACTGAGTACCAAGACAAGAAAATAATTCTGTCCAAAAATTTCCACTGAAAATGGGATCTCTGTCACTTACAATAATCTTTGGGTTTCCATGTAGCTTTTGAATTGTTTCCATAAATGCACTAGAAACTGTACTGGCTTTAAATGGATGTGATAATGCAAAAAAGTGTGCATACTTGGTAAGTCTGTCAACTACCACCATGATGACACTCTTTCCCTCAGACTTGGGTAAACCTGTGATAAAATCCATTGAAACCTCCTCCCAACGTTGGCTTGGAATGGATAAAGGTTGTAATAGACCCGATGTCTTAATTGTTTCAACTTTATTTTGTTGGCAAACCAAACATTCCGCCACAAACTTTTGAATATCTAATTTAAGGACATCCCAAAAAAATTCCTTCTTAACCCTGTGGTAAGTTTTTAAAAATCCTGAGTGCCCTCCTAAGGGAGAAGTGTGCAATTCCATAAGAATCTTTTGTTTTAGCTGGGAATTCTTACAGAGGTATAAGCGATCTTTGTACCATAACGAATCATTTTTCTAGCTAAATGTATCAGAAGTACTGGAATCTTGTTGTAGCTTTCGAATAAGTGCCCACACTTCTTCGTCATTCTCCCATTCCTCCTTTGCTTCGTTTATCCAATCTGGTTGGATAATAGAAATGGCACACAACAATGCTTCCATATCCTCATCCTTTCTTGAGAGTGCATCTACCACCACATTTTGCTTCCCTTTTTTGTAGATGATTTCAAAGTCATAACCCAACATCTTTGTGACCCACTTTTGTTGCTCTTCAGAGGATAATCTTTGTTCTAAAAAGTATTTAAGGCTATCATGGTCCGGTTTTACCTTGAAGTGTCTTCCCATTAGGTAGGGTTGCCATTTCTTAAGTGCATGGAGTATTGTCAACATTTCCTTCTCATAAATAGCTTTGCTTAAAAACTTTCCCTTGATTGGACGACTTTCAAAAGCAATGGGTCTTTCATCTTGCATTAGAACAACACCAATTCCATTTCCTGAAGCATCACATTCCACAATAAAGGTTTTTGTGAAGTCCGGTGTAGCTAGGTGCTTGGCACATTGCCTCTTTAAGATGTTAAAGGCCTTTGTTGCTTCCGGAGTCCATGAAAATGGCACACATTGCCTCTTTAAGATGCTTAAAGGCCTTTGTTGCTTCCGGAGTCCATGAAAATGAATCTTTCTTCAATAATGTTGTTAGAGGTGTTGTTATTCTCCCATAATTCTTAAAGAACATGCGATAATACCCTGTCAACCCAAGAAATCCTCACAGATGCTTTATGGATGTGGGGATTTTCCATTCCTTAATGGCTTTAATTTTGCTAGGGTCTACCTTAACTCCTTCATGAGATACAATATGACCCAAATATTCCACCTCCTGGACTCCAAAGAAACATTTGGATCTTTTTTCATATAATTGTTTCTCCTCCAATAGTTGTAGCACCTTCTCAACATGTTCAACATGTTCCTTCCAAGACTTGCTGTAGATTAGTATATCATCAAAAAATACCAACACAAATTTTCTAAGGAATGGTTTGAAAATTGAATTCATCAAACCTTGAAATGTTGAAGGTGCATTGGTAAGGCCAAAAGGCATGACCAAAAATTCATAATGACCCTCATGAGTTCTAAATGCCGTTTTCGGAATGTCTTCAATCGTCATTCTGATTTGATGATATCCCGAACGAAGATCCAACTTGGTGAAGTAAATTGATCTATGCAATTCATCTAGTAATTCATCAATGACAGGAATGGGGAACTTATCTTTAATAGTGAGCTTGTTGAGCTCCCTATAATCTGGACACATGCGCCATGATCCATCCTTCTTGTGCACCAATACTACTGGAGCTGAGAAAGAACTTTGACTCGGTTGAATTATACCAGCCTCTAGCATTTCTGCAACCATACGTTCAATTTCACTTTTTTGGACATATGGATATCTGTACGGCCTGATGTTTGGAGGAACACTTCCTAGAATCAGATGAATAACATGATCATGATCACGATCACGCATAGGTGGGAGACCTTTGGGAGTCTCAAATACCTGGGAATGATTGTCCAGGACTTTTTGGAGATCTGGAGAAATAGATGATTCCAATGTGGAAACATCCAGCGAACATAATTGTGCAATTACACCTCTTTTCTCCTTTTTTAGAAGCTTTGTCATGCCATTAGAGCTGATTATCTTTCCTGGTTTCCCTGCAATACCCCTTAATTCAACTTCCTTTCCTTCCACAGAAAATTTCATGAAAAGTTCTTGAAAATTAAAAGCTATTGTACCCAAGGATTGTAGCCATTGGACTCCTAGTACAACATCAGCACCTCCCATTGGAATGGAAAGCATTGGGCTAGTCAATACATATTCTCCCATGGATAGCTTGATATTATGGCACTTTCCAGAACAAATTATTGTTCCTCCATTTGCAATCATCACTTGACACTCTGGTGCTGGATATAGGAAGCAATTCAATTCTTTTGCTACCCTACAATGAATAAAATTGTGGGTGCTTCCTGAATCAATCAACACTATTACCTTTTTCTTCTTGATTTGTCCTTCTATCTTGATGGTTTGAGGAGTGGTAATTCCCGCCAATGCATTACAAGATATGGTCGGATTTATTTGTTCTTCATCTAGGCTTTGTTCCTGGAATATATCCTCTTCTTTTGACCTTTCTTGCTCCTTTTCTTCTTCCTCTTCACAATCTATGTAGAATAATTTCTTCTCAGCACACTTATGACCTTTTGTGTATTTGCTATCACAATTGTAACAAAGCCCTTTTGCTCTTTTTTCTTCCAATTGTTGTGGTGTCAACCCTGTAGGTTGTGGAAGACTATGGGCAACAACACTTCCGTCTTTATAGTTGTGAATGGTATGCTTCCTAGTTGCCATAATTTTGCTTTCCATTTTTCTTGCTAACCTGAATGCCTTCTCTAATGAATCAGGTTCCCAAAGGCGCACATCATGTTGGATATTATCCTTTAAAGACCCTATGAACACATCAATCCTATGCTCCTCTGGAATATCTTTTACCCTTATGTTCAATTTTTGGAACTCCTCAATGTGCTCCATTATTGAACCCTTTTGTTTGAGACTTATCAATTGGCTAAAAAAAAGTGTTGCTTTTTGTATCCTCATAATGTGCTATCAATTCTTCCGTAAAAATTGCCCAAGTGATAAATTGTTTACGAGAACAAAGCCATTGATACCATACAAACTGATTTGGTTCCAAATATAAAGTTGCCATACGTACCTTTTGTGTGTTTTGCACATTATTGAGATCGAAGAATTGCTCCATCTGTAATATCCATGTGGCGGGATCCTTGCCATCAAACTTCCTCATATCGATTTTTGGAATATGGTGATTCTTCGATCCAACATTAGCGTCTATGGTATCATGATTAACATTTCTTTTGTTCTCATCATGAGTTTCCTTTACTACCTTTTCACCATTAGTGACCCTTTCTTGTAGCAACTTCTTCAATTCTTCCATATCTGTCTTCAAATCTGCCATGTATCTCTTCAAACTGTCTTCGAATCATCCATCTTAGCTTCCATGCCCTTTATCTTAGATTCCACGCCACTTATCTTAGCTTCTGTTAGCTTTTGTGAGCGTGACATTTGTTGCACTTGTTCTTGTAATTTTGATATATCATGTAGCATTTCTTCTTCTTCTTCATGAGTCATGCTAGAGCTTTCAGGTTCCTTACTAGGTGTTTGCATTTTCTTTCCTCGGGGCATCAGTTACCGATAATAATGCTTTACTATGCCCTTTGAATTCCGTTAAACCAAGCTTACAAAAATTTAAAAAAAAACTACACACCTTTTTTTTACTTTATAGAAGCCTGATATTGAATCTAATGTATCTCTGTAATTTTGGATCATCCAGTTCTGAAATTACTACTTGTAGTAGCCTTCTGTGTCCTCTTTCCAATGCCAAAAGTCTGAGCGCAATTGGATTCTCCAAGGAAGAGTTATGTGAAATCTCCCACAGTGACTTGCTTTTAGACTGGTTCAGTAGAGCGAACTTGTATGACGTGCCACGCATCACTGTTTCAACCTTTGAATCTGAAACACACACACAAGAAACTAAAGTCCGTCCTCTTTCTGTACCTTTTTACAAAATTTCAATCCGATCCTCAGAGAGAGAGTTATGACGATTTTCCCCAGGTCACCTGTTTTGAATGTAATTCAGGAGTCTACAAAATGGCCAAATTCCTCAGATCATATCTCCGAACATATCACGCGAAAAGCTCTAAATTCGGACCCAAGGTGCAGTGCCAATTCTTCTCAAATGGGTTTTTTTTGCGACTTCCGAAACATCACAGAAAAAGAGTTATAGTGAAAATTCCACGATGACCCGTTTGGAGCAGCGAAACCCTAGAATCCAAAGCTCTGATACCAAATGTTATGAAACCAGCTCAAGAAAAGATAGAAAAGATAGATCAACGCCTTAGAATTCAGCCTCTTTGAGGGGGAAACCTCCTTTACATTACATAAATGAACAATTCTTGGATGATACAAATGAAAAAACCTCCTTTCTATATATAGGAGTCTAAGGAATCACAATATAATCCAACCGACCTAACAATAATAATATAAAGCCACAAAAATAACAATAGAGGGATTCTATGGGGCACATAAATAACAATATGGGGGTAATAGGGGCACAACAATATAAATAAGGGGTATAACTACAATAGTAATGGGGTAATCACTAGTATTATAGGGACCCAACATTCACAATGTGAAAATATTGTTGCTTATCACACTTGATGGATGGCCCAACAGTTCAATCTGGACCACTCATATTTAAATTTGTTGTTGTAGAATAGAGAATCAAGGTCTGTCCAAAATAGTTCAAGCTTGGCAGATGGGTAAATAGGTAGAGAAAATAAAGATCCCAACTGCTTAATCTGGGCCCTTGGGAGAGATAAGGGTAGATTTAGATAGGAGGGTGGTCAAAAGAAAAGAGGAACATCAGGGTTTGCTAGACCAAATGCACCCAATCCAAAGGAAGAAAAAATGCTAGGTGTATTAAGCTGGGTAGGCAGCTTGAGGTAGTAGAAGCAAGTTTATGATCACTTTTTTTTCTTGTCAAGAAAGACTCATCTCATAAGTGACACAAGTACCAAGGCCATTGTTTGGTTGTTGAACAGTGGAAGCATGACTAACTTCCCCTTTCATTCCCCCAGGAATCATTCACTAACATTCCCCCAAGGACCTTGGGATCTACCCAATAGCCCTACTTCACTTCATTTTATGAGGAATGCTAAGTTGAACTTTGAGTTTACTTAGTTAAAAGAAGTCACGTTTGTTGTGTAAAAATGATTATTCCATACTCCTTTCATTTCCCTATGCCTAAGTTTTCACTCTATGAACTTAGAATTTATTCATGTAGTTTCATTCCATATATTCATATTGACATCTTAACTTTATTATTTAGCTCCCTTGATCATTTCCCCTACCCCTATTCTACAAAAACTACATAAGAAACCCAAAAATATAAATATCCCTACCCATTGGCAATTATAGCCATACCATACAAGTTCGGGGAATATTAAGTTCATTTGGAAGTTTATATTAACCCTTCCGTGTTCATAAAACCTTTGGAGTTTATTTAACGCCAAGTTAAATAAATAACCGTGCTAACCCTCCCTCGTAAAACCTGTGTTAAACTCTCCGCGCGCATGTTTATATGGGATTTGTTTAACATTTGGTTAAACAAATAACCGTGGCGCCCACACAAAACCCATATAACCTAAAGTTTTAAACCCCAGCGCATTATTAATACATTGAAATATGGTGCGGGGCCCCCTCATTATGAAATCACGCAGGTTTAAACTCCCGACGACCGTCCGATCCCGCGCCATAGATCTGACGGCTAGCGGCAATATCGCAAGCTCTTATCCACCAAAGGTTAGCGTCCAGGCGATGGGCAATATTGTTGTTGTACCCCTGCCATGCGTCGACTTCCCGACGTGATCGGAGCCCCATCCTGCAAAACCACCCCAGGCCAAAGGCGGTGCGGGGAAAACCACTTACTGCCCACCACCTGCCCGATGACGTCAGGCCCACGTCACCAATGACGTCGCGTCCACAGTGCCCCCTACTCCTCTACAGTACTACCACATCACCTGCTGACATCGCCACCCCACCACCATGTCATGCGCCACATCACCATACACGTCAGATGCCATGTCACCCTCCGTACCTGCTATGCACCAAAAATCTGTCATGATGATGTCATCCCGAAAAGTGCCAAAAGTGCTAAAATGTACAAAATTCGTTAAAAAGTCGTGAAAACGACTATTTTTGTTTATTTTTTATTATGCGCCTGTGGAGAACGTGCATGCCGTTTACGACGAATTTACCTCCAGAACACCAATTAGCCAACCAAGCGAGTTCCTCCTGCAAATTCCGCCCCTCAGCTTAGCATTGTGCCTGCTAATTGCCCTCTGCACCATCAAAAACAGGTATTTACCCATTGTTGACCCATAAACCCTGTTTTTTCAAAATTTCGCCATTAAAATTGACTGAGGAACTAGAATTCATAGAAAATTTCACTCCTACCTGTGCATCACAACCTGTTAATTTACTATGTGAGCCATTGTTCAAAATCAAACCGGCAAACTTTTCCCCCCTCTGCAAACTGGCCATTAAAACACACTTTGAGCCCATTTCCGCTGGCAGATTTTCCAAACTGCCCATGCATTGAGTTCATTTGTCAAAATCCTCTGCAAAATTTCACTCCTTCGATCAAAATTCAAGCCCATTTCCTCTACATTCTGCTCACAGAGCTTGCAATCCAGTAAATTCATTTAAAGACCCTGCTACACTCTGCAACATTTGTTTTTTACCATAAATTTTACACAGTGAGGTCAGTTCTAGATAAGATAAATCTGAAAAATCCCTGACAAGAGCTTCAAGTCCAGTATCCTGTTTCTGCTGTTGAACACACCTGAATTCCAAACTACAAACACAGAGAAGTTAAAAATGGCCACTCCAGCAGCACTGAATATCACTCCTCTCAATGCACCCCATAAGGAACTGGAAGCATTACCTTTGGCTGATAGGGACCACTTAATTCAAGACTTCGTTGGTGATAGAAACCACCTGTAGACATTTTGTCAGCTGAGGAATAGTCATTTGAACAACAGTGACATTTATGGCATTTGGGAATCAAATTTTCCCATATACTTCCTTCCTTCTATCAATGTCTTCCCTGAAATTATTCACCTCTGCTATGAAAACTATGAGCCAAGTCAAAGGGCAGTCAAGTCTCCATCTCGGAGCATCCTCTTCCATATAACTCCTGACTCCATCAATCAAATGCTAAACTTCAAGCAAACTCAGCTTCTAGTCCCTCTCTCTATGAGATTCTTGCTTGATGAAGGTCCTAAACTCTCTAGCTTAGAGATAGCCCGAATTGCCAAAGTATTCATGAGAGCAAATCGCCAGCCAACAGGGTCACCTCCTTTTCTCTATATAGATTTCAATGAAGTGGGCAAATTACTAGTAGATATGATATCCTATGTGTTGGGTTTCAAAACAAGTGAACATATTGATCATACTATATTGGTCTTGTTGTCTGCATTTACCCCAGGACAACCCCCTGCTGTCAAATACAAGTATCCCAAATTCATTGCCAATAAACCCTGTTTTTTCAAAATTTTGCCATTAAAATTGACTGAGGAACTAGAATTCATAGAAAATTTCACTCCTACCTGTGCATCACCACCTGTTAATTTACTATGTGAGCCATTGTTCAAAAACAAACCGGCAAACATTTCCCCCCTCTGCAAACTGGCCATTAAAACACACTTTGAGCCCATTTCCGCTGGCAGATTTTCCAAACTGCCCATGCATTGAGTTCATTTGTCAAAATCCTCTGCAAAATTTCACTCCTTCGATCAAAATTCAAGCCCATTTCCTCTACATTCTGCTCACAGAGCTTGCAATCCAGTAAATTCATTTAAAGACCCTGCTACACTCTGCAACATTTGTTTTTTACCATAAATTTTACACAGTGAGGTCAGTTCTAGATAAGATAAATCTGAAAAATCCCTGACAAGAGCTTCAAGTCCAGTATCCTGTTTCTGTTGTTGAACACACCTGAATTCCAAACTACAAACACAGAGAAGTTAAAAATGGCCACTCCAGCAACATTGAATATCACTCCTCTCAATGCACCCCATAAGGAACTGGAAGCATTACCTTTGGCTGATAGGGACCACTTAATTCAAGACTTGGTTGGTGACAAAAACCATATGTAGACATTTTGTTAGCTGAGGAACAGTCATTTGAACAATAGTGACATTTATGGCATTTGGGAATCAAATTTTCCCATATACTTTCTTCCTTCTGTCAATGTCTTCCCTGAAATTATTCGCCTCTGCTGTGAAAACTATGAGCCAAGTCAAAGGGCAATCAAGTCTCCATCTCGGAGCATCCTCTTCCATATAACTCCTGATTCCATCAATCAAATGCTAAACTTCAAGCAAACTCAGCTTCTGGTCCCTCTCTCTATGAGATTCCTGTTTGATGAATGTCCTAAACTCTCCAGCTCAGAGATAGCCCGAATTGCCAATGTATTCATGAGAGTAGATCGCTAGCCAATAGGGCCACCTCCTTTTCTCTATATAGATTTCAATGAAGTGGGAAAATTACTAGTAGATATGATATCCTATGTGTTATGTTTCAAAAAAAGTGAACCTATTGATCATACTATATTGGTCTTGTTGTCTGCATTTACCCCAGGACAGCCCCCTGCTGTCAAATACAAGTATCCCAAATTCATTGCCAATAAGATATATGACCAACTGATGAAACTAGATAGGGAGGGGGTCTTCAAATATTCATCCTATATCTATCATTTGTTCCTCTATTACCAGCCAGACTGTTTCTAATGCTCCATCAGAATATTGGACTCCAAAGTAGAAAAGAGGTCTGTGATTTTTTGGACCTCAGTCTTTCATGAAGTCCTCAACTCCCCCTACTCTTACTGTGAGTTCATTGACATGTTTTACTATCCAGTCTCTTGTCTCCTGATGAGAACTCCTCTTGCTAGGCTATCCTATGACATGCAGAAAATATTGCAGCTTTCAAAGAACTACAAAATAGGTGACTGGTACTTTTACCAAAATGACACTGTCATTAGGATATATGGCTGTGAGCTCTGTCCCTACAGGCTGCCAAGATATGTGCCAATGAGACTGTTCGCCTTGGAATATTACAGGAAACTCATCAATTCATATTTAACTCATTTTCATAGTGCCAAGAAAAAGTTTCGCTTGAAATTCAAATACCAACTAGGCCCCTTTGTCATGAACAAAAAAGAAGGATGGCAAGATGCTGATCAAATATTGGGGGAGAAACTCATGTTAAAAAGGAGTTTTGGTGGGTACCTTATGACCCAGATGGTTTCATCAATGCTAGGAAAATAAAATATAGGCTGTCAGCCAATGAACATTGAAAAATCCCACAAATTGAACAATTTGCTAACCAAGATGTGTGGGTGCAAGGCACACTAGTTGAAGAGTTCACTGAGGAAGAAATAATGGAGCAAAATGTCAAAGATTTGGAAAAGACTCTTGACTTGGATTCTTTTGAGTAGGTAACATTCAAACTGCCACAACAAGTCGGAGAGGGCACATCAACTGCTTCAGCTCCACAAGCTGCCCAAAAAAGGACTACACCAGCAATAGGAACAACAAAAGGCAAGGAGGTAATGGATGTAGAGCAAGAAACAGTGACAGAACAGCCAACTACCTCAAAGGAGCAGAGTCAAGGTGTTAAAGTCCCACCCTAACCCCCTTATTTATGTAATGGGATCACGTCATAGTCAAGAGTCAATAAAGCCCATATTAATAATTGTAAGTGGTTAATCCACAATTAATGATGGAACCACAGTTAGTTGCAAATGGGTCGTAGTATTAGATAGATGGTATTAATAAAATCCACGGTATTGGCCCGTGGTATTGCATGTATGAGTCATATATAAAGGATAGAGACTCCCTGCGAGGAGCATCGTGTCTTATTTTTGTAGTCGAGCTCTGCTCTATTGGAGGTTTCCCCCTCGAAGAGGCAAGTGAACATTACTCTCTGAATAACAAAATCATTGCTATTCTGTGTTCTGGGTATCTTTTCTTCATATATTCTGTATTTGGGTATCATTTTGCAGGTTAAGAGCATAACAAGTGGTATCAGAGCACTTTCCAGGGCCGGTGGGATCTTCATTTCTTAGCAAATTTTTTTTTTTTTGGCTAGAGACGTGTTCTGACGTCTTTAAACCACGGGATCTGTCGTTGAGCGCATAAACCTACGAATTTGGGGAGGCATGCATGCAGGAAATACAAGAGGTGGTCATGTCTGTTGGACTCCCTTGTAACCCCTGTGGGTACCCCTTCGAGTAGTAGCGCATTAGACAGAACCACGCACGGATTGTCTTCCACATAACCTCTGGGTATATTGGATGACCCCTAGGCTCCCTTGAAACCTCGCCATAGATAAACCGTCGGCCGTCTTGCGGCTATAGTACACCGAGAACAGCACTCGGGGAGATTACTCGCCCGTACGATAGGGTAGTCGGGTTGTACGGATAAGGGTATGGTCGATCCTCCTTAGTTAGAGCCCTGAAACATTGGGCCGAGTACTACTGCCAGACCCTTATGTATATTGCGATCTGTAACACCTGACACTCCTCAAGACCATAGTTCCCTTTTTCTATCAGGGGATCACACAACATCTCTTCCAGACCCGCTTCTGCAAAAGGGTGCAGCAACAGCAGACATCAGTCCCGCAGTCTCGAGTTCGCAGATCAGTCATTCCGATCTATTAGATCCATCAGGTCCACAGAAGCATTCTGTTCCGCCATCAGATCCGCCATTTAGATCTCTCAGATCCACCAGATCGGAGTCGTTGTGAAGGGTTCCTATACCGGGGTATAATTCTCGCAGGACTTTGGGCCGCATTGACATTTTGAGGATTTGGCCACTGCAGTATTGATCAAGAAGGAGTAAACTCCGTTAGGAGTTTTCAGAAAAAAAAAAAAAAAAAAATCAGAATCAGGACGACGAGTTGAGCATGGTGGTACCATTCAATTATTAGTGAAAATTTTTAGGCGGTCCCAAATTTTCATCAGGTTGGTGTATGGTAGAAACTAGAGCTCAAGCGATGGCCAATGAAAGGATTGACAAACTTGAAGACTCCATGCACTCCCTCACCCTTCAGCTTAACGGACTAAGTAGCCAGGTCACGCAACTCATCCCGAAGGACAAGGAGTAAGCCCATGAGGAGGCGTATAATGGCAATGGATACAATGAGGGTGAGTCTAGCCACTCTCCTCACGTCTGGCACACCCACCAACCACCCAGTCAGCGACCTCCGAAGTTGGATATGCATAAATTTGATGGTTCTCACCCGTCGGCATGGATAGCACAAATGGACCAGTATTTCAAACTGAGTCATATCTTAGATGATGCGACTCAGCTTATGTTGGGGAGCATGTACTTGGACAATGAAAGGTGACAATGGTGGGAATGGCATGAACGTGGCAATGGACCTTTTAGGACTTGGACCTAATTTAAAAAATCTCTTCAAAGCCGCTTTGAACAGGAGGACTCTTTTTTGGGTCGTCTTACTAAGCTCTGATAGACTGGTACAGTGGATGAATATATTACATCTTTTGAAGCCTTAGCCTTCCGCACTTGGGGTCTCTCAGATGCGTTCTAGACGGAATGTTTTATCAGCGGTCTTAAAGAAGCCATCAAAGCTCAAGTCCTACTGCACCACCCTCCCACATGGACGGAGGCTTGCAAGGTAGCTCGTAACGTGGAACATGCATTATCAGCCCAATACAGTCGCCCAAATTTCTCCGCTAAAGGTCGCCCCCCACAGGCTCACAACCCGACTCAAACACTTAAGGTCCAAAAGGTGTCACCTGCGGAAATGGCCGAAAGAAGAAAGCAAGGACTATGTTACTACTGTGATGAAAAATACTCCCCAGGTCATAAATGCAAGGAGCCCAAATTTTTTCAAATAGATGCCACTGACTACAGCTCAATAGAGGAAGATCCACCACCTGAGGACCATAAGGCACTAGAAGAAGACAACCAACATGACAATGTCCCTGTCGAACCAGTTATTTCGCTGCATGCGTTGGCAGGGATTTCTTCCCCTCAAACTCTCAAAATCAAAGGTTTTCTTAAACATCGCCCAGTAGTAGTTTTGATTGATAGTGGAAGTACACATAATTTCATCCATCAAAAAGTCGCAGAAGCAGTGCATTGTTTTGTACGTGCAGTTTCTAACTTCCAAGTTCAAATTGCGGATGGAGGCACAATGAAATGTGAAGGTCGCTGTGAAAATGACAAACTTCAAATGGGGGATTATTAGTTCAAAACCCACATGTTTTCCATACACATGGGGGGTTGTGACATTGTCCTCGGCGCTGAGTGGCTCCGCACTCTTGGGCCAATCATGATGGATTTCCATGAATTATATATGAGTTTTAAGCAGAAAAACTACACACATACCCTCCGTGGACTCCAGGCGGGAGCCCCCTCTATCATCAGCTCGCATAGGATGGAAAAATTGTTTAAAAAGGGAAATCATGGAGTTGTAGCTCAATTTAATGCCATCGAGGCAGTCGAAACAAAGCCTCTGCCAATTCATCTTGAGACGCAACAGATTTTAAATAACCATTTGCCGGTCTTTGACAAGCCTCATGAGCTTCCACCCTCGCGAGGGGAACATGATCATAGCATCACCTTGGTTCCAGGGGCCCAACCCTCAAATGTGCGCCCATACAGATATCCGTTCACCCAAAAGAATGAAATAGAAAAAATCATCAAGGAACTTTTGGAGGCAGGTGTCATTCGTCCCAGCATTAGTCCTTATTCATCCCGAGTGGTCATGGTGCTAAAGAAAGATGGGGAGTGGCGGATGTGTCCCGACTTCAGGGCCGTCAATAAGTTGACAGTCAAAGATAAATTTCCCATCCCAGTGGTTGATGATTTGCTGGATGAACTCAATGGGGCTCAATTCTTCACTAAGCTGGATCTTCGCTCAGGCTACCACCAAATTCGCATGAAGGAAGTCGGCATCCCCAAGACTGCTTTCAAAACTCATGAAGGCCATTATGAATTCTTGGTCATGCCATTTGGTCTTTGTAATGCCCCCTCTACTTTTCAGAGCCTTATGAACCACATTCTCAAACCATATCTCAGGAAATTTGTCCTTGTCTTCTTCGATGACATCCTCATCTATAGTTGCACTTGGGCCGCACATCTTCAGCATGTAGATCTACTCTTGCAACTGCTCCACAAGCATAAATTATTTGTCAAGATGTCCAAGTGTTCGTTTGGCATGGCAGAAGTAGAGTATTTGGGCCACATTGTGGGGCGTGAAGGTGTCAAGGTGGACCCCAAAAAGATCCAGGTAATGCAGGAATGGCCTCAACATAAGACCTTGAAGAGCTTGAGAGGATTTTTGGGTCTCACAGGCTATTATCGTAAATTTGTTCGCAACTATGGTCGCATAGCGAAGCCCCTCACCCAACTCCTAAAGAAAATTCATTCTTCTGGAATGACGAAGCACAACAAGCCTTTACAGCTCTAAAAAATTCCATGTGTTCCACTCTAGTCTTAGCACTCCCTGACTTCACCAAATCTTTTGTCATTGAATGTGATGCTTCGGGTACAGGTATTGGGGCGATCTTTATGCAGGAAGGGCAACCATTGGCCTTCACAAGCCAACAACTCAGTGGGAGGAATCTGGGCCAATCTACCTACGAGAAGGAAATGATGGCCATCTTACATGTAGTCGAGACCTGGCGACCTTACTTATTCGGGCGACGTTTCCAAATCTGCACAGATCATCACAGTCTTAAATATTTTTTGGAGCAACGCCTATCCTCCCCACAACAAAATAAATTGCTAGCCAAAATGCTGGGATATGATTATGAGATCATTTACAAGAAAGGGAAAGACAATATTGTAGCAGATGCATTATCTCGCCAATTTGAGGAGGAAAGTACTCTGCTAGCAATTTCCCTCCCCATTCCAGAATGGATTGAAGAGGCTCGCAGGGAATGATTTTCACACCCCGGGCTCTCCCAACTCATTTCTCAATTGCAGGTAGATCCAAACTCCACCAAGGGCTACTCGTGGCAGGATGATATTCTTCGCTACAAGGACAGAGTCGTAATATCACCAACATCCACCCTCAAAAGTCGCATTTTGGCATAATTGCACTCATCTCCCATTGCAGGACATTCGGGCTTTCAGAAGACGTATGCTCGCACCAGAAGATCATTTTTTTGGACAGGCATGAAAAAGGACATTTTTACTTTCATAGCAGAATGTGATGTCTGTCAATGCCACAAAGGGGAAACCGTCAACACACCAGGCACATTACAACCATTGCCCATTCCAGCATCAATTTGGACGGAGGTTTCTAGGGATTTCATTATAGGTCTTCCAAATTCAGGGAACAAGTCCGTCATCATGGTGGTTGTGGACCGACTGTCGAAGTATGCTCATTTTTTTGCCCTACCCCACCCGTTTACACCAACTTTGGTTGCTTAATTTTTCATGGATCAGATCTTCAAATTGCATGGCATGCCCACTTCTATTGTGTCCGACCGCGACCCGATCTTCACCAGTAATTTTTGGCAAGAACTCTTCAGAATACAAGGCACTCAACTCAAACTCAGTACTTCCTATCATCCGCAAACAGATGGTCAAACCAAAGCCGTCAAAAAATGTCTAGAAACCTACCTTAGGTGTTTCACTTCAGAAAAGCAACACCTTTGGGTACAGTGGTTACCTCTGGCAGAATGGTGGTATAACACCAACTATCATGCCACCACCAAAATGACTCCCTATGAAGTAGTATATGGTCAACTCCCACCTTCACCTACTTCGTATCTCAAGGGATGCTCAAAAGTACAAGTAGTGGATCAACTCCTACAACACCGCGCAACCATGCTCGCCCATCTTTGAGAGAATCTTCGTGAAGCTCAGAACCGCATGAAGCAACAGGTAGACCAACATTGCTCAGAGCGCCAATTTCAAGCAGGGGATCAGGTCTTTTTACGGCTACAACCATATAAGCAAACATCACTCAAGGACAAGGGGTGTCAGAAACTCTCTCCCAAATTCTACGGACCATATCAAGTACTCCAGCGCATTGGAGAAGTGGCCTACAAGTTGGCCTTGCAACCTACTGCAAAAATCCATCCAGTTTTCCATGTCTCATGCCTCAAGAAAGGGATTGGGAACAATTGTAGAATTCAGACCAGTCTACTTGAATTGGACGAAGAAGGGTCCATCTGGCTTCAACCCGAACAGGTCCTAGACACACGAGACAAGCAACTACGGGGCCGCATGATAAGGAAGTCCTCGTCAAATGGAAAGACACCTCTCCGGAAGATGCAACTTGGGAACCAGCCACTATTCTTCAACAGTTTCTGCAACTTCAGCCTTGAGGACAAGGCTCGTCTTAAGGGGGAGGGCATGTTAGGGTCCCACCCTAACACCCTTATTTATGTAATGGGATCACGTCATAGTCAAGAGTCAATAAAGCCCATATTAATAATTGTAAGTGGTTAATCCGAAATTAATGACGGAACCACAGTTAGTTGCAAATGGGCTGTAGTATCAGATAGATGGTATTAATAAAACCCACGGTATTGGCCCGTGGTATTGCATGTATGAGTCATATATAAAGGATAGAGACTCCCTGCGAGGAGCATCGTGTCTTATTTTTGTAGTCGAGCTCTGCTCTATTGGAGGTTGCCCCGTCGAAGAGGAAGGTGAACATTACTCTCTGAATAACAAAATCACTGCTATTCTGTGTTCTGGGTATCTTTTCTTCGCATATTCTGTAATTGGGTATCATTTTGCAGGTTAAGATTATAAAACAAGGGCAAGCCCCTCCACAGTAGACTGAGGCATCACATGTTCCAGTATTGCAAACTCCTCTCAATGAGGAAAGAAGAAAGAAACAGGACAGGGAAGAGACCACACCTATAAGTGGGTCAACACAGCAACCAGAAGCCAAAAGACAAAGAGTTGATCCTCAAGTTGAGGAGGAAATTAGTGAAGAAGTCATAGAGAGTCCAAGGAGGGAGAGAGAAACTAGCCAGCAAACACCTACTAGCTCATTCCAGTAAGAACATGAGAGGCAACATGGTATGGAGGTGTCTTCCTCAAGGCAGCAAAGCAAGCAACCGCCTGGTATTAAAGGAACTTTCATGGAAATCAAGGCCCAAAATGAGTTCTTAAGAGTACAGCTGTATGATCAATTTCTCAAGACAACACCCTCCAGATAGCAGAGATTAATGGTAGCTTATGACTTTAAGGAGGAAAAGATGATTTTAAGTCATTTCAAGCCTAAGATACCATAGCCACAGACAACTGTAGATTAAATAAAGACAAACCTGGAGGTCCTCGCCAAGGACATACACCCGATGGACCAAATTGAGCTGCACAAGCAGACAGGTGAAATGATCTATGCTACTCTAGCAGACAAGGCAATGCTGGCCCATCAACTGAAGGAATCATTGAAAAATACAAACACTCAATTGGATTTGGAGAGAACGTCTTCCTCGACTAAGGACAACAGAATAAAGACATTGGAGGAAATCATTGTGGAACTAGGGCATGATCCTAAGAAGGATGCCAAAGGCATCTAGGCCGTCATAAAGAAAAAAGAATAAGATATTGCTGCACTAGGAAAGCAATTGAGGCTGCTTGCAACTATGCACCCTCAAACAACAGAACTTGTACAAGAAAAGGAAGGTGAAGATTTGATGGATCTTCTGATGAAGATGAACCAAAGGATAATTCAAATGGAGCAAGAATTGGAGAAATCATTACAAGGAAAGCAGGGAGAGTTGACCTCCCAGCCACCTGAAATAGCTCCAACAATTGCCACTGTTCCTCCCACACAAGCAACAGCAATTCCTCCTCTCATTCCAGCATCCACAACAGCGACATCAACTACAGATGCTACAGCAGAAGCAACAACAACAACACTAGAATCTAGCATGAGTATGGAAGAAATGATGAAGGCAGTCAAAGAGCTAGAAGTTTAGGTGACAGAGGTGAAAGAAGCCAAAGAAAAATTGGCGAAGCTGGAGGCAAGATATGACAAGTCCAAGATGAAAGTGGCTGAGAAAACAAGAGAAATTAAAGCCTTGGGCAGAAAATAAAATCCTTAGAGAAGGAGCTTACTCTAGATAAAACTCTAGCTGAAATAAAGAAAATTTTGTGGGCCAAAATTGGCAAGTCTATCACTGACCAATGGCAATCAATTCAGACTATACATGAACAAATAGAATTGATAGGCTTGGCTCAATTGGAGACTCAAAGGGCCAGGGCATCATTGGGAAATATTCCTGAGTAGGCCAATAAAATGATTCAGTTTCTGAACACTCATAGCAAAGAGCAGCTGGCAGCCCTAGATATCAATAGTAGGAGAAATACTATTCTGACAGTGAAAAAGGTGCTAACTCTGAGGAATTTTGTACAGACGCTAGAAAGAAAGTGCCAAGAAATGCAGGCACAAATAAATGACTTCAAACTAAAGGTTGCAGTATTGCAGAGCAGAGGCTTACCTATCTTATTGACCAGTAGTGGGAGACTGCTAACCCGTGAGAAATATACTACCAAAATAAATAACTATGTTTCCAATCAAATTACAGCATCCTCAAGCACCTCAAAAGAAACAGGGCCTCCCTCTGGACAGAGTCTTTATGAAAAATTAGAAAATTTGTTCTATATTGAACATGAGATAAATCACTTGTTTGAGGTTCAACCTAACTTTTATAGATATACTGAAGCTAATGAAACACTGATTAAATACAAAGACATCAGTTGCCTACAGAGGATTGGTGGCAGGCAATGCTGGAAATTTTACCCAGGTCATTTGATTTCTATTCCTTTTTTGAGTCAGCTATAGGTCAGAAACTCCACATACACGGGCCACTTGCCGATGTGTCAAAATAACAGAAAAAGAAGGTTAAATGTAATGGCAACTCATTAAAAGAAAATCAAACACAGGTGGCAAAAGACAGCAAATCAGGGACGTCAACCAAAGCTACAGCTATTAGCCAAAAAAGGAGCCTAAAAGTCAAAAAAAGAAAAGCACCTAAGGCGGCCAGTACAACCTAATTACTTCCACATGTTGCGCAGACTTCCATATCAGTTATGGCTATTTGCCAGAGTAGATAGATAAATTTATTACAAGATATTTTCCTACGGGATATTTTTGTAAAAAACTCTCTTATATATACTCCTAATTGATATGTATTATTTTTGGTGATTTTCTCTCTGAACTGTGCTGTAAATTCTCAGGCTCTCTAATACAAAGGCTATTTGAAGTTCACTATTGTTGGACCGTCTGGATGTGGATTTAATGTTCTGGGAATTGTTACAGAATTCTTGTGTCTTTCTATGGATCAATAAGTTATTCTAACTGTCTTTTATGTTTCTTGTGTTTGCAAATTTCATAGATGTTCCATAATCTTGGTAACAGAGAAAAAGAATAGCCCAGAATTTGTTTAAATATACTCTGTGTTCAATCTCTAGTATCAATTATGTTTTCTTCAGAATTAGTCATAAATAGGAGTTCTTAACTGCTCATGTTTGCACTAATTCTTTCACTTTGAATATTACCTAGGAATTCTTTATTGCTCCTTGATAATATTCATGCACTTTCCCTCTGCCGGCATAATGAAAGATTCTTGATTGCCTTTCATTCGCTTACTTCATTCCACCAATTTCCAGGTTTGAAAATTGTTCCATGACTGCCCATCTTGCTTTGTAGCATTACCCTTTACCCAAAAAACACTTTCAGCAGTACACCATCATTGACGCCATTTCCCAATTGTATAAACTATTTTTGACTTGCACCCTATTTCTATTTGATATCACCAACCAACAAACTTAAAACCAAACTTTGTGCATCATAACTAGCCTAAAATACTTTAAAATGAAGCTAAATTTCAAAGAGATAGCCCTCTTTGGTTGCAGATTGGCTAGAATCTGCAACTAAAAGACTGGTTAGTGGTTACCTCAGCCGTATTCCCCCATTAGAGCTTTCCTGGGGAACAACCTGAGTGATAACATCATTGGCAACTCCATTGGGGACCTGAATGACTGTTTGTTACTGCTATCTATTTTCTAAAACTACAGATGGAGCCTGAAGTTAGCCCGATAGCCTTTGAAACTGTTTTTACTGTGCATTTACAGGAGTAAATAAACACTGCTTCAGTCAATCTCCAGCCTAGTTTTAGGCTTTAAACAACTGTCCCAAAGATTTGATCAGTTTCTGTGATTTAACATATCTAAAGGAAAGCCCAAACTTTCCCATATTTCAAAAGAACTCCCTTCAGAAAATTCTCAAAAAGATTGTGATCTTTAAAAAATTCCAAGAAAATACCAAAAACACAAAGTTAGAAGCTGGCTCCAAAGAAGAAAACTCGGTACACCAGGTCAAATCCTGATCTAGACCCTCCAGTTGTTTTTGAAAATCCTAATTTAATCTCTAAGACTCTTAGGAAACAAGAAAATCTAAAAAAATCTACTGATTTAGATCTTGAAATACTTCAGCAAAGTCTTACAGAATTTGGGCTTGCACCTAGGAGAGGAGTAGTCCTTTCAACAGCCTCTCCTAGTTCTTCATCGACACCTCAGAGTATCCTGTCCACTCCCCCATCAACTGCACAAATTTCCACTATTTTCCCTGCTGTTCCAGCTATCTTATTTCTTCCTGTTGTCCCATTTATCCCTGTAAATATGGCATACCGTTATGCTCCTCTATAGTTGCCTAGAAATCCAGGGGCTATACCTCAGGATTATCAGAGAAAAATCACGTACTTTAATGGTACTGACTCCTATAGAGCCCATCAACCACCAAGAAAATGCAAGATTATTTTGAAAATTATGAGATTAATGACGATGATGTGAGAATGAAGATCTTTGTCCAAAGTCTAACTGGCGATGTAAGAATTTGGTTTAGAGGGCTTGATGCAAATTCTATAGCTGATTCAGAAGCTCTTTATCAATCCTTCTTAAACAGGTGGGAAAAGAAGAAAGAGCCTTTACACATCTTAACAGAATATGACAATTTGAAAATAGGCCCACAAGAAACAGTCCAAGACTACTGTGCTAGGTTCAACAATGTCTATAATGCTATTCCTTAAAACCTCAGGCCTCCACCTGATTTGGCCTTAATCAAATTCCCTGATGGATTTGATTCTAACATGGCATATCAACTGAGGGAAAGAGCCCCTCCAGGCTTAGCAGACATGCAGAATATAGCTGTTAGTGTGGAGGCAAACCTGATTTCTAAACGAAATTGGGAAAGAGGTGAAAGAAGAACTTTCAAAGAAGAACCTTCAGCGTTTGAACAAAAACTAGATGCAATCATCAAAGGCATGGACAGACTTGGAGATAGGGTGGAAACTATTGAAAGGAAATCATCTTGGGAAGGTCAACCAAGTAACACCGCGAGAAATCCAAACTTTAGAAAAAATCAAAATCCAAATGTGGGAAGGCTTGCCCCTAACCATAACATCAGACCTCCATTTCAACAGAACTATACCGAGGCCTCAACATCTAGTGAACCAACAGAGGACACCCAAATCAATCTAATGGGATTGAACAATGAGCAACAAATATTCCTAACCCAAGATGACCAAGAAACTCATAATTTTAACCAATTTCAAACCAAATCCGAAGAGTCATTTGATTTCAGAGAGGGCTATGATGCATCACTCTATGAGGTCCATAAACAGTACAAATTAAGAAGTAGAACCATAGATGTGCATGAACCTGCCAAGCTAAAGGATACCAAGCAGCCAAAGAAAATGAAGGATAAAGCTGTCCTTATAGAACCCTCCACTAAAATAGACCCAGACCCAAAGGAAGTCACTGTTGAAGACATATCAGAGCCACAACCCTCAAAACATCAGCCATCCACATCCCTTTCCCCAAAATAAAATCTAAGTTCCCCTCCTGAAAATATTTTTAAAACAGATTTAGTTCAAAACCGCACTCATGATGAAGAAAAGGTCACTTAAAATTTAGCTAAAAATGAAAAGTCTGTTGTCCACAATACAAAAATTCAAATGGAAAAGCCTCTTAACTTAGAAAAGCAATAGGCAAACTGAAAATAGCCATTCCCTTGTCTGAATTGGCCAAACATGAAGTTTACATAGAGCAAATCAATAGGTCACTTCAAATATCAGAGAATAGGGATGCAGTCAATGTTCTAGATGATCAACCAGAGCTGATCTTTAGTCCGGAATTCAATTTTAAAATAGTAGATGGAGGGGTTTCTCCATTCTATGTGGGCTTAAACATTCATGACAAATTGTTGCACAATGCAATGTTTGATTCAGGATCTTCCCATAACCTAATGCCTAAATCTGTGATGGAAAGACTGGATCTAGACACCACAAGGCCCTACAAAGACTTGTTCTCATTTGATTCCAGCCAGGTCAGGTGTCTAGGCCTAATCAAAGACCTTTGTGTATCCTTAGTCCAATATCCAGCCAAAACAATATTGATAGATGTGGTGGTAGCTGATATTCCACCTATGTATGGAATTCTTTTGTCCAGATCTTGGGGTGAAAAACTCCAAGGGTCTTTACAGCTAGACATGTCCTATGCCACTATTTCAGTCTTTGGCCAGCCAAAGAGATTATACCAGGAAACACTAATGAAATATGTGGTTAGCAGTCAAGGGAAACCACAAAACTTCCCCATCTATTCGATGCACTCTGATATGGACTCATTCATTTTATATAATGCTGAGATGTGTCCCAAAGCTGATGTCAAACTCCTAGAAACAGCACAAACAGAAAGCATGCATGAACAATCTAGTGCCCAAGATCAAAAAATTGTTGACATGACTGATGCAACCAAGGAAAATGACATATCATTTGAGCTACAAGAGCCAAATCTACCCATTGAACAAGCTTCCAAAACTCCTAAGGCTAGTCATATCCAAGAAACCTAATGGTACTTAGAGTTTGATGGCTCGATAAACAAATTAGGAGCAGGTGCGGGGGTTTGGGTACACAACATGCAAAATGACAATGCTGAAGGTCATGCATATAGGTTAAATTTTAGATGCCCAAACAATATGGCCGAGTATGAAGCCCTTTTGTTAGGACTCAAACTGATTAGAGGTCTTGGGGCAACCAACGTTTCAATTTTAGGGGATTCAGATCTGATTATACAGTAGATGAAGGGAAATTTTGTTACAAATGATCTTAGGTTGAGAGCTTATGGAGGGGCAGCCATTGAAATACTTAACACTTTCTCAAAATCTCAACTCACCAAAATTCCAAGAAAGCACAATTTACATGCACATAGCTTGGCAACTTTTGCCAGCACTTACAAGCTACCATTTGAGCCCAACCACCACTTCACTGCTGAAATCAAACACAGGCTTGTTGTCCCAGATAACGTTAAGAATTTGCAGGTGTTTAAGAATGATACATAAATAAATATTTTCCTGACTTTGAAAGAGGAATTCTCGAGTATAAACATTGATACTAGCACCATTGATGAACAACAATAAATAGACAAAAGTGAAGAACTATCTCAGCTAAAACAACAAATCTGATTTTGCACCCAACAACTTTTGATGACAAGAATTTATAGGAGTTGAAGCAAACAGACCTTGATGAATTGGTTGAGGCAGAATCTAAAGTAATTGAACTAAAGGATAATTTTCTACCTATGGGCTTGACTCCTTTAGAGGACATATTTGATTCAAATGATATTTCAAGAAAGCCAAAAATGTAACCACTAAATGCAAAAATTGAGGACTGCAACATTGGAACCACAGAAAATCCCAAAATGGTGAAACTGTCAAAATCATTGCCTTCTGATGAAAAGCTAAATTACATTGAGTTGTTCAAAGAGTTTCAAGATGTATTTTCATAGAGTTATGAGGACCTCAAGTCCTATGATACTTCGGTCATCCAAGATACTATACCCTTGAAAGAGAATCAAAAACCTTTTAAACAAAATCTTAGAAGGGTGAATCCTGTCCTCCTTCCCCTGATTGAAAAGGAAGTTAAACAAATGTATGAAGCTGGAATCATTGCACCTATCAGGTTCTCAGAGTGGATTTCAAATCTAGTGCCTACTAGGAAGAAAACCAAAGAGATAAGACTGTGTGTTGACCTAAGAAATTTGAATAAAGTCTCTCTCAAAGACCACTACCCCTTACCAAAAATGGATCATATCCTACAAAGGGTAGTGGGGGTTTCTAGGATCTCATTGTTAGATGGATTCTCAGGATTCAATCAGATTTTAGTCCACCCGGATGATCAAGACAAAACTGCCTTCACAACGCCTTGGGGAACCTTCAAATATGTCAAAATGCCTTTTGGACTCAAAAATGTTGGGGCCACTTTTCAAAGAGCAATGGACATAGCCTTTGCCAAAGAAATCCATGATTTCTTAGTCATATACCTTGATGACCTCACTGCTTTTTCAAAATCAGACCAAGAACATTTAGACCATTTAAGGCAAGTGTTCCTAATTTTGCAGAAAATATGGCATATCATTGAACCCAAAGAAATCACTGTTTGGCCTAGAAGAAGGCAAACTCTTAGGCCACATAATTTCAAAGGATGGCATTAGGATTTACCCGAACATAATTCAAGCTATTCTCCAAGGGACTCACCCAAGAAACATCAAGGAACTACAAGCCTTTCTAGGAAAGATCAATTTCCTAAGAAGATTAATGCCCAATTTGGCCGAGCTAATAAGACTGTTGAATAATATGCTGAAGAAAGATTCTAAAGTCAAATGGACAATGGAAGCTAAACAAGCCTTTGAGGACATCAAAACAGCTTTAACAAAAACACCAGTCCTCACAAGCCCCATGTTTGATAGAGATTTCATGATTTTTTCCTTTGCATCTGAGCATACTATTGCTATTGTCTTATTGCAAAAAGATGATCAAGGGTGTGAGAAGCCCATTGCTTTCTTCAGCAAAGCCCTCAGAGATGCTCCCCTAAAATATCGGATCATGGAACAGCAAGCTTATGGCCTTGTAAAAGCCATCAAGGATTTCAGAGTTTATATCTTGAACTCACATGTGGTAGCCTATGTCCCTAATGTTGTGGTTAAGGACATTCTAACTCAAGAGGGAATTGAAGGTAAAAGGGGTAAATGGATAGCTAACATTCTAGAGTATGACATTGAAATCAAGCCTACAAAACTCATAAAAGGACAGGAATTAACCAAGCTGATGACTGAAACTAATTTTCAAGCCCTTGACATCAATGAACCCGATAACAAATAGGAGATGGCGACTCCACAGATCAATCAAGCCTTTTTACAACCACCTTTGTATGCTGACATATGTTTTGTATTGTTAAACTTGCAAGCTCCTCCAAGGTTATCCAGGACTAAGAAGAGATTCTTGAAAATGAAGGCATCAAAGTTTTGTATTATAGATAATGTGTTGTTTTGGAAAAATCATGAAGGTATTTTGCTAACTTTCCTAATTCAGGATGAAACTGACAAAGTGCTCAAGGAATTTCATGCAGGTGACTGTGGAGGAGACTTGTATTGGAAGTCAACAACTGATAAAATCCAAAGAGCAGGTTTCTATTGGCCCTCCCTATTTGCTAATGTGAAAAAGTTTGTAATGTCCTGCCACAAATGCCATATCTTTGAAGGCAAGAAAAAGCTGCTTCCTTTTCCCCTCAAACCTATTTCAACTGAAAGGCCATTTCAACAATGGGGTTTAGACTTCATTGGGGAAATCCACCCTTCCTCCTCTGGCCAACATAGGTGGATTTTGATAGCCACAGACTACTTTACCAAGTGGATAGAAGCTGCCCCTTGCAGACAAGCCAATGACTCAGTCATCATGCAATTCTTAGAATCCAATATCCTTTCTAGATTTAGCTGTCCATAAAAGATCATTACAGACAATGTAGCAGCCTTCAAATCCAAAAGAATGATCAATTTTTTCCACAAGTACCACATTACCTTGGGCCATTCCATAGCCTATTACCCTCAAGGTAATGGTCTTGTTGAGTCTTCCAACAAAAGCTTAATCAACATCATCAAGAAAGTCTTGGAGGAGAATAAAAAGAATAGGCATAAGAAGCTGGTTAATGCACTATGGGCAGACTGACTGACCACCAAAATATCTATTGGAACAAGCCCATATGAATTGGTTTATGGCATGGAGGCAAGATTCCCTTCATCTTTGCGAATCCAGTGATAAAGTTGCTACAAGAAATACAAGCAGAACCTAATGATATTCAGAGAAGGATCAATCAAACTATTCACTTGCAGCAGACTAGAGAGGAAGTATATCAGAGAAGTCAGGTTCTACAAGAGAAACTTAAAAAGATGTTTGATAAAAGAACCAAAGCAGAGGATTTCTTCATTGGCGATAAAGTTTTAAAGTGGGATTCTAGAAGAGAGGATAAAGGGAAACATGGAAAATTTGATTTTCTTTGGAAAGGACCATTTTTATTCAAAATGTACAAGGAAACAACACCTATTTTCTAAAAGTATTGGATGGCACAGAGGCAGATGATGGACCAGTAAATGGTCGAATGCTAAAGCATTATTTTGATCCCGTTTGTTAAAGAAATCAGCAATTTAGTTTGTACATAATACTATTTATTTTCTGCAATTTATTACAGCAACATAATAGGGAATCAGATGCAGCAAATTTTGAGGGAAAGACAAGGAATTGTGCCACCTTTTTGTGTACATTTTCAATTTACCAGAAGAAATCAAGAAGAAAGCTTGGGAGTTGTGAAGATGGTGACTAAATATTCAGGCAGAGTAACCTAAACAGAGCTGCAACTAAGTGAATGAATGCATGAGAAACACTCAAATTTTGCAGAAACACCTTTACAACAAAGGAGGAACTTCAGATTATAGCAAGAGTTGAAAATAAGGCCATCTCACCTGCTGTTCTTTACTTTTCACCTGGAAAAGCCATCCCCAAGTGGAGCCACTGTTAGGTTCCTATACCAATAGGTTTCATTTTTCATGATTGACTGTGGAAGGGCCAAATATGTTCATCCTTTCATGTTGCAAAGGTTCCATATTTTGTAAACAAATGAAGAAAATTAAAAATGAAAAGGGGGTATGCCCTAAAAGAAAAATCAAAGGGCAAGAAGAATGAATTAGTTGACAAAAGAAAAAGAAAATGAACCCCAAAGAAAAACCAGGAAAGTGGCTAGTCAAAATGCCACTGCTATCTTATTTTCAAGTTCACAATGTGCAAATGTTGTTGCTTATCACACTTGATGGATGGCCCAACAGTTCAATCTGGACCACTCCATATTTAAATTTTCTATTGTAGAATAGAGAATGAAGGTCTGTCCAAAACAGTTCAAGCTTGGCAGATGGGTAAATAGGTAGAGAAAATAAGGAGCCCAACTGCTTAATCTGGGCCCTTGGAAGAGATAAGGGTAGATTTAGATAGGAGGGCGGTCAAAAGAAAAGAGGAAAATCATGGTTTGCTAGACCAATTGCACCCAATCCAAAGGAAGAAAAAATGCTAGGTGTATTAAGCTGGGTAGGCAGTTTGAGGTTGCAGAAGCAAGTTTATGATCACTTTTATTTCTTGTCAAGAAAGACTCATCTCATCAGTGACACAAGTACCAAGGCCGTTGTTTGGTTGCGGAACAGTGGAAGCATGACTAAATTCCCCTTTCATTCCCCTAGAAATCATTCACTAACATTCCCCCAAGGACCTTGGGATCTGCCCAATAGCCCTACTTCACTTCATTTTATGAGGAATGCTAAGTTGAACTTTGAGTTTACTTAATTAAAAGAAGCCACATTTCTTGTGTAAAAATGATTATTCCATACTCCTTTCATTTCCCTTTGCCTAAGTTTTCACTCTATGAACATAGCATTTATTCATGTAGTTTCATTCCATATATTCATATTGACATATTAACTTTATTATTTAGCTCCCTTGATCATTTTCCCTACCCCTATTCTACAAAAACTATATAAAAAACCCAAAAAATATAAATATCCCTACCCATCAGCAATTATAGCCATACCACACAAGTTCGGGAAATATTAAGTTCATTTGGGACATTATATTAACCCTTCCGTGTTCATAAAACCTTTCGAGTTTATTTAACACCATGTTAAATAAATAACCATGCTAAGCCTCCTTCCTAAACCCTGTGTTAAACTCTCCGCGGACATGTTTATATGGGATTTGTTTAACAGTTGGTTAAACAAATAATCGTGGCGCCCACACAGAACCCATATAACCCAAAGTTTTAAACCTCAGTGCATTATTAATATGTTTAAATATGGTGCAGGCCCCCCTCATTGTGAAACCCTGCAACTTTAAACTCCCGACGACTGTCCGATCCCGCGCCGTAGATCTGACGGCTAGTGGCGATATCACAAGCTCTTATCTGCCGAAGGTTAGCGTCCGTGGGATGGGCGGTATTGCTCCCATACCCCTGGCACGCGTCGACTTCCCGGCGTGATCGGAGCCCCCTCCTGCAAAAACCACCCCGGGCCAAAGGCGGTATGGGGAAAACCGCTTACCGCCCACCACCTGCCCGATGACGTCAGGCCCACGTCACCAATGACGTCGCATCCACGTCGCCCCCTACTACTCTACAGTATTGCCACATCACCTGCTGACATCACCACCCTGCCACCGTGTCATGCGGCACGTCACCATACACATCAAAAGCCACGTCACCCTCCATACCGGCTACGTGCCAAAAATACGTCATGATGATGTCATCCCGAAAAGCGTCAAAAAGCGCTAAAATGTCCAAAGTTCGTTAAAAAGTCGTGAAAACGACTGTTTTTGTTTATTTTCTATTATGCACCTGTGGAGAATGTGCGTGCCGTTTAGGACGAATTTTCCTCCAGAACTCCAACTAGCCAACCAAGCGAGTTCCTCCTGCAAATTCTGCACCTTAGCTCAGCATTGTGCCTGCTAATTGCCCTCTACGCCATCAAAAACAGGTATTTACCCATTGTTGACCCATAAACCGTGTTTTTTAGAAATTTCGCCATTAAAATCGACTAAGGAACTAGAATTCACAAAAAATAGCACTCCTACCTGTGCATCACCACCTGTTAGTTTACTATGTGAGCCATTATTCAAAAACACACCGGCAAACTTTGCCCCCCTTTGCAAACTGGTCATTAAAACACACTTTGAGCCCATTTCTGCTGGCAGATTTTCCAAACTGCCCATGCATTGAGTTCATTTCTCAAAATCCTCTGCAAAATTTCGCTCCTTCGATCAAAATTCAAGCCCATTTCCTCTGCATTCTGCTCACAGAGCTTGCAATCCAGTAAATTCATTTAAATACCCTGCTACACTCTGCAACATTTGTTTTTGACCACAAATTTTACACAATGAGGTCAGTTCTAGATAAGCTAAATCTGAAAATTCCCTGACAAGAGCTTCAGGGCTAGTATCCTGTTTCTGCTGTTGAACACACCTGAGTTCCAAACTACAAACACAGAGAAGTTAAAAATGGCCACTCCAGCAGCACTGAATATCACTCTTCTCAATGCACCCCATAAGGAACTGGAAGCATTACCTTTGGCTGATAGGGACCACTTAATTCAAGACTTCGTTGGTGATAGAAACCACCTGTAGACATTTTGTCAGCTGAGGAATAGTCATTTGAACAACAGTGACATTTATGGCATTTGGGAATCAAATTTTCCCATATACTTCCTTCCTTCTGTCAATGTCTTCCCTGAAATTATTCACCTCTGCTATGAAAACTATGAGCCAAGTCAAAGGGCAGTCAAGTCTCCATCTCGGAGCATCCTCTTCCATATAACTCCTGACTCCATCAATCAAATGCTAAACTTCAAGCAAACTCAGCTTCTAGTCCCTCTCTCTATGAGATTCTTGCTTGATGAAGGTCCTAAACTCTCTAGCTCAGAGATAGCCCGAATTGCCAAAGTATTCATGAGAGCAGATCGTCAACCAACACGGTCACCTCCTTTTCTCTATATAGATTTCAATGAAGTGGGCAAACTACTAGTAGATATGATATCCTATGTGTTGGGTTTCAATACAAGTGAACATATTGATCATACTATATTGGTCTTGTTGTCTGCATTTATCCCAGGACAGCCCCCTGCTGTCAAATACAACTATGCCAAATTCATTGCCAATAAGATACATGACCAACTGATGAAACTGGATAGGGAGGGGGTCCTCAAATATTCATCCTATATCTATCATTTGTTCCTATATTACCAGCCAGACTGTTTCCAATGTCGCATCAAAAGATTGGACTCCAAAGTAGAAAAGAGGTCTGTGATTTTTTGGATCTCAGTCTTTCATGAAGTCCACAACTCCCCCTACTCTTACTATGAATTCATTGACATGTTTGTCTATCCAGTCTCTTGTCTCCTGATGAGAGCTCCTCCTGCTAGGCTATCCTATGACATGTAGAAAATATTGCAGCTTTCAAAGAACTACAAAATAGGTGACTGGTACTTTTACCAAAATCACACTGTCATTAGGATATATGGCTGTGAACTCTGTCCCTACAGGCTGCCAAGATATGTGCCAATGAAACTGTTTGCCTTGGAATATTATAGGAAACTCATCAATTCAGATTTAACTCATTTTCATAGTGCCAATAAAAAGTTTCGCTTGAAATTCAAAGACAAACTAGGCCCCTTTGTCATGAACAAAAAAGAATGAAGGCAAGATGCTGATCAAATATTGGGGGAGAAACTCATGTTAAAAAGGAGTTTTTGGTGGGTACCTTATGGCCCAGATGGTTTCATCAATGCCAAGAAAATAAAATATAGGCTGTCAGCCTATGAACATTGAAAAATCCCACAGATTGAACAATTTGCTAACCAAGATGAGTGGGTGCAAGGCACACTAGTTGAAGAGTTCACTCAGGAAGAAATAATGGAGCAAAATGTCAAAGATTTGGAAAAGACTCTTGAATTGGATTCTTTTAAGCAGGTAACATTCAAACTGCCACAACAGGTTGGAGAGGGCACATCAACTGCTTCAGCTCCACAAGCTGCCCAAAAAAGGACTACACTAGCAACAAGAAAAACAAAAGGTAAGGAGGTAATGGATGCAGAGCAAGAAACAGTGACAGAACAACCAACTACCTCAAAGGGGCAAAGTCAAGGGCAAGCCCCTCCACGACAAACTGAGGCACCACAGATTCTAGTATTGCAAACTCCTCTCAATGAGGAAAGAAGCAAGCAACGGGACTGGGAAGAGACCACACCTATAAGTGGGTCAACACAGCAACCAGAAGCCAAAAGACAGAGAGTTGATCCTCAATTTGAGGAGGAAATTAGTGAAGAAGTCGTAGAGAGTCCAAGGAGGGAGAGAGAAACTAGCTAGCAAACACCTACTAGCCCATTCCAGCAAGAGCAAGAGAGGAAACATGGTATGGAGGTGTCTTCCTCAAGGCAGCAAAGCAAGCAACCGCCTGGTATTAAAGGAACTTTCATGGAAATCAAGACCCAAAATAAGTTGTTAAGAGTATAATTGTATGATCAATTTCTCAAGACAAGACCCTCCAGACAGCAGAGGTTAATGGTAGTTTATGACATTAAGGAGGAAAAGATGATTTTAAGTCATTTCAAGCCTAAGATACCACAGCCACAGACAACTGCAGATTACATAAAGACAAACCTGGAGGTCCTCACCAAGGACATACACCCGATGAAACAAATTGAGTTGCACAAGCAAACAGGTGAAATGGTCTATGCTACTCTAGCAGACAAGGCAATGCTGGCCCATCAACTGAAGGAATCATTGAAAAATACAAACACTCAATTGGATTTGGAGATAATGTCTTCCTCGGCTAAGGACAACAGAATAAAGACATTGGAGGAAATCATTGTGGAACTAGGGCATGATCCTAAGAAGGATGCCAAAGGCATCCAGGCCCTCATAAAGAAAAAAGAAGAAGATATTGCTGCACTAAGAAAGCAATTGAGGTTGCGTACAACTATGCACCCTCAAACAATAGAACTTGTATAAGAGAAGGAAGGTGAAGATATGATGGATCTGCTGATGAAGATTAACCAAAGGATAATTCAAATGGAGCAAGAATTGGAGAAAGCATTGCAAGGCAAGCAGGGAGAGTCGACCTCCCAGCCACCTGAAATAGCACCAACAGTTGCCACTGTTCCTCCCACACAAGCAGCAGCAATTCCTCCTGTCATTCCAACATCCACAAGAGCTACATCAACTACAGATGCTACAGTAGCAGCAGCAACAACAGCACCAGAATCTAGCATGAGTATGGAAGAAATGATTAAGGTAGTCAAAGAGCTAGAAGTTCAAGTGACAGAGGTGAAAGAGGCCAAAGAAAAATTGGCCAAGCTGGAGGCAATCTATGACAAGTCCAAGATGACAGTGGCTGAAAAAACAAGAGAAATAAAAGCCTTGGACAACAAAATAAAAGCCTTAGAGAAGGAGCTTACTCTAGATAAAACTCTAGTTGAAATGAAGAAAATTTTGTGGGCCAAAATTGGTTAGTCTGTCACTGACCAATGGCAATCAATTCAGACTATACATGAACAAATAGAATTGATAGGCTTGGCTCAATTTGAGACTCAAAGGGCCAGGGCATCATTGGGAAATATGCCTGAGTAGGCCAATAAAATGATTCAGTTTCTGAACACTCATACTAAAGAGCAGTTGGCAGCTCTGGATATCAGTAGCAGGACATATACTATTTTGACAGTGAAAAAGGTGCTGACTCTGAGGAATTTTGTATAGACGCTAGAAAGAAAGTGCCAAGAAATGCAGGCAGAAATAAATGACTTCAAACTAAAGGTTGCAGCATTACAAAGCAGAGGGTTACCCAGCTTATTGACCAGCAGTGGGAGATTGCTAACCCGTGAACAATATACTACCAGAATAAATAACTATGTTTCCAATCAAATTACAACATCCTCAAGCACCTCAGAACAAACAGGGTCTCCCTCTGGACAGAGTCTTTATGACAAATTAGAAAATATGTTCTATATTGAACATGAGATAAATCACCTGTTTGAGGTTCAGCCCAACTCTTATAGATATACTGAAGTTGATGAAACACTGATTAAAATACAAACACATCAGTTGCCTACAGAGGATTGGTGGGAGGCAATGCTAGAAATTTTACCCAGGTGATTTGATTTCTGTTCCTTTTTTGAGTCAGCTACAGGTCAGCAACTCCACATACACGAGCCACTTGCCGAAGTGTCAAAATAATAGAAAAAGAAGGTTAAATGTAATGGTAACTCATTAAAAGAAAATCAAACACAGGTGGTAAAAGACAGCACATCAGTGACGCCAACCAAAGCTACAACTATTAGCCGAAAAAGGAGCCTGAAAGTCAACAAAAGAAAAGCACCTAAGGTGGCCAGTACAGCCTAATTACTTCCACATGTTGCAAGGACTTCCACATCAGTTATTGCTATTTGCCAGAGTAGATAGATAAATGTATTACTAGATATTTTCCTACGGGATATTTTTGTAAAAAACTCTCTTATATATACTCCCAATTGATATGTATTATTGTTGGTGATTTTCTCTATGAATTGCACTGTAAATTCTCAGGCTCTCTAATACAAAGGCTGTTTGAAGTTCACTACTGTTGGACCGTCTGAATGTGGATTTAATGTTCTGGGAACTGCTACGGAATTCTTGTGTCTTTCTATGGAACAATAAGTTATTCTAACTGTCTTTTATGTTTTCTGTGTTTGCAAATTTCATAGATGTTCCATAATCTTGGTAACAGAGAAAAAGAATAGCCTAGAATTTTTTTAAATACACTTTGTGTTCAATCTCTGGTATCAATTATGTTTTCTTCAGAATTAGTCATAAATAGGAATTCTTAACTGCTCTTGTTTGCACTAATTCTTTCACTTTGAATATTACCTAGGAATTCTTTATTGCTCCTAGATAATATTCATGCACTTTCCTTCTGCTAGCATAATGAAAGATTCTTTATTGCCTTTCATTCCCTAACATCATTCCACCAATTTCTAGATTTGAAAATTGTTCCAGGACTGCCCATCTTGCTCTGTAGCATTACCCTTTACCCAAAAAACACTTTCAGCAGTACACCATCATTGACTCCATTGCCTAATTGTATAAACTATTTTTGGCTTGCACCCTAGTTCTATTTTATATCACCAACCAACAAACTTAAAACCAAACTTTGTGCATCATAACTAGCCTAAAATACTTCAAAACAAATCTAAATTGCAAAAAGAGAGCCCTCTCTGGTTGCAGATTGGCTAGAATCTGCAACTAAAAGACTGGTTAGTTGTTACCTCGGTCATATTCCCCCATTAGAGCTTTCCTGGGGAACAACCTGAGTGATAACAGAAGTAAAACAGCTGCACAATTACAAAGATTCTGATATTGGCCACAAATGAATGAGACAGTTTCTAGATATATTAAAGGATGTACTATGTGTGCTACAATCAAGCTAAGTAATAGAAAATTAGGCTTGCATACTCCATTGCCAATTCCTTCTCATCCTTGGGAAAGTGTTTCCATGGATTTTATTGGGGGCTTGCCAAAGTCTAGAAATGGTCCTGATTATTTGTATATAGTTGTGGATTGATTCAGTAAGATGTGTATTTTAACACCATGTAATAAACAGGTCACAACTGAACAAACTAAAAAGTTGTTCTTTCAAAATGTAAGCGTTCACTTTGGGTTACCCACTTCTATTGTATCTGATCGAGATTCTCGATTTGTCAGGAAATTTTGGTCAATTCTATGGGAGTTAATGGACACAAAGTTGAAGAAGAGCACAAAATTTCATCTGCAAAAAAATGGTCAGATAGAAGTGGTCAACAGGACAATGATATAGTTGCTTCGAGGATATTGCAGCAAGCATCCAAAACTTTGGGATGAACATTTGTGTTATGTGCGGCATGCTTACAACCATGCAAAACATTCTTCTACCCAGAGATCTCCTTTTGTGACTTGTTTTGGTTTTACACCAAAGTCTCCCTTGGATTTTTTCTTTGGTAAAGACATAGCAGTTGATGGAAAAAGTGATGTGTACAAAGCGACTAAGTTCATTGAAAATATCCATGAAATTCACTAGGTAGTATAAGAACAGTTAGAAAGAAGCCAAGAAAAGTATAAAGCGTAGCATGACAATCATCGAGTTGAGCATAGTTTTCAAGTTGGTCATCAAGTCTAGTTGTACATCAACAAAGAAAGACTACAAGGGGAAGGTAAAAGGTTGAAACTAAATAGATATGGTCCTTTCAAAATACTTGATAAAATTGGTGAAAATGATTTCCACTTAGATCTACTAGCTTACATGAAAATCTATTCCAGCGTAAATGTTGAAAACTTGCGATTGTATGAACCTTCATTGGCTGAAGATCCCGAAGAGAAAGTTCAGCTACCTTCCATCGAAGATCTTTTGCTTGAGTATCTCAATGAGCTACAAGAGGACACCGTTCTTGACAGGAGGATAAGGACTTCATGATAGGGAAATGTTGAATATCTTTGAGTTGGACTCAAAGGTACAAATCTAAGTAAGGCATGATGGATAGAGATTGGAAAAGTGAGGGAACTTTATCCTCACTTACTTGATAACTAAAACCAACTTTTGGTGATCCAAAAGCTTTTATTGGGGAGGAGTGATTCAAAATGGATTCAATTTTACCTCTAGATCAATGTCTTCAAATTCAGATGAAATTGGGATCAAGTAAAATTGCTCGATGAGGCGATTCCAACAGTGTCAACGGCGTGAAAATCCGAGTTCAGATGAAGAAGTTAAGGCCAGTCAAAGTTTCAAGGCAAACTAGGGCAAAAAGAGGAAAAGTTAAAGTCAACGATCAACGATCAACACAATGTGATGTCAACAAGACACATGTCATCTCGAGAATGCGCCATATGTCTAAGATGATGTTAGTAGAGGTTGATAATGTGTCATAATTTGATTGTTTGAAACGAACCAATCCAGTGCTAACACGTGGCAGCCTGGATTTGCCAAATATTGGCATGTGAATCCCAAAATTTTGGGGGTCAGGGAGGATCGAACCCCTAACTTCCTGCAAGGCTAAGATTTTGCCAAATTCCACTCACCAAATGAGATACTGTGTCACTTGTTAATGGAAATATGGGGGTTATTGTTATTGTTTCGGGTTGATGACTGCCGGAAAAGGGACAGACAGTCACGGTCAACCCCATGACCGCCAACCAAAACCACAACCAAACCATATCATATATAACCAAATGTATCATATATCCCACATGCCTCGTGAAACCATATCATATATGATATATTTATAATATATATATTAATGTTAAGCAAGGGATAAGGTAGAAGGTTCAGGCAGAGGTTTTGAACCGCCAACCTTCCAAAACTCTTATATAACAGAGCTTTCACATAAGTCCACTAGTAAACTTGCCATATGGTGGAGCTTGGTATTCAAGCCACCCAAAACTTTTAAATTATTATGCAGGTGCTGAAAGAGGCCGAAACCACCAGTGCACTTTCCAAGGCAGATTTTAGTTGTAGAAGTGGTTTTTCACACGCAGAAGCAGTTTTGTGCAGTAGAAAGGCAGTTTTGTCATAGACAAAGTTGGTTTTTGACTTTCCAGGGGGCCTAGAGGTCACTGTGGCCAAATATGGTTGATTCTATACTCGTTTGACTCAAAATTTTGAGCTGGACACAATGGTGATGTCCATTTTCCGATTTGAGACTCTGTTTTCAAGCTCATACCTGTAACAGCATTTTGAAGACGAAATAAAGAGGTTAGCACTGAAAGTGAAAGGACCAGGAGACTTAGCCAGAAGGTCTGTTGAACTCATTTATTACATTTGGTTGTGTTGATGTGTTTAAATGTGTTTTAAGTTTGCTTATGTGTTTATGTTATTCGCAATATTTTCGATCTGTTGCATTAAGTAAAATAAGTGAATTCACACATATTCTATAATACATTTTTCGTTAATGGGTCATGAAGTTTCCAAGGAAGACATTATAGGCGTACCTGACCTACAGTCACAAAGATACGAGTGATTAAAAAAGATAAAGAATAGTGTGCAACAAAAAATGAAAGAACTTGAAAAACTTGCACAAGAGGGAGAAGGTCTCCCATGTGGGTGGAATAATGTGTCACAACCACCCAACACACATGCTTACCTATTTCATGACTACCATTTTTGAACAATCCTCAGAGGCCTCTTACGAGTGTGTGTTTTTCTGCACCGAGTTTTTTAGTGAGTGAGAGGAAGGACTGAAGCTTGTTACCTGCAACATGACTCACCAAGTAAGATTGTTACAACCATTCAGTGATTGGATCATAAAAATCGTGATGGTTGTTTTGAAAGATTCGTGATCTTTGAGAAGATGGATTCCTAATTCGCGAGAGGGGATCACGATGGGAATCTGATATGGATAGATAGGTCAACATGTAGAAGGATCTTGTAGCATCTTGTAGCAGACACGTAAAATCTTGTAGTAGACCTCTAACATCCTATAGAATCTCAAAAATTTATCAAAAGTTTACTATAATTTCCCCTAAGGCATAATTTGTTCCTGATAACCTTATACAACATCTTTTAGGCTCTGGAAAAATGATCTAGGTGGCTATAGAGACACACACAGGACAACGAGGACTAATTAGGGAAGCTCAAAAAATCAAATTGTTTAGATTATGCTCAAACCAAGACCAGAGCGTATATCTCGTTTTCCTGATTGTGGTGGTGCAAACGATTCATCAATTCAAGTCCGAATGCGAATGTTAGAAGCAGGCAAAGTTGGGTTGACTTTTTGATGACTGGGCAACTTAAGGAGGAAGCTATTTGGACCAAACCTGGCCACCGAATTCTGACTAACTCTGGCTGGATTCTAGGCGAAATTGTGGGGTCATTAATTTGACTCCTACAACTTAGAAAAATGAATTTTAAAAGGGTGCATTTTGTTATTTTAAACAATATATATATATATATATATATATATAATTTAAGGGGGTGGGGGCCAACAACCCCACCACCCCCATCCGTCAATACACCATCTATACATTATATATTAATTCAGGGTCAGTGGGGGTCGAACCCGCCCGGCACACATGGGCTGGCCCCCGAGCAAGGGGCCCCATAAGTGGTACTACCACCCACAAAAAGTACGTAGCCCGTAACGAATGCCCCCATAAATATTACGGTACCCAAACCATCAAACGGCGAAAGTTAAAAAAAAATATAAATTTTGTTTTAAAACAAGCAATGCATTAAAATAGATGAGGCGAGGTTCGACCACCCGACCTCCTTCTTACTATTCGGGATCTTTACTAACCTTCCAAATGAACTCTTGGTTAATCTGCCCAGTAATTTATATATAAAATTCATTTGTAGAGTGCATGGGACATATGGAGGAACCAAGAGTAGGCACAAATTTCGAGACAAGAGGACACTATGCATGCAGTTCAAGGCAACATTTTGTAGGAGGGGTGGAATTTCATGTTGTTAGATTCTGACAAATTTTATATGGATTCAACACCTCTCGTCACCATGAACGCAATGGCATTGTCTGTTTCTTCATTATAGTTCTACATTTTTCAGCCATTTTCAGTATGAGGGTAGAACCATGATCCTTGCAATTTTCCTGAGGAGGTAATTTTTCTCCATGTTGGAATATAGTCAAGTTTACAGTCATTTTTCATGGTTTTCTGTAGGAATCACAATGGCAAAGTCAGATTTGCCTTTCGAGTTGCAGATTTCTAGTCCACCCATGGAGCAGATTCTTTGAGGAATCTAGGAGGAATCTAAAAGATTCCTTGAGCCCCAGATTCTCAACTTCTCAAAATTCAAATTTTGGACAGTCGATTTTGTACTATTTGATGCCACAAATCTAATGGTGTGTTCATATTTCTCATTCTCTCATTCTATTATTCATCCACTTTTCTAAGTGGAGTATAGGTGTCAACATCCATGTGCGAGCAGTCATGCGATTGATGCCATGAGATTTTTGGTCCGAACAGTGTCAGCAGGTTGACATCCACTTCTTCAAATGGCCCTTGGTTGTGAGGTATATGTAGTCTTCATGCCTTATTTTGCTAGGGATTGTGCTACATAGATCCTTGTTTCCTACTCATTTTTATGATTCCTGCTTGATGTGATGCAGAATCGCCTATGTGATGTACTTGTTTTCATGACTCATAATGTTGTGTTTTGAGATCCCTTTGTTGTAAGTTGATGGGATACACATGTTTCGCCATGCATGTTTGCTTTGAGATCCCTTTTATGCCATGTTGGTGGGATTCTCATCATGCATGAGTTTGTGTCATACTGATAGGAGTCTTTTGGCTAAGAGTTCCTGTAGTGGAACATCTCTTGGTGCCACTCCTGCGTGAGGACATTTTCCTTGTATGATAGCAACATCATCTCTTTTTCACATCATCACTATTAACATCACTTAATGCAGTAGTCTACACCATCTTGACACCGGGGCCCAGAGGGGTAGTCCCTCCTAGATGAACTCCGTTATCAGCGACTTATGTTTTCATGTGTTGTTGAATTTCATATTCCTCTTCTTTACAACATGCATATATATTCATTTATGTTCTTTTAAAAATGCAATTTAACACATCACGAAAGTAAAAGGTCTTGGAAGGGTCCTTCATCATACCCAGACCTAGATCAAGTTGTATCAAAGTGGTCTTTGCGTGGATGTGAATTGCAGCATGAAAAATGGAACATGCAGCAACAAAGGATGAAAAAGAAATGCATGAGACCATGCTCAAAATTTCCAAAAGGGTAGAGATAATGTATGAAACTCTACAGGAGGAGATAGAGGAAAAGGAGTGATTGTAGCTTCAGTTGCAAGCCACAGAAGAGGCCATGGAAGAACTAAAGCAAAACAAACATAATCTTCAAACAGAGAATAGTGAATTGAAGATGCGTCTACATGAAGAGAAAGAGGAGAAGAAAATTTTGCTACGATAGCTGCAAGCAAAGGACGAGGCCTTGGAAAAGCTACAGCATGATCCACGTGAGGTAAAAAGTAGTTCTCCATCTTCATGTATGTTTCTTGATGATGATTTCGCTATTTTTGAAAATCATACCACAGTAATTGGCTCCAAACTGTTGAAGAAAAAGGGGTATGAAGGAAAAGGCTTGGGTGTTAATGGCCATGGCATTGTCAACCCCATCAAAGTAGAGGAATTACCGTGTCGAATAGGACTTGGGTATGTTAGAAAGGAAGTTGGGGAATACGCAACGATAGTTAGCAAACCACCAACAACGAATGATGAGAAACCCTCATCAGTTCTTTCCAAATCGAAAGAGAAGGTAAAAGATGTTGATTTCCTTTCGGTTTTGTCTTCATATAATATGAGTTCTGTTGGAGATTTGGAGATCCCAATTACAAGGACAAACATGAGGCTTCTTACAAGGATGAGGCACGAGGAGAAAGAAGAACCTGGCGTTAATAACCAAGGCATAACTCAACCTTTGGAGGTTGTGCATGAATATCGATTTGAAGGCTTGAGATACACTAAAGGAGAGTGCTCAAAGGTGTCAGATTTTTTTGAGGCATCGTCAATGTTGTAACATGTATTTTGTTGTTTGTTTCATTCATTATTTCATTCAAAATCACTTGAAAATATTTTTAAAAAATATAAGGCAAGTATATCGCAAATCAAAATATAGAAGGAATGAGGAAAATATCAGGTTTTATAATGGGAAAGAAGCGTTAAACATAAAATTAGACCTGAAATATATACACTGTGCTTTATAAAGCATATCGAGTCCACTACACTACAGAACTATGAATGTTGAACAACGCCGATTGCGATTTGCGATCGCGGGTCGAACCCAAAAGATATAAATTATGATTTATAATCCTCAGAAGGTCCGCATTATTGCATAAATATTAATATATATGCATTTGGCTATGCCAATTGTGATATGGGTGGGCTTGGTGAGCACTTTTATTGCAGCAATAATGCTGCAACTCTTGGGGCTTCTTGCTTTACTTTTATCAACGCGGTAGTTCGTAACAAACTTGGCAGCGATGGTGTTGCATGCACAAGTACTAGCTCTTACTGTAGGTTGTCACTTGGTCAACTGGTGCAAGATCACTAGGAGTTTAAGCCAACTCCTATGAATTCTCTGAAGAAGCTTTTAACTGTGATGAAAGAAAGCTAACTCTAAGAGGATTATTCTACTTGCAGAAAGAGAAAGAAGACTAGAATGTAAGGCAAACCCTAGCAAACCCTAATTTATCCAACTAACCTTACTTTTGCAGAAAAAGAGATAGAAACTGATACGATGAGTGCCATTGACTACTGAAAAAGGAAAATTACATTTATTCAAGATACTTCTGAAAAGAAATGAGAAGAAGACATATTTTTGTTCTTTTGAGTGTTTTTATGTGAAATTATTATGCTTGTAATTTATCTGGTTGTGATTGTGCAGAGGTTTGGTGGTGAAGGAAGATGGACTTGGTTTTTTTAGAGGTTGATGAAGGTGTGGAGGGTTCCTAAGAAGCCCCTAGTACCCTTCTGAAGGCTTCCATTGCAATCTTATTTCAAAAAACACTTATACGGAATTCTATAGGAGGCTGCAGGGGATGTACAAGAGGATCTACAGGAGGAGGCTAAGATCTATTTTTGGAAGTTTTGGAGGAGGAAAAATGATGGTAAAAGGTAACTGAAGGCTACATGAAGGTGTGGAGGTGTCTGTAGCTTTTTGAGGAATATCAAGAGGGAACATGATGGTTGGATTTGTTCAAATGGCATGAGGGAAGCTTATGGAGAAAAATGCATAAATTAGGGAAAATTGGCGAAATGTTGCGAATGACTTGGGAAATCTATGGGAAGTGAGCTGGTGCTAGCTGCTTTATGGATGTATGGTGAGATGAGGTGCCCTGTGAGAGATATGCACATCTACTTACAAAAACTGATCAAAGAAAGGACTAACTATACCATGAAAACAAAACTTTCTCTAGCTTGACCTAATTTCTGACCTACAAACAGAAAATGCGGAACATTAACCTTTGAAAAAAAAAGTATGCAGAGAGATATATTTTCAAAGAATAGGAAATTATCTAGGCAACTGAATCTGAAGTAATAAATTAATCTTTCCAAATCAAGTCCTCACACTAGAAATTGCATGGGAGAGCAAAATTATGTTTTTGGTGGTAGCAGTAGTGCCTTGACCTCAAATCATAGTCCCAGAAAGGGAGAAAGGAGATGATGGCCTGCTATTGGCCTTTTTGAATCTTGTTTTGTCACTACATTAACCTACTTGAGCAACTGAAACAAAAACATCTATGCAAACCATCAAAATCAACCTAATCTAAACAAAGTAAAATGAATCTATGTAACATAAATTAACTCATGAACTGAAGCAAAAACATATAAGTACAAGGTAAGAGGTGTTGGGTAGCTTGGGTTGGACCCTAACCCAAGAGCTTCAGCCCTCTAAAAGAGATCAGTATTGGCTCAGGAAATATTTCATCTTCATTATCAAAAATAATAGTCACATTACATGAACTGTTCTAAAAAAGAAACTCGAAAATGAGCTAAAAAAGTGATGCACAAATGTGTGAAAATTATACTAATTATTAGCTAACCTATTGAGGCTCTAAGCCCCCCTATTTATACAAATGGATTCCTCCAATAGTCCTCCTAAAATCAAAGAGCTCGGCTTCCCAGAACTGGAGATAAACAACAGTCCTTCCTTACTTACTCGACTGCCCCTTGGATGCATCAATATGGACCTTTGTGCTCCGATTTGCTGATGGAGGATTTGAGGAAAGGGTCATAATGAAGGAGACACCCCCCTACAAATCCTCCTCCCTATTTTCCTTGAGTATTTTTTTCCATTTGCTCATAAATCCCTTGACTTTGTCCAAAATTGACCAAAAAATCTACATAAAGCACACATTAGACTACATGGAAAAATAACTAACCCGATTCACTCTATTAGCATAAATATATTCGAAAACATGCAATAAACTAATGAGAATGGTGGATTAAGTCGAATTAAGAGGAAAAATGAGCCCATATAATTACCCATTTCTGGGACTCATCATCACCCCTACTGAATGGGTTGCTCATCCTCTGAGCAACTAGTCTAACTCTTCATCCTTGATGGCAATGATAAATTCCCTTACATCCCATGATTTTGATGTGATATCTTCCTCTCTATCATGGAACACTACCTTTCTATCCACCTCTTCCCACTGTTTTTGTTCTTCCTCCTCTTTTACTCATTCCAGCAGTCCTAGCAGAAGTGGAGGACTGAATTTGAGGCCAATCCAATTGGCCTTCAAACTTTGCACTAGAGTGTTTATACAGTGGCACTCTCCTCATGGATTCCATCATCCTGTTTGGAAAGTGATACTCCCTGATCCATAGGCTGTGTGGCAATGTGTTCCACCTTCTCATGCAAGGATGAATGCAGTCATCTCAAAACAATCTCTCCATGTCCTCGAAATGTGCAATACCCTGGGCCTACTTATCAACATATTTGGGGACACTTTGAGGATTAGCTGCAATGTGTTAGTGGGCATAGATGAGAGCCATGGGGTCTGCTGGTTCTGCTCTAACCATAAGGGGTTCATTCAGCTCTTTTGCCATCACTTTTTAGATTTCCGCTTCCCTTTTCTCTTCATGGCCCATCCAAGATGCCATGGCCATTAGCCGCAAGTCTTCTAACACAACATTGGGATCCCATAGGTTCATATCAGTAAGGGCCATGTTGTGCAAGTAAAACTCTGCTAGCTTCACTTTGTCCTCAGTTGAACTGTGATCACATAGATTCATGAATTGGCCATAATCTTGAAAAGGTATTGTGCCCCTCTAGGCTAGTGTCCTGATCTAAAATTGGAGCCACTGATCCTTGAGGTACACTACATATGATTTGGCTGTCTACTTGCACTGTAATGCCTCCATAGCCTAGCCGTCCATGCAGGCTAATTGGGCTGCCCTTTCCTGTAGTTTCCTTCTTAAGATCAATGCCTCATTTTCTACCTGGGGTCCCCTTTCCTGTTACTGTCTTATTAATGTCTCACTATCTGCCTGGGGTTCCTTTTCCTGCTACTGTCTTTTTAAGTTTGACAACTCATTTTATGCTTGGGGTTACATTTCTTGCAGCTACTTCTTTAACATTTCATTTTCTACCTCCAATTGAGCTCTTCTGATGCTTTTTGCATGCCTGACTATGCTCAATTCTTTGACCATTTCCATTAATTTGTTTTCCGTTTGTGCAATGTCTTCCACCCCTCTTGATTTTGCAATCCGCACCCATGTATGGGTCCTTACTCTTTCCTTTTCCAGCTAAAAGAAAAGAGGGACTGCAAACTTTTGTGGGATGATTTTCCCCCCTTCCAGAAGGTTGTAATAAGAGCCTAAGTTAGGCTAAGGGTCAGGCTCTAGTATCTCTTTGGCCTTATCTTCCTCCATGGTCTGTTCTTCTGCCTTCTTTTCAAGATTTTAAGTCTCTTGAAGCTTTGTCATTGTCTCCTATAGAGTGATCTATCCCTCCTGTAGGACAGTTTTAGAGTCCATAAGTTTGATCCTTTCTTTCCAAGTAGAAGCTCGAGGGCTACCCCTTTCATAGGTAATGGGGGTTTGGATGGAGATTCCTCCTCCTCTGTAGTAGGGACATCTTCAATGATGATGAGCTCTTTTGAAGGTGGCCGAGGCTTCCCCATCTTTATTCTGGTGCTCTTTTGAGCCTTGAAGTACATAGATGGTTGTCTTTTCCTTTTTCCTTTTGGCTTGGCTGGAGTACTAAGTGCAACAAGAACAGTTGTTGCCTCTCTTGCTAGTGTCTCAGGAGACACTTCTTGCTACTTTGCTTCTTCTTCTTCGTCTGCTATTTTTCCTATTTCTGTTGGTTTTGCTTCTACTGTTTCTGGTTTTTTTTGCTCCTCTACTTGCTTCGCTTCTTCTTTTCCTGTGGAAACCTTTTTCTGAACTATCTTAGGCTTCTTCCTCTCAATGCTTGGCCTCTTATTTTTCTCTGTTGTGGTTTTACCCATTTCTGCTTTTGTTTCTTTCTTCTTCTCTACTTTAGGCTCATCCTTGGTGGTGTAATGTTTCCCTTTTTCTATCTGGTTTCCTTCTTTCTCTGTGTGGGGTTCCTCTTCTTCCATTTGAGCATTATTTTCTTCTTCATGGATTCCCTTCTCAGCTTCTCCTCTTTGTTATTCCTCTTCACTTTCACACGGACTAAGGTCATAGGTGAGAGTTTTTATATCATCCACTTTAGTCATGTTTCTGAAAATTTCCTAGGCTATGAGGATTATGAAAGTATGGAGGACATCCTCCACCAGCTATTTAATTAGCCTATGGTGAGCCAATTGGTCTAGAAAACCTGGCTTCAATTTGGTGCTAGATATTATTAAGGATTGGAGGAGAAAATATGGAATATTGAGTTTTCTGGATGCAGGAAGGTCCATGCCATATCTGAGTTCATGTAACAGTCTGAAATGGTATCCATAAACTATGTTGTATCTTCCTTCACAGGAGATGTATTTCATAATCTGATAACTGAACTCATCCCATGGATAAGCTATACTTGTTCTCCTGATGCCATTCTTGACCTACACAAGATGTTCATTAGGCTAGAAAAGGGTATTCTTTGCAACTTGACCCAGTGGTTTTTCTTCCTTGCTCCAGGGTAGTCCAAGTGGGAGACTTGTAATGCTGCTGATGAACTCTGGGGTGATTTCTATAGTTAGACCCCTCAAACTGACAGTGGCATGGGTTTTTGAGTGAGGTTTTAAAGATAATATAAATTACTCTATGACTTCATCATCATACCCATGCAACTTTTCAAGGAAAGGCATCCAATTTGCTCTAGTGAAGAGGGCTACCACTTCTGGATGTTTCAGATTCTGCTGGAATATCTCAGTTGAAGATGGAGGCAACAAGTTTCAATCCCGAAAATAGTGGAACAACTGAGGTTTTATTTCAAGAAACAGGGAGAGAGTTTTTGTAGATTTTTAAAAAACAACTTTCAACTTTCCTTCCTCCCAAAATCCATTCTCTAGACTCACATTACTTCTCCGTCTGTTTGAGGGAAACAATATCTTAAAAAAAACAGAGAACATACAAAACTCTGTTTTTTCTTTTTCAAAATAAGCAGATACTCAATGCAAATTCACTCTTTACAGGCGTGATTTTCTAGAGTTGCATCATTTCTTTACATCCGAGAATACCACAGAGGAGAAGGAGACGGTCTTTCAATGCAAAAAGCAAATGGAGAAATTGTATATATTTTAAAAAAAAACACAGGCAGACTCTATTCTCACTTTCCTTCCTTTTTCAACTCAATACCTTGCTTGGAATCACACCACCTTTTGTATATATATGGAAATGCAGAGTGGGTTTTACTGATCCTACCTTTTTCAGGCCGAATTTGTCATGAAATCCTAAGTTTTCCTCTACGGTGCTGCTCATTGGCCTTCCTGTAAAAAGGCTACTGTAGGATTGTGTTTTTGCTCCTGTAGAGCCCGGTAAGAAAAAGGGTTCTGAAACTAATCAAGAGCAAATATTTTGAGGCACTGGAGGTGGTAGGTAGGTTGCTACAGTCGAGAGCTCGTCGACACAAATGAGAACAAATTTGGTGAAGGCAGTTGACTACAGCATACTTAAGCTTACAGGAGCATTCTGCGGTGACGAGATGAGGTGGAAGGAAGGGTATGTTACCCTCATCTAGATCATTGGTCCCTACTTCAGTGTCATGATGAAACTTTTATGCCACTTGCCACAATTATTTCAATCATTCCGGTTAGATGCCGCCACTACCTGTTTTGAGATTTTTTGGAGTTGACTGAACACACATGCTGATTGCACCCACTAAGCGTTATTTGAGCTGGACAAGGGTGGCCAGTTAGCTAGCCATCGATCTCATTTAATCACAACCATCTCACTTGTCCATGCAGTTTTTTAATTATACTCATGCAACAGTGGAACGAGTTTAGTCACTTACCTGTTAGTCGAGAATTACATGCTACCATGTTGTTGCTTGCTCAAACTTTGGCGTTCTATCCATGGATTTCTGCTGCTGGCGCCATTGGCTTCTGAATTGGTGGCTCGGCTACCTTGTACTAGTGATATTTAATTAGGACCAGGCTCCTTGCGTGTTTTATACATCTGTGGCTGCACTAACCCTGCCTCTGGAGCTCCATTTTTAAGGGGATCAACTGCTACAGGAATCCTATAGGATTTCTTGTAGCTGCTTCTCCCTCTAAAACTTTTGGTTGAGGCTTGAGCAAGGATTGGAGAGGTAGCTGAGGAAGGTTCTGTCATTCAAGGAAAAGCAACTAGTATGCACTAGGTAAGAGTTAAGTTAAGGATGCTGCTTGTTTATTCTTCATTTTTCAAAAAACAAAAGAAATAGTATTTCTATGTTTTTTGTGCAAGGAAGAAAGAAGCGAGTGGACATGCAGTGGTGTAGGTATGGAATGGAGAGTTATTAGGATGAATGGTGGTAGGGGGGTTCACAAGTCTTATGGACAAGTTTCTAGCCCTTTGATCCTTTTATTGACTTGATTTCGAGCTCTCTGTGATTTCTACATGAGCCTCTTGTAGAATGCACAGAGCCCCTTGTAGGATGCATAGTTTTCCAGAACAAGTGAAACCAGGGACAGGGAAAAGAAAATAGTGATGGAGAAATGGTCTATCAGAGATGTATTTGGCTTGGCCATGTCCCTTTTTCTTTTGTGGCCCTCCTACAATCTGCAATGCATTCAAAAGAAGTTAAGTTTTCTGTTCTTGTTTTTTCTTTTTCTTTTTCTCCCTTTTTCTTTTTTCTTTTCTCTTTTTTTTTTAAGAGATTGTTAGGGCGCCTTCAGGAGGTTTTCACCCTCGCTACCTACCTTGGGTGCCTCCAAGGGGAGGTTTTCACCATGGATCTTTTATTCTCCTCATTTATTTATTTATTTATTTATTTTAGGGTGTGGGTGGAGTGGAGGTAGAGACTTGCTCCACTACCAACACTGTTTTACTCAGATTCTCAATAAATTCTTGCTGGGAGAGGGGCTTCTTGTAGATTTTCAACGTATGCCAATTGACAAGCATGGGGATGGCTTCTTCATCGATGGTCCTCATCGAAACTCAGCCATTTTCATCACACCTTTCTACTGTGTACGGTCCTAGCCATCTTGTCCTCAGTTTGCCCTTGAAATATTTATACCTTGAATCATACAACAGCGCCCAATCTCCTTCCTGGAATTGTTTCTCTTTGAGGTACCTGTCATTCCATATATTCCTTTGAAGTTGGACTACCTCTGAGTGGAGAATGTCATGAAATATTTGTTCATCCAATCCATTTAGATAGAGTAACCTTTCCTTTTGTGCATTGCTGAGATATAGGTCCAACTGAGCTTTCATCCTTAGTGTGTTATATTCAAATTGTATTGACAACAAAGCTTTCTTTCCATAAACCAGCTCATAGGGTGTGAACCCTTTGGTGGTCTTCTAGGTGGTGTTATAGGCCGAGGTGGCCTCAAACAATCGATCTGCCCAATCTTTTCTATTGCTGCTCACTACCTTGGTCAAAATCCCTTCCAAATCTTTGTTAGTGACTTCCACCTATCCATTTTCTTACAGATGGTAAGGGGTGGAAGTTCTGTGCTTAATTTTATGATGTGTGAGCAAGTCTTCAATCATATTGGAGGTAAACTGACTCCCTTGATCTGGGACTAATTCTCTTGGATATCCAAACTTATAGAATATATTCTCTCTTACAAACTCAGCTATGTTTTCTTCTGTTGCTGCCTTGATTGCTTTTGTTTCTGCCCATTTTGTCAGATAATTAGTGCACACGATGATGTAAGATTTCTACTTTGAAGGAGGGTTGATAGGACCCACAAAGTCCATGCCTCACTTCTCAAATGGTTCGAAAGTCACTTGAGTTTGCAGGGGCATATCATCTCTTGGAGTAGGTTTCCCCATCCTTTGACACCAGTCACATTGGCTGATATATTTCCTTACATCTTGATGAAGAGTGGGCTAATAGTAACCTACTTGCAGAATTTTGAAGGTAGTCCTCTTTGCTGCAAAATGGTCCCCACAGGGCCCATCATGACAGGTTATGAGAATGTCAAAAACTTCCTCCTCCTTGACACATCTCCTCAAAACTTGATTTGGGCCAAGTTTGAAGAGATTTCCCCCAATCAAAGTGAAAGGGGCACTTTTCCTCACGATCTTGCTCTTCTCTTTTGAGGATAGGTGTGGCGAGAACTGTGCGGAAACCAAGTAAATTGCTATATCAGAAAACCATGGAGAGACTACTGAGATAGAAAACAGGTGTTCATCTGGCATTTGATCATCCACCATTCCTTCTTCACCTGCAGGCAGATCTATTCTAGACAAAAAATCAGCAACAACATTTTCCTTACCCGGCTTATCAACAATGGTTAAATCAAATTCTTGCAATAAAAGCAACCATCTAATAATGTGAGCATTTACATCTGGTTTTTTCATTAAATACCTAATTGTGGCATGATCAGTGTGTACAAATGTTTGATAGCCAGTTATGTAGTGTCTGAATTTATTTACAGAATGGATTACAACTAGGAGCTCTTTTTTCGGTTACAGTGTAGTTTAATTCTATCTTCGACAAGTTTTTACTTACAAAATATATGGCATAAGGCAACCTCTCATCAAATTGCTCGAAGGCTGCTCCTATCACTTTGTTCGAGGCATCTGTATGAATGTGAAAAGGTAGGGCCCAGTTTGGACCTCTCAGAATTGGGGCAGTCACCAGTTTACTTTTCAAGGTATCCTGAGCTTCTTGACAGTTGTCAATCCATATGAAATACCAAACAATGGAGAGGCTAGCTTACTAAAATCCTTAATGAATCTTCTATAATACCCTGCTAAACCTAGGAAACTTCGAGCATCTCTTACCTTTTGAGGAGGCGGGACCCTTTGGGTGACGGAAATTTTGTTTGGGTCCACCTGTAATCCTTGCTGAGAGATTGCATGACCTAGCATGGTCCCTTCAGTCATCAGGAATTCACATTTTTCAGGACTGAGGGACAGGTTCATTTCAATACACTTTTCCAAAAGTTTTACCAGGTTAGACAAAGCTTCCTGGAAGTTAGAACCATAAGGGGTAAAGTCATCGATATAGATTTCCACTGCATCATGAACCGATTCAGCAAATATACTCAATACTGTTCTCTATAAAGTGGTGGGAGCATTGTAAAATCCAAAAGGAAGGACCCGATATGAAAAGGTACCCCAAGGACAAGTGAAAGTGGTCTTATCTTGGTCTTCTGGGCTGATTTGGATCTAGTTGTACCCGCTAAACCCATCTAGGAAGGAGAAAAAACTTCTTCATTTCCAGGCCATCTAACACTTGATCTATGAAAGGCAAAGGAAAATGTTCCTTCCTGGTGGCCTTGTTTAGTTCCCGATAATCGACAAAGATTCTCCACTTCCCATTTTTCTTTGGTACTAGCACCAAAGGAGAGGCCCATTCGCTGTCAGAGATAGGGTAGATGAATCCCGCATCCAATAACTTTTGCAGTTCTTCTTTGACAATGTCCTTAAGGACGAGATTCATCCTCCTTTGAGGGTGCCTAACTGGTTTGCAATCTTCCTTAATGTAAATGTGATGAGTACAGATTGAAGGGTGTACTCCCTTCATCTCCCTATAGCTCCAAGCAAAAGAATCCAAAGGGTTTCTTAATAAGCTACACAGTTCTTTCTCCTGAGAGGTGGATAGGGATGAGTTGATTTTCAAGGTTCTTTCTGGGTCAAATTCCATATTCTTAACTCGGAGAGAGTTCGGGTCAACCACACAGAGATCAACTAAAGGATTGGCTTGGGTTTCTTCCACTAGCTCTTCTAATGGCAACACACTAGGGAGTGGATTCTAAATCAAGCTTTCAATAAGAACATCCTCAGTTTATGGGTTCCCCCCCATGGTAGCTTCCATTGCACACAGTGGTATGGAATAGACTTCATCCTCATCTTCCTCCTCCAACCAGAGAGGTAAATCATGTTATAACAATGGTTGGGTAGGAGGATATAGGACTAGCTACTTGAGCATATGCCTATTCTTGATTGTCATGTTCCCAGCTTGACCACTGATGTAGGCATCTGGAGTAGCTAACCAGGGTATTCCTAGGATCATAGGCTACCCAGTGAGCTTTGCCTTTGGTTGGAGAACCAGGAAATCAATAGGGTACTCCCAAGAATCGATGGAGACAATTACATCTTCCACAATCCCTTCAGGGGTCACGGTGGAGTGGTCTGCTAACTCTAGTACTGTTGTGGTCTTTTTGAGGGAGCCCTGAAGGTTGAGATTGAGCATAGTGTCCTTGGTCATCACATTAATTGCAGCCCCTAGATCAATTAGGGTATGGGGGATTATGGTGCCATTGATGTGGACATAGACTACAGGGCTTCCAGGGTCTAGATATTTTAAACAAATTACCCGCCCCAACATCAGGTCAGACATTTGTCCTATGACATTGATAGTTGGAGCATCTCTCCTGCGCCTGCCTGGGTGCCTGAAGCACTTCTCCTTGATCATCTTGTTGTATATAGGCACATCCTTTATGGCTTGGAGAAGTGGTATCTTTACGCATAATTATTTCAATTCTCCTAGAAGTTCAGTTTCTTCTAGGGTAGGTTGTGTTATTCCAGATAATCTCTCAAGAAAGGGTGGAATGGCTTTTGGTTCACTTTCCTCTTTTTCTTCCTCATCCTCCTTAGGGGGAGCCTAGTTATATAGGAGAACCTTCCGAGCTCATAGGTTAATCTCCTGAATCTCCACACAATAGGTCGGGCATGATGGTTCCCCACTATATACCTGCTAGGCTTATCTGTTATTCAGGTTCGGGTTCGGTTGAGTAGGTATTTGGGGTTGCCTTGGTGGAGTAGGAGGCAATGGTTGTGGTTGATCAAGTGGTGGATACAAAAGAGTAGGAGGAGATTTGTACTGGGGCCTCCACTCCTGATGAGGTGCATTCCACTAAGATTGCGGCTAAGCATAAGAGTGAAATGAATGAGCAATTGGTTGAGCATGGTATTGCGATGGATATGACTAAGGAGGGGGTGTGGACCAAGAACGATGAGCAGGGGGACCCCAGGAAGGCATGGAAATGGCTTGATTGGGGTTGCAATATGTCTGGGATGTCCCTTGCATTCCTTGCTAGTAAGGTCTAGGCCCATGTGGCCTCCTCTAGTTCATGAAGTAGAGTGGTTCAGTGACTACTTCGGCCCCCTGGTATGCTGCTTTAAGTCCATGCAAGGAAGGGCACTGATTCTTAGAATGGTCTTCTTCACAAACTGAACACACTTCTATAGAGTTCAATGGACATTCATTCCTAGGATTCCTTCTAGTACACCTAGTACAAAAAATGGCTAAGGCCCTTTCTGGTTCTTCTTGTTTCCTTTGGATATGCAACGTATCCATTTGCATGGAAAGGGACTGCATCATCTTGCTCTTGAAATCCTCCTGCAGATTTCCAAATTCACCTCTAAGGGATGAGCTGGATGAGGATTTAGTGGCTAGGGATTGACTTCCCCTACCTCTCTTTCTGGCTAACCTAGAATGGTTTCTAAACACAATATTTATGTCTTCATAAGGTAGTTTCATATGTCCCCCCCAGCTCGTAAATGGAGGGTATCTAGAAGGTCTTTCGAGACTCCTATGAGCAGGACCAACTTCAGAGATTCAGGGTCAAGTGTGCACCTGGCCCTTTTATAACTGAGCTGAAACCTTTCTTCATAATCTTCCAAGGATTCATCGCTTCCCATGGTCATTTGGAAGATTTCTTCCTTGGTATCCTTTGACCTACAGTAGTCCTGGTGTTTTTTATTAAAGGCTTGCTGCATTTGAGCCCAAGTTGTGATGTTGTTGCCAGGTAACCCCATGAACCATCGCAATGCTGCATCCTTGATGGTTGAAGGAAACAATTTCAACTTCTTCTCATCTTCTACATAGTCATAGGTACGACAGATAACAACAAATTCAAACAAAAAGGTATCAGGATCTTCGGTAGTCAACCCATGGAAGTGAGGTCGGCTGAAGGACTTATGTTCTTCATTTTAGTGTCCCCATTAGTCTCTCGAATGGGAAAGGTACCCTCTACTCTTTCCCCATTCCCCCTAACATTTCTGTTTTCAGCCATGGTCTCAGGAGGGATGGTTTCTTCCTCTTCTTCTGCTATAGGATATTCGTATATCTCTGGTTGTTCACCTATAGGTTCTTTTGGATCACTGGCACTGAAGAAGAGAGAAGGGTGACTTTGTGATGTGGTGGGGGTGTTGGGTAGGAATTTCCCTGAATTATCTCTGTTCCTACGAGGCATGAAACGAAATATCTTTTTGGGTGATTTTGGTTTTTTTTTATGCTTGTACCTGCAAAACTGAAATTGATTAAACAAAAAAATTGCAACTAATTGAAACGAACTTACTGAAATGAAATGGCAGAATTTAAATGAAAGCAAAGAAAAGACTAATCTACTTGTGCTGGAATGGAAATTGCAGAATCGAAATGAAAGCGAGGAAATGACTAATCTACTTTGCTGAAATAGAAATTGCAGAATTGAAATGAAAGCAAGGAAATGAATAATCTACTTTTGCTGAAATGGAAATTGCAGAATTGAAAGGGCTAATCTACTTTTCATGAAATGGAAATTGTAGAATTGAAATGAAAGCAAGGCAATGCAGAAATCAAAAGAACAACTACTCTACTTTTGCTGAAATAAACTACTTAGCAGAATGTTGCAGTAGAAAATAGAAGAAAAGAAATAATCACAAAGTACTCTGACGCTTCCCTAGCAACGATGCCAAAAAGTGGTGAGCACCAGTATTGCAGCAATAATGCTGCAACTCATGGGGCTTTCTACTTTACTTTTATCAACCCGGTAGTTCATAACAAACTTGGAAGCGACGGTGCTGTCTGCACAAGTACTAGCTCTTACTGCAGGCTGTCACTTGATCAACTGGCACAAGATCACTAGGAGCTTAAGCCAACTTCTATGGATTCTCAGAAGAAGCTTTTAACTGTGATGAAATAAAGCTAACTCTACGCGGACTATTCTACTTGCAGAAAGAGAAAGAAGACTAGAATGTAAGGAAAACCTTAGCAAACCCTAATTTATCCAACTAACCCTACTTTTATAGAAAAAGGGATAGAAACCGATGCGATGAGTTCCATTAACTACTGAAAAAGGTAAATTACATTTATTGAAGCTACTTCTGAAAAGAAATGAGAAGAAGACATATTTTTGTGCTTTTGGGTGTTTTTATGTGAAATTATTATGCTTGTAATTTATCTGGTTGTGATTATGCAGAGGTTTGGTGGCAAAGGAAGATGAACTTGGTTTTTGCAAAGGTGGCGGAAGGTGTGGAGAGGTCTTAAGAAGCCCTTAGTACCCTTTTGAAGGCTTATATTGCAATCGGATTTCGAAAAACCACTTATAGGGAATTCTACAGGACGTTGCAAGGGATGTACAGGAGGATCTAAAGGAGGAGGCCGAGAGTTATTTTTGGAAGTTTTGAAGGTGGAAAAATGATGGGAAAGGGTAACTGAAGGCTAGATGAAGGTGTTGAGGTGTCTAGAGCTTGTCAAGGAAGATCAAGAGGGGACATGATGGTTGGATTTCTTCAAATGGTATGAGGGAAGCTTATGGAGAAAAATGCAGAAATTAGGGCAGATTGGCGAAATGTTGCGAATGCCTTGGGAAATATGTGGGAAGTGAGCTCGTGCTAGCTGATTTATGAATCTAAGGTGAGCTGAGGTGACCTGTAAGAGATCTGCGCATCTACTTACAAAAACTGATCAAAGAAAGCACTAACTATACCATGAAAACAAAACTTTCTCTTGGTTGACCTAATTTCTGACATACAAATAGAAAATGCTGAATAGTAACCTTTGAAAGAAAAATTATGCAGAGAGTTATATTGTCAAAGAGCATGAAATGATCTAGGAAACTAAATCTGAAGCAATACATTAACCTTTCCAAATCAAGTCATCACACTAGAAAGTGCATGGGAGAGCAAAACTATGTTTTTGGTGGCAGTAGTAGCGCATTGACCTCAAATCATAGTCCCAGAAAGGGAGAAAGGAGATTAGGGCCTACTGTTTGCCTTCTTGAATCTCAGTTTGTCACTGCATTAACCTACTTGAGCAACTGAAACAAAAACAGCTATGTAAACCATCAAAAGCAACCTAATCTAAACAAAGTAAAATGAATCTATGTAACAGAAATTAACTCATGAAGTGAATCAAAAACATATAAGTACAAGGAAAGAGGTGTTGGAAAGCTTGGGTTGGTCCCTAACCCAAGAGCCTTAGCCCTCTGAAAGAGATCAGTACTGGGTCAGGAAATATTTCGTCTTCATTATCCAAAATAATAGTCACATTACATGAACTGTTCCCAAAAAGAAACTTGAAAATGAGTTGAACATGTGCTGCAAAAAAGTGTGAAAATTCTACTAATGACTGGATAACTTATTGAGGCTCTAAGCCCCCCTATTTATACAAATGGATTCCTCCAACAGTCCTCCTAAAATCAAAGAGCTCGGCTTCCCAGAACTGGATATAAACAACAATATTTCTTTACTTGCTCAGCTGCCCCTTGGATGCATCAATGTGGACCTTTGGGCTCCAACTTGTTGATGGAGGATTTGAGGAAAGGGATCATAAATGAATGAGACACCTCCTACAAATCCTCTTCCCTATTTTCTTCATGTGTTTCCTGCCATTTGCTCATAAATCCCTTGACTTTCTCCAAAATTGACCAAAAAACCTGCATAAAGCACACATTAGACTACATGGCAAAATGACTAACCCAATTCACTCTATTAGCATAAATATATTCAAAAACATGCAATAAACTAATGAGAATGGTGGATTAAGTTGATTTAAGTGGCAAAATGAGCCCATATAATTACCCATTTCTGGGGCTCATCAGGGACGGATGCAAAACGATATATATTATGTTTTATAATTACGGTGGGTCCGTCGTATCGTACAGTATGTTAGATATCTCTCTCTCTCTCTCTCTCTCTCTCTATATATATATATATATATATAGATGGAAAGCACCGATTGCGATGGGTGATTGGATTCTGGACCCGGTAGTTTATACGCCATATTTTATAAGTCAACACATCCACCTTATCGCTATTTTTATTGATATTCATATATATTTGTTGTTTACGCTATTTTATATGAATTTTTATTTTAAAGCATTATAATAGAAAGGCTAGACTTTAAGCATATATGTATTATAATTAAAAGCCCTGGCAGGCCCACAAGGCATGTTAAAAGGCAGGATTTCGGGTGGAATGAAGATGGTAAGTTTTTTTAGTGGAGATCAGCCAATCCCACTCAGCATTCAACACGTAGTAGTTTGGCAGAGAGAGGAAACTGCCCATTTCAGGTAGGTATTCTCCAGGGTTATGTATCGCCTGAAACCTTTATAGACTGTCCAATCTGAAAAGCATAAATCAATGGTGTAGATGAATTGGCAGGAAGTATGCCTTGAGAATTGTGTTGAGCCCGTATTGGAAGTGGAAAAGCATGTTTTACCATATATTTTCATTATAAAGGTTTTTCGCATAATTCCAATGTTTTCATAGTTACTGCGGCCGGGTGCATAAATTAAGTTTTATAGGGATTTTCTGGCCAATTGTGATTTGTGATGGAGTCAACGGAGAGTTGAATGGGCGTATTTGACAGGATATAAAGCAGGATTTACTCTTTTGAGTTCCGGATTAATCAGACGTTCGTGTTAATTTCGCTATGTAAAGTGGAAAAACCGAGTTAGAGTCGAAGCTGAAGAGGAAGACAATCCAATATGTTTCTTGGCATTTTGGCCAATCAGAATGCCCATGTAAGCTAGGATTACACAAACTAAATGTATTTTATTACGGCTAAAATGAATTAAGCATCATTAGTGCATTTATAGAGGAATTTGGCAGAAGATCAACAGAGCAAGTCGGTAGTTATCATTCCCTTCTAAATCCAATTATGTTTTGTTATTTCATGTTATTTGAGGTGTCTTTTACCCTCTGTAAATTATGTAATAGTGTTTACTCCATACAGTTAAGAAAGCAGTTAGATAATTTGGGCAGTTTCAGAAACTGTTCCACAATGTATAAAGAGGAAATTTTACTAAGAAAGGGTTGGAATTTTGGAGAACCTGGAGACTAGGTTACTGTATTCCTGATATTATCATTGATTAATGAAAGAATCAAAAGTTTCCATGAGTTGTTGGATATAATTTTGTAAGCTTCTCTGTCATGTGTCATGCTATGTTTTCCTCTTTTCAAGTATAGTAATGAAGGAACAAGTCTTTATTTACTTATGTAGATAAGGTTAAAATTTCTTAAAGAGCGCTCCTATATTTGAAGTCCTCACTTCCCTTCTAAATTATAGATAATAGTTCCTATGAAAGATCAGCATATTGTCTATGATTCAGTTCTCATTATCATAATTCCTCTAAGTTACAGATAGTAGTTTCTGTGAAAGATCATCATATTATCTTTAGCTTCCCCTTCAAACTTTCTTCATCCATCATTTATATTTGACAACAAATGCCATTCTGAGATGTTCTGGTCATACATGTATTAAGAGTCTAAACAAAAAATAAGTGACAGTAAGTGATATTTATTAATGTCTTAATCACAATTTCCCTACAGCCAGGAAATTGGTTTCTTAAGGAACAACATTAATTGGCGTCGTTACTGGGGAGAGAAGACAAGAATATATTTTCCCCGGGTTTCAATATTTTCCTCTGGTTGTTTAGTGAGGGGGAAATATTTGGCTGTTTTGAATCAAAGCAAAAACTCTGGCTTCAAGAAGGCCCCATACAAGATCAGACACTTCACAAAAGAAAGTTCAAGCTCTTTGAGATCCTGAAAGGCTATTTTCTAAGAGGGTTGAAAGGTCTAAGATTTCAATTACACCAATTCCTACATTGTCTACATCAGGCAAAAATTCATTTGAACATTCATTTGATAGAGAGTCATCATTTTCATCATCTTCATTTCAAGAACCTAGCTATCAAGACCAACATTTTGAGTCTGTTACTTTTCATTTACCTACTGTATTTATTTAACCTCAACCAATAACCACATTATCTCCTTTGCACATTCCATTTACCTCTCAATCAAGTTCCACATTTGGTGGTAATCAAAGTTCAGTAAACATGGAAGCACCTGCATTCTTAGTGAATAGGTATGCACCTCTTCAACTACCACAATCTCTCAATCAAATCCCACAGGATTACCTTATAAAACTTCCACATTTTTCAGGAGAAGATGAACAGACAGTAGAGAATCATGTACTATTATTTTGTAATTTTGCAGAAAGCTGAAATGTTGAACATTTAGATGTTGTTCTAAGACATTTTGTTTAGTCCCTAGATGGAGAAGCTAGGAAATGGTTCAAAGGACTTCCCAATAATACCATTCCTTCTTGGGAAGAGATGGAACATGTGTTTATTCAAAGACGGGGAGAAAAAAGAGATCATGGATATTCATTAACAAAGTTTAACGCCATAAAAAATAAGTTTGATGAAATTGTGGCCGAATTTGTTAGAAGATTTAACAAATTGTACAATAGTCTCCTAGCAGAGATTAAGCCTCCTCTTACTAGTGCAAAAATAACTATTCCAGGGGCTTTTGAATGAAATTTTGGATTCACATTAAGGGAAAGAAGAGCTCTGACCCCTGATCAAATCCAAAAAGATTCTTTAGAGATAGAAGCGAATATGGTGGCTGCAGGAAAAGCACCAAAAACACAGCCTACCCATGACAAGGGAAAGGCAAAGATAGAATCCTCTTAAATTCAATCATTGGAGGATATGTGTAATGTAATTAAAATTTCAGATATGTTAAATAGGTTATAATTAGAGAATAAGAAATCTCAAAGACAAAAACAGTATAGTAAGAACTTTAATCCCCAATTCAGAAGGCAACCTTTGCAAATATTGCGAAAGGAAAGAAAAGATCAAGATCAAATTCAAGCACCATTATATATAGAGGCAAGTCCTATTGAAAAACAAGAGCATCCTGAAGACCAGATGTTTACATTATATGCAATGGATGAATATGAACTTGGTATGAAATAAGGAGGGTATGAATATTATGAAACATATGCCATTCATGATAAAATTGATAATATTGGAAGCAACTTTCTGATTTTATGCACGCTGAACTACATAAGAAATATGACTTGAGATCAAGAAGGAGATCAAGAAATGAAGAAAATGAAAGTGAGTAGCAAGTTTCAACTTCCTCACCAAAGGTGACTCCACACAAATCTTAGCTTGTAAAACAAGTAAATAAAGGAAAGAAACAACAAAATGTAGATGGGAAGACACAAAAACTTCAAGGTGAATCTTCTCAAGATCAAACTAGAAAAATTCCTTTGGAGAAACATGTTTCAATTCCTCAAATAATTGCAGTCATGAAGAAAGGTGTAGATGAGAATAAAAGTACTACTAAACAAGATCACTTTTTTCATCTTACTAAGGAGTTGGAAAAGGTAAGAATTTAGGTTCCTCTTACAGAATTGACAAAAATACCTATTTATCAAAAGGAGATTGCTGAGGTTGTTAATGTGAAAGAGAATGAGATTATAAATAACACTGTAAATCTGCAAGAAGACAAGCCAGTAGTGGTTGTTGGTTCACATGTAAAGGAAGTAGAGCCTTCAATACCTCCTTTTTACATTTCCTGATTGGTCCATGACTTCCTCTTACATAATTGTATGTTTGATTCGGGAGCTTCACACAATCTTATGCCTTTGTCAGTAATGAAGCAACTAAATCTACAACTTACCAAAATGTATAAGGACTTGTATTCTTTTGATTTGAGAAAAGTGAGGTGTCTGGGGATTATTAAGGATCTAGTTGTGTCACTAGCCCAAATTCCAACTAGAAGCTTGGTCATGGATATAGTAGTAGTAGATATCCCTGATAGATTTGGAATGCTTATATCTAGGTCCTGGGAGGATAAATTGGGTGGTGTTTTGAAACTGGATTTTACATATGCTATTATACCTACTTTTGGTGGGGAAGAGAGGAGATTTTACAAAGAAACTAGGTTTGTAACAACAATTACAAAAAATGGAGCAAGCAATTCACCTGTATATAGTTAGGAGAAGGATGATTTTTCTTGTCTCACAATGTATGATAATGCAGAGTTGGTTGAAGATAATCAGAAGCAGTTTGCTTCAACCAATGTAATTACAGAGATGCACACTGAACTAGTGTGGAAATGCTTCTTTGAAGGATCTTATGCCAAGGAAGGAACAGGTGTTGGTTTTCTTCTAATTGCACCCAAAGGTAACATCTTCCCTTTTCTTTCAAATTAGAGTTCGAGGCAACAAGAGTATGAGTCCTTGATTATTTCTCTACAAACAGTTAAACAAATGGGAGTTAAGTCAATTTCTTCTTTTGTAGATTTAGAGATGATTATCAAGCAAACAACAAATCATTTCCAAACAAAGAGCCCTAGGCTTAGGGTATACATATATGAGGTATGGATTGAGAACTTTTTTGAAGCTTTTAACATGTAATTTATTCCAAGAAATGAGAATAGATTAACAGATTCATTGGCTGTGTCTGCTAGTATTTTCAAATCTCTTATTAATCCAAGGCTAGGATATGAGGTAGAGATGAGACACAGACCCTCTGTTCCTGATAATGTTAAAAACTGGCAAGCTTTTGAAGATGATTAGCAGAATAAAGAATTTTTTACTTTAGTTGAGGAGTTTCAGGGCATAGAAATTGATCAGGATAAAGAAGAAACAACAGAATTTGCAGAAATCAGTGATTTAAAGGATTCAATAGCTAATCTGAAGATTTTTCAATTGAATGATAATATTTTTCTAAAGGGACTTGTTCCTCTTGAAAGGTTTTCTAAACCCAATGATGTGGTTGTCGACTCAAGGAATGTTTCATGGGAGGAACACATTTTGAATTGTTGTTTCAAGATTCACTCATAGAATGGTTCAAGATTATGCACTCAAATTCTAATCTGGTATCATTAGAAGATTGAATTCACCTGATGGAGATCAATCGTGTACATATGTAGGAACTTGTACATAAATAATCTCAAGTGTTGAGCATTTGGTTTCCAGTTGCAGTTCTTCAGTTTAATCATTAGTTTACGAATAAGGGTGACTTTCCCAATTGGAAACTAGTTTGCAGAGGTTTCAGCATTTAAGAATGACATGTTTCAGTTTGTCAAATTTTAGGGTTTTAACAGTTTGGGACTCCATGCCCAACTAAGGCTACTAATCTATGATTCCCAATATTTTGCTATTAAAGTGCAAGAATCTAATCACTATAGATATTGGTATGGGTTCACTGTAAAAAAATTCACGCAGTTAAGACTTGGCGAAGCAATATATGACTCCATGCCCAATGTATAAGGCACTAATCTGTGGTTCCTAGTGCTTCTATGGAAAAAGCACTATCCCCAGGTGGAGCCAGATGTTGTAACATATATTTTATTGTTTCTTTCATTCATTAGTTCATTCAAAATCACTTGAAAAATATTTTGAAAAAATATAAGGCAAGTATATCGGAAATCAAAATATAAAAGGAATGAGGAAAATATCAAGTTTTATAAAGGGAAACAAACATTAAACATTAACACCAGACCTGAAATACATACGTTGTGCTCTATAAAGCGTATTGGGTCCACTGCACCGTAGAACTATGAACGTTGAACAGCGCCGATTGCGATTTGCGATCGTAGGCCAGACCCGAAATATATACATTATGATTTATAATCCGCGGCGGGTCCGCGTTATCGCATAATTCTTAATATATATGCATGTGCCTATGCTGATTGTGATATGGCTGGGATAGACCCAAAAGGATATATATTATGTTTTATAATTACGGTGGGTCCGTCGTATCGTACAACATGTTATCTATATATATATATATATATATATATATATATATATATTGATTGCGATGAGCGATATATATATATATATATATATTTATACAATATATATTTATAAATCAGCGTGTCCGCCTTATCGCTATTTTTATTGATATTCATATATATTTGTTGTTTACACTATTTTATATGAATTTCTATTATAAAGCATTATAATAGAAAGGTCGTACTTTAAGCATATATGTATTATAATTAAAAGCCCCGGCGAGCCCACAAGGCATTTAAAAAGGAAGGATTTCGGGTGGAATGAAGATGGTAAGTGGTTTTAGTGGAGATCACTAGATCCCACTTAGCATTCAACATGTAGCAGTTAGGCAAAGAGAGGAAACCACCCATTTCGGGCAGGTATTCTCCGGGCTTATGTATCTCTTCAAACCTTTATAGACTGTCTAATCTGAAAAGAATAGATCAACGATGTAGATGAATTGGTAGGAAGTATGCCTTGAGAATTGTGCTAAGCGTGTATTGGAAGCGGAAAAGCACGTTTTATCATATATTTTCATTATAAAGGTTTTACAAATAATTCCAATGTTTTCATAGTTATTACAACCGGGTGAATAAGTTAAGTTTTATAGGGATTTTCGGGCCGATTGTGATTTGTGATGGAGTCAACAGAGCATTGAATGGGCGGATTTGACAGGTTATAAAGTAGGATTTACTCTTTTGAGTTCCAGATTAATCAGAAGTTTGTGTTAATTTTGCTGTGTAAAGTGGAAAAATAGGGTTAGAGCCGAAGCTGAAGAGGAAGACAATCCTATATGTTTCTTGGCATTTTGGCCAATCAGAATGCCCATGTAAGCCAGGATTACAAAAACTAAATGTACTTTATTACGGCTAAAATGAATTAAGAATCATTAGTGCATTTACAGAGGAATTTGGTAGCAGATCAACAGAGCAAGTCAACAGTTATCATTCCCTTCTAAATCCAGTTATGTTTTGTTATCTCATGTTCTTTGGGGTGTCTTTTACCCTCTGTAAATTGTGTAATACTTTTTACTTCATATAGCTAGGAAAGCAATTAGATAATTTGGGCAGTTTCAGAAACTGTTCCACAATGTATAAAGAGAGGAAATTTTAATAAGAAAGGGTTGGAATTTTGGAGAACTCGGAGACTAGGCTACTGTATTCCTGATATTATCGTTAATTTAATGAAAGAATCAGAAGTTTCCATGAGTTGTTGCATAAAATTTTGTAAGCTTCTCTGTCATGTGTCATGCTATGTTTTCTTCTTTTCAAGTATAGTAATGAAGCAGCAGGTCTTTACTTACTTATGTAGATAAGGTTAAAATTATTTAAAGAGCACTCTTATGTTTGAAGTCCTCACTTCCCTTCTAAATTATAGATAATAGTTCCTCTGAAAGATCAACATATTGTCTATGATTCAGTTCTCATTATCATAATTCCTCTAAGTTACAGATAGTAGTTTCTATGAAAGATCAACATATTATCTATAGCTTCCCCTTCAAAATTTCTTCATCCATCATTTATATTTAGCAACAAATGGCATTATGAGATGTTCTGGTCATACATGTATTAAGAGTCTAAAACCAAGTTTCCAGGTCATTCATTTGAGAACACAACAAACAATAAGTGACTGTAAGTGATATATATTAATGTCTTCAGAACAATTTCCCTACAGCCAGGAAATTGTTTTCTTAAGGAACAACAATCAAAATTGTCGAGGAAAGAGAATGATGGGAAAACATCCCCTCATCCCATGGCATTTTCTGTTGCAGGGAGATAGCTGAGGCAATCTCTCATCACCATACTTATGCTAGAGACGACAAGGAAAGGTATAACCACTCTCAACATTCAAATGTTCATTTTGGTTATGATCATGACATTGTTAATGATGAACGAATAACATGGCATCAGAAAACATGCACCTTTTGTGGATTACATAACCATACATTTTCTAAGTGTTGGAAAATAATGGAAACACACAAAAGGATGAGGCATGAAAGACCCTCTCAACAGCATGAAAAGAAACAGGTTAAGCAAATATGGAGGAAGATAACCTACTGCAGTAATGGCGATAGAAGTGGCGATCAAAGAGCCACTTGTTGGAGGCTCCATCCAAAGCAGTGCCTTAAAGACAAAGCATTGGTGTGTGAACCAGGTGAAGCAGTTGTTCGACAAGCAAGACCACTAGACAGAGGTGACCCATTCACATTAATAAATGAAAAATGGTTTCTAGACATGTTTTCGTTTCATGGTTATTCTTTTGTAAATCATTTGTTGCATTTTAAAATATAAAAGTGATGATGTGTTTTCCATCACTTGTTTAGAAACAATGATGTTTGGTCTTATTTTGAGTCGCATTTTACACTCTAAAAGTGATGTTATGTTTCCATCACTTGTCAAAACAATAATGTTTGGCATTTATCTTTGTAAGTGATCTGTTGCAGTGATGATGTGTTTTCATCACTTGTTCAAGCAACAAAGATAGGTTGGCGTTGTTGTCATACTGGGGTATTGCATCCATCTTGTTGTAAACATGACCATCGAGTAGGTGTTATAAACTCGTGGCAAGTGTGGGACATTTGGGTCATTAGTTGGTCATGTCAATCAAGCATGTAATTTGCAAATAATGTAATACGAGTTGCGGAGGCCATTGGTGTCGACTCATCACTTAAGGTTCCAAAGAACAAAGGTGAAGGAGATGGAAGCGAGACCTTTTTAGGAAGCTTGTGATGCAGACAGGTACAGAGAAGTTGCAAATTATTTTTCATGCTTTTGGAGGACCAAAAGCTCATAAGTGGGGAGGATTGATCAAGGTGGCTCTAGAGACATACACAGGACAAGGAGGACTCAGGGAAGCTCAAAATTCAAAGTGTTTGGATTATTCTTGAACCAGGACAACAGCGTAGATCTCGTCTTCCTAATCGTGGCAATGCGAATGGTTCATCAATATGAGTCTAGATGCGAAAGTTAGAAGCAGTCAAAGTTGGGTTGACTTTTTGATGACTAGGCAGCTTAAGGAGGCCACAATTTGGACTGTACTCGGCCACCAGATTGCAACCAACTCTAGCTGGATTCCATACTAAATTATGGGGTCCTTAATTTGACTCCTATGGCTTAAAAAAACAAATTTTAAAAAGGTGCATTTTTTTATTTTAAACAAAAAATATATATATAATTTAAGGGGGTGGGGGCCACCAACCCCACCACCCCCATCTATCAACACACCATCTATATATTACATGTTAATTTGAGGCCGGCGGGGAACGTACCCTCTTAGCTCACGTGGGCCAGCCCCCGAGCGGGCAGCCCCATAAACGGTACTACCACCTATAAAAAGTACGTAGCCCATAACGAATGCCCCCATAAATATTACGGTACCCAAACCATCATACGAAAGAAGTTAAAACAAATATAAATTTTCTTTTAAAACAAACAATGCATTAAAATGGAGGGGGTAGGGTTTGACCACCCGACCTCCTCCTTACTATTCGGGATCTTTACCAACTTGGCAAACGAACTCATTGGTTAATCCACCCAGTAATTTATATATAAAATTCAATTGCACAGTGCATGGGATAGATGGAGGAACCAAGAGAAGGCACGAATTTCGAGATAGGAGGACACTATGCACGCAGTTCGAGGCAACATTTTGCAGGAGGGGTGAAATTTCATATTGTCAGATTTTGACAAATTTTATATGGATTCAACACCTCTTGTCACCACGAACGCAATGGCACTGTCTGTTTCTCCATCATAGTTCTGAATTTTTTGGCCATTTTCAGTATGAGGGTGGAACCATGATTTCTACAAAAACAGGGAGTAGAACCATGATCCTTGCAATTTTCCTAAGGAGGTAATTTTTCTCCATTTCGGAATATAGTCAAGTTTACAGTATTTTTTCATGGTTTTCCATAGGGATCACAATAGAGAAGTCAGATTCGCCTTTGGAGTTGCATATTTCCAGTCCACCGATGAAGCAAAATCTTTGAGGAATTTAGGGGGAATCTAAAAGATTCCTTAAGCCCCAGATTCTCAACTTCTCAGAATTCAGATTTTGGACAGTCAATTTTGCACTATTCGATGCCAAAAATTTGATGGTGTGTTCAAATTTCCCATTATCTCATTGTATTCTTCAGCCACTTTTCTAAGTGTAATGTAGGTGTCAACATCCATGTGCAAGCAGTCATGCGATTGATGCCGTGAGATCGATAGTCCAAACAACTTCAGTAGTTTGACATCTACTTCTTCAGATGGCCCTTAGTTGTGAGGTATATGCATTGTTCATGTACTTATTTTTCTATGCATTGTGCTACACAGATCCCTATTTGATTCTTGATGTGGGATCTTGTTTCTAACTCATTTTTATGGTTCCTGCTTGATGTGACACGGAATCGCCTATGTGATGTACTTGTTGTCATGATTCATCATGTTGTGTTTTGAGATCCCTTTGTTGAATGTTAATGGGATACTCATGTGTTTCCATTCATGTTTTCTTGAGATCCCTTTTATGCCATGTTGGTGGGATGCTCATCATGCATGAGTTTGTGTCATACTAATAGCAGTCTTTTGACTGAGAGTTCCTCTAGTGGAACATCTCTTGGCACCACTCCTATGTGAGGGAATTTTTGTTGTATGATAGCAACATCATCTCTTGTACATATCATCACTATTGACAGCACTTAATGCAGTGGCCTACACCATCTTGATGCTGGGGCCCAGAGATGTGGTCCCTCCTAGACGAACTTCGTTATCAATGACTTATGTTTTCATGTGTTGATGAATTTCATGTTCCTCTCCTTTACAGCATGCACATGTATTCATTTATGTTCTTTTTAAAATGGAATTTAACACATCACGAAAGTAAAAGTTCTTGGTAGGGTCCTTCATCATACCCGGACCTAGATCAAGTGGTATTAGAGTAGTCTTTGTGTGGATGTGAATTGCAGTGTGAACAATGGAACATGCAACAAAAGAGGATGAAAAAGCGATGTACGAGACCATTCTCAACATTTCCAAAAGGGTAGAGATAATGTATGAAACTCTACAGAAAGAGACAGAGGAAAAGGAGTGATTGTAGCTTCAGTTACAAGCCACGGAAGAGGCCATGGAAGAACTAAAGCAAAACAAACATAGTCTTCAAACAGTGAACAATGAATTGAAGATGAATCTACGTGAAGAGAAAGAGGAGAAACAAAGTTTGCTATGACAACTGCAAGTAAAGTACAATGCCTTGGAAAGGCTACAACATGACCCATGCGAGGTAAAAAGTAGTTCTCCATCTTCATGTATGTTTCTTGATGATGATTTCACTATTTTTGAAAATCATACCACAGGAATTGGCTCCAAACTGTTGAAGAAAATGGGGTATGAAGGAAAAGGCTTAGACGTTAATGGCCAAGGCATTTTCAACCCCATCAAGGTAGAGCAATTACTGTGTCGAACAAGACTTGGGTATGTCAGAAAGCGAGTTGGGGAATGCGCCACGACAGTTAGAAAACCACCAAGAATGGATGATGAGAAACCCTCTTCAGTTCTTTCCAAATCGAAAGAGGAGGTAAAAGATGTTCATTTCCTTTAGGTTTCATCTTCACATAGTATGAGTTATGTTGGAGATTTGGAGATCCCAATTACAGGGAAAAACATGAGGCTCCTTACAAGGATGAGGCACGAGGAGAAAGAAGAACTTGGTGTTAATAACCAAGGCATAACTCAAGCTTTCGAGGTTGTGCATGAACATTAATTTGTAGGCTCGAGATACACTAAAGGAGAGTGCTCGAAAGTGTCAGATTCGTCTAAGGCATCGTTAAAATCATTGTGGAAAGAGAATGATGGCAAAACATCCCCATCATCCCGTGGCAGTTTCCATTGCAGGGGGAGAGCTGAGGCAAGATCTCAACGCCATACTTATGCTAGAGACGACAAGGAAAGGTATAACCACTCTCAACATTAAAATTTTCATTTCAGTTATGATCATGTTGTTAATGATGAATGAAGAACATGGCATCGAAAAACATGCACCTTTTGTGGATTACATAAGCATACATTTTCTAAGTGTTGGAAAAGAATGGCAACACATAAAAGGATGAGGCGTGAAACACCCTCTCAACAACATGAAAAGAAACAGGTTAAGCAGATATGGAGGAAGAAAACCTACTACAGTCATTGCGATAGAAGTGGCCATCAAGGAGCCACTTGTTGGAGGCTCCATCCAGAGTAGCACCTTAAAGACAAAGCATCGGTGCATGAACCAAGTGAAGCAATTGTTCGATAAGCAAGACTGCCACACAGAGGCAACCCATTTACATTAATAAGTGAAAAATGGTTTTTAGACATGTTTCCATTTCATGGTTGTCCTTTTGTAAATCATTCGTTGCATTTTAAAATATAAAAGTGATGATGTGTTTTCCATCACTTGTTCAACAACAATTATGTCTGGTCTTATTTTGAGTCGCATTTTACACTCTGAAAGTGATGTTATGTTTCCATCACTTGTCAAAACAATAATGTTTGGCCTTATATTTGTAAATCATGTGTTGCAGTGATGATGTGTTTTCATCACTTGTTGAAGCAAGAAAGATAGGTTGGCCTTGTTGTCATCGCTAGGGTATTGCATCCATATTGTTGTAAACTTGACCACCGAGTATGTGTTATAAAACCGTGGCAAGTGTGGGACATTTGGGTGATTCGTTGGTCATGTCAATCAAGCATGTAAATTGAAAAAATTTACTACAAGTTGCAAAGGTTGTAGGTGTCAGATCATCACTTAAGGCTCCGAAGAACAAAGGTGAAGGGGATGGAAGCGAGACCTTTTCAGGATGCTTGTGATGAAGAAATGGTATAGAGAAGTTGCGGATTATTTTTCATGCTTTTGGAGGACCAAAAGCTCCTCAGTGGGGAGGATTGATCCAGGTGGCTTGAAAGACACACATAGGATAAGGAGGACTCAGGCAAGCTCAAAAATCAAAGTGTTTGGATTATGCTCGAACTAGGACCAAAGCGTAGATCTCGCCTTCCTGATCGTGGCGGTGCAAATGGTTCATTAATTTGAGTCTGGATGCAAAAGTTAGAAGAAGTGAAAGTTGGGTTGAATTTTTAATGACTGGGTAGCTTAACGAGGCCACAATTTGGGCTGAACCCGACCACCCAATTCCAGCCAACTGTAGCCAGATTCTGAGCGAAATTGTGGGGTCATTAATTTGACTCCTACGGCTTAGAAAATGACTTTTAAAAAGGTGCATTTTGTTATTTTAAAATATACATATATATATATATATATATATATATATATATATATATATATATATATATATATATATATATATATATATATATATATATATATATATATATATATATATATATATATATATATATATATATATATATATATATATATATATATATATATATATAACTTAAGGGGGTGAGGGCCATCAACCCCACCACCCCCATTCGTCAACACACCATCTATATATTACATATTAATTCAGGGTTGGTGGGGGTGGAACTCGCTCGGCTCATGTGGGCCGGCCCCCGAGAAGGCGACCCCATTAACGGTGCTACCACCCATAAAAAGTATGTAGCTTGTAACAAATTCCCCCATAAATATTACGGTACCCAAACCATCAAAAAATGAGAGTGACAAAAAATATAAATTTTGTTTTAGAACAAGCAATGCATTAAAATGGAGGGGGCAGGGTTTGACCACTTGACCTCCTTCTTACTATTCAGGATCTTTACCAACCTGCCAAATGAACTCATTGGTTAATCTGCCCAGTCATTTAAATATAAACTTCATTTACACAGTGCATGGGATAGATGGAGGAACCAGGAGCAGGCACGAATTTCGAGACAGGAGGACACTGTGCATGCAGTTCGAGGTAGCATTTTGCAGGAGGGGTGAAATTTCATGTTGTTAGATTTTGAAAAATGTTATATGGATTCAACACCTCTCGTCACCACGAACGTAATGGCGCTGTCTGTTTCTCCATCAGAGTTTTGTATTTTTTGCCATTCTCAGTATGAGGGTGGAACCATGATTGCTGCAAAGATAGGGAGTAGAACCATGATCCTTGCAATTTTCCTAAGGAGGTAATTTTTCTCCATGTCGGAGTATAGTCAAGTTTACAGTCCATTTCATGGTTTTCCGTAGGGATCGTAATGGCGAAGTCAGATTCGCCTTTGGAGTTGCATATTTCCAGTGCACCCATGGAGTATAATCTTTGAGGAATCTAGGGGGAATCTAAAATATTCCTTGAGCCTCATATTCTCAACTTCTCAGAATTAAGATTTTGGACAGTTGATTGTGCACTATTCGATGCCACAAATCTAATGGTGTGCTAAAATTTCTCATTCTCTCATTTTGTTCTTCAACCACTTTTCTAAATGGAATGTAGGTGTGAACATCCATGCGTGAGCAGTCATGCGATTGATGTCATGTGATCGATGGTCTGAACAACTTCAGCAGTTTGACATCCACTTCTTCAGATGGCCCTTGGTTGTGAGGTATATGAAGTGTTCATGTAATTCTTTTGTTGTGCATTGTGATGCACAGATCCTTGTTTGATGCTTGATGTGGGATCTTCTTTCTTACTCATTTTTATGCTTCCTACTTGATGTGACACGGAATCGCCTATGTGATGTGCTTCTTGTCATGATTCATCATGTTTTGTTTTGAGATCCCTTTGTTGTATGCTGATGGGATACTCATGTGTCACCATGTATGTTTGCTTTGAGATCCATTTTATGCCATGTAAGTGGGATGCTCATCATGCATGAGTTTGTGTCACACTGATAGGAGTCTTTTGACTGAGAGTTCCTGTAGTGGAACATCTCTTGGCACCACTCCTGCGTGAGGGCATTGTCCTTGTATGATAGCAACATCATCTATTGTGCATGTCATCACTATTAAGAGCACTTAATGCATCGGCCTACACTATCTTGACACCGGGGCCTAGAGACGTAGTCCCTCTTGGATGAACTCCATTATCAATGGTTTATGTTTCCATGTGTTGATGAATTTCATGTTCCTCTTCTTTACAACATGCATATGTATTCATTTATGTTCTTTTAAAATTGCAACTTAACACATCACGAAAGTAAAGGGTCTTGGAAGGGTCCTTCGTCATACCCAGGCCTGGATCAACAAAAGCAAGAATACATCATAGACCCCTTAGAAAATCTCCTTTCATCACTATAATTTGAGTTCTATTTTGATAGTGAATGCCTTCTTTCCTTTTGTTCCCTTATTTTCATCTTTTATGGCTTAAGTCATTGCCTAATGGCCTTTGGAGTTGTCCATTCTTCTATTTGTGTCATAACAAGTTTGATTAGGTATTTCTTAGGCACTATTCTTTTAGTGTTGAGCACATTTTGTGCCTCTGCTTCTCCTTCCTCCTCCTTGAACTTGTTTATTTTGGCTTATCTCCCTCTTCTCCATCATCTACTTATTATTTATTAGCTTCGTATTCTCCTTCTTGGCTATGGGGTCCCTTTCATTGCAACCTCATCCCATTTTTCCACAAAGGATTTTATCTAAATTGTTTTGTTCTAAGAAACGTATGTATTCAACATAGAGGTAAGAGGGTTGGTTCTCTTATTCTCGCTAGAGGGAATATAATTACATGCCAAATTATAGAAAATTAACTATATTTACACTTTTCTTCTCTAATATTAAAAGAAATGTTTTTGAGAAAAAATGCAATCTGCAAGGGTGTGCTACAGGATGTCGGTACAGGTAAAATTTTAGCCAAATTATCTCTATTTTTGTTCATGGGATATGAGGAAAATGAGATACTTACCCTTCCCCAAGAGATTCCTTCATGGTTTTGGGGGTTTAGATGAAAATTTTCACCAATTTGAACCATCTTTCAGCTCTTTGCATGATCCTGTAGCACTCTTTGCATCCTATAGCACCTACTCTATGTCTTGTAGCATGTAGTTTGCATCATGTAGCACCTACTGTGTCTCATGTAGCAGCTGGTATATGGTCCTGAAGCTTCTCTATTGTAGCCTATGAGATTCTTGGTGTAGCTTATTTGACCTCCAAAAATGGAAGTGTGACCCTTTACCATTTTTGGAATGAAACACTTGGTACAAATAAACCTCAAGCCCACTTTATTCCCTCCTATGGCTTGGTGGTGAGATCAACATGTTGTATTAGCTAGTCCCACTTGCCACCTTCATAGTTTCCTCATTGACCTGTTGGCCCACCCTTGTAGTCATCATGCTTTTATACTTTGCCTTTTCTCCACGTGTGATGAGGAAAAGATGACTTTAACTCACTATTTGAGGGTGGTCGAGATTATTGAACCATCCTTATCTTAAAAAACCTCATCTCTCATGCATTAACAACAAATTTTTTAACCATAATACACTCAAGAGAGAGGTGAAGAACATTGCAACCTGTGCCTACCTGATGGTCTTTGGCTGCCTAGATGTCTTCCTAGTTTTGTTGAACTAGTGATCAATCTGCTAGCCTTTGAACGTGCCATATTCAACACTTTTGCTTATATGCAGGTCCCCATTTAAACAAAATAATATGATGATGTTGTTTTATATGTATTTTATTGCTGAAGTATCTCTTTCATATAGGTTTTCCACTGTTCAATATGTTGCTTCTAGAGTGGATTAGTGACCTTGCAACTGCCTCTCAAGGATGGACTCTTGATACTTTAGGGTGGCCAAATATTCATTCTAAAGCTGCAACAGTCCTATGCCTTTGGATTTATTGGATCTCAGAAGGATGCTACAAGATTCTTCTTTCATGTAGCAGTCACATAGTCCCTTCCAAGACATCATATTGCTTCATGAAGTGTATTGAGTGACTTGGATAAATCATGGTTAGTCTAGTGAGAAGAACATGAGCTTTGATGGTGGTGAAAGCTTGTGAAGAATGTGTGAAGGAAGAGTCCTTTTTAATTTTTCATGAACATTGGTGGAATATTGAGAAGAAGTTGGGTAAATTGAGTGGATGCGAGGTAAAGGAGGTTTTATGAACCTCTGCTAATATTTCCCAAGGGAAAACATGATTTTTGACCACTTTCCCTAAGCAAATCTCAATCATGTAGAAAATCTAGACACACCTATAGGAATATAAGACAATATTGTACTAATATTGTTGAATAGATATACCTCAAATTGTAGATTGGATTAACCTATTTTTTTTAGCATTATTCCATCATCCTTATGCATCTATCCATAAAAAAACTTGGCTAATGAATTCATGAATCTTGAGAAAAATGGAAAATGGTTGTAGGTGATGGAAGCCAATTTCCCGAAAAGTATGCACTGGAATTTACTAAAATTTCTTGAGCATGTTACCATCACCCTTATGCATCTCCCCATGAAACATGTTGACAAAAACATGGAAATATTTTTATATATGGTCAAAGGAATTTATGCCCTATGTATTTTTTCAATCGTGTAACAACACAAAAATTTCTTGTAGCACTTTAGGAGAGTGAGGAAAATGAGTGGGAAAGGCATGGTAATTATGGGGAATGTCACGGAAATGGGTGAGGGTGTTGGATTGAAATTACCTCCATCAGCACCCAAAATACTTTACTTTCCTAGACTCGCTCAGTGTCCTTGGTAGCCCATAAAGACACAAAAATTTTTGCTTCTGGAAAATATGTCTCAATTGGAGGAAATTGGTTGTCCTCTAGAAACTTGCACGCGACCAACACAATTGATAATAAGAGCCATGAGTAATGAAATGTCCTGTTATGCTCCTATGCCTCCCTACAATTTGTAAGGAACTCACTGCACAGGTAGCGTGCCCAGTTGAACTATACACCATCCACACATTTGGCTGCTAGTGAAACCACTAGTGTTGGCACCTCATCCATGTGGTACTTCGTCATCACTTTGCCAACCAAAATTTGGGTGGCCACCTTCAACGTAGGGTCCATAATGTAGGAAATTGAACAACTACACAACTTCTTGAAAAGTTTGAATGTTTCCTTCATCTTCTCAGCATGGTCGTGCTCGCCCGTCATTCCACCAAATGCCTTGGCCGAATTTAGTTCAGAATGAGGTAACAATGTGATCTGATGGATCAACATATTAGTGATAGGTATCGGCTTGCTGAACCATAAACACCTGTCATGCACAAGACACAACAATTATTTCATGACTATCAAATTTATCAGGGCATGGTGGTAATGAGGCACCCATAGCAAGTTCAACAACCCTGCCTTATTCACCCCGCGAATCCATTCCACTGGCTCTAGCGCGGTGACATCGGACTCCTTGTCGAACACTCACTTCATGAATTTATTAGTATCCAAGTGGAGGAATCACTCAATGTCCCCCAAGTCCCAATATTCAAGTTTTAGATGTGGGATTTGCGCCAAGCGCAGATGATCAGAAGTTATTGTTTCTAGTAGTAGTGGTGTGTTAAGGAGGAACTGTCCCTCATCTAGATCCTTAAGGACCTTCACCTTGCCCTGGTGTAAAGCGATGTACTCTGGAAACTTGGAAATGAGGTCTACTCCCTCAATATCAATGACTTCCACACCCTTTGTGACCTCCAGGTCTACTATTTCTCCCTTCTCATCTGTGGTTGGCTTTTCTCTGAGCCTGTGTAGCTCGATGTTTCCTTGGTGACTCACACACTAGAAGCATTTTCTTCTCTTTATATTTCTTTGGTTTGGGGACTTCTCTTGTTAGCGTAGGCTTCGACCTAGGTGACCTCGGCTTCGTAGGCACTGTTGTTGGCACCTCCATGCTCACAACCTCAGGGTCAGCTCCACCAGAGGGAATAGGCCCTCCAAATACTAATCGAAAACGGTTATCAAGAAAACCCTTGAAAAACTCTCCTTTCATGTACAACAGACAACTTAACCCAGAAATGCTCAGAATGCAAAGTGATTCTTGTTGGGTAGCCATTTGTAATTTATAGGCAAATTCGAATTCAAATTTGACCATTCCCCCCAAAATCACTCATAAATTCTAGATTGGCGGAAGATTTCCAAAGATCTCACTCTTAAATTCAGCCTTAAATGCCTCCCCCCACTCCTCTTGACCATTTTCTCAATGTCAAATCATGAACAGTGACAGTAACGGTCACTTTATAGCTTTGTTGTATGGTCTCTTCTCCCATGGTGCAGATCCCTTCACACTTCTATTGATCCTATGACATTCTTCTGTTCCCACAGACCCCTTGTCGTGCATCTCTACAACCTGGGCAGTGTAGTTTATAGTCCCGCGCCTCCTTGCAGCTGGATGGAGTGCTAATATTGTGCTACCACCATATAGTCATGTGGCCATATCCCTGGTGTATGGCTTCAATCGACTTCCATTTACCTTTCCCGGAAATGGATCTCCATTCAATTTCACATGCTAAACTTCTCCACCATCGGTAATCTCTTTGACGACATATGGCCCCAGCCAATGCATCTAAAATTTTCCTGGAAACTTATCAAACTTGTTGCCATATAATAAAACTAAATCATTTACCTTGAAGGTGCACAGTTTGATGTGCCCATTGTGCCATGCCTTTTCACGCTCCTTCTCCACTTGCTGATGGAATCTAGCAAAAAATCTATCTTCCTCAAGTTTTGTAAGTTGTGCAAGCCTTTCTTCTTAGGCTCTGTGGTTCACCATTCCTATGAATGCTGCTATGTGTAGACTAGGTACAATGTACTGCATCAGCATCACAAATTCTATGTTATATACCAACCTAAAAGTTGTCTGTCCAGTCAACTTCTTACAAGTAGTTATGTAAGCCCATAGCACCGCTGGTACTCGCACATCCCAATCATTCCTATTCACATTGCAAACCTCCATTAGCGTGTTCTCCAATATCTTATTGAACACTTCAACCATCCCATTGGCTTGAGGATGATATGGCGTACTTTTTTTATGATAAACTTGTAATTCCTCTATCAACGCGCTAATTATTTCATTAAGGTAATGTGTACCATGATCAGTCATCAAAATCTTCGGGAAACCAAACCTAGTCAGCACATATTCAAAAAGGAACATCATTGTTGTTTCCCATGTGTAGTCCTTCATGGGCTATGATTCTACCCATATGGTCAAATATTCAGTTGCGGTGATGATATACTGCGCACCTGTCTTCTTTCCTAGAGGCTGAATTGGTCCTACAAAATCAATCGCCCATTTCTCAAATGCCTGCAATGACAGCTATGGATTTAGAGGTAGCTCGTCCCTCCGTGGTGCCTTGCCAGTTCTCTAGCATGCATCGCGTGGCTTACAATAAGCTTTGGAATCCTTATGCAGTGCCAGCCACGACAACCCAATACGTAAAATCTTCTGCAGTATTGCTTTTCCTACATAGTGGCCTCCCGCGGCTCATCCATGAGCTTTAGCGAGGACACTGGTCCGTTCAAACTCAGGCACATAAAGTCACAGTATTTCATCCAATCCCATTTTATACAGATGTCCTGGAATTGCAGAAAATTCTATCACATGCACCACCAATTCCTTCTTTTGTTGACTAGTGTACCCTTCTAGAGGAATTCCTATAGTCAAGAAGTGTATAATGTCTACAAAATGATTGTCTGTTATGCGCACCACAAAGAGTTGCGCGTCAGGAAACCCCTCCTCTAAATTGATAGGCTCCTCTCCTATTTCGATGCTTGCAGATGATCTGGCCCTGCATTCAATCGTTTGGGCTTGACAATTACTTCGAAATCGTATTCTTAAAAAATAGTAATCATCTGCATATTTTCTCCCCTAGCACAGGCTTGTTGACATGGTACTTTAATGTAGAATGGTCTATATACATTTTAAAGTGTCTACCCAACAAGTAATATGTGAACTTCTGGAGCACTTACACCATATTCAAACCTTCCCAATCTATCGTCAAATAATTATTTTAAGCCTTAGATATCTTCCCGCTTGCAAATATGATAAGGTGATCCAACTCCCCCTCACTGGCCTGTGTCAGCATTACTCCCAGTGCAATACATGATGCATTCAAACTACAGTGACATTTTTCATCATAATAGAATGTAGCATCCTTCTTTAGAAACTTTTCCATCGACGTAGTAATCAGGGCATAAATCTTGATGAAATTTTGATAGTAGCCCGTACTACCTACCATTGCACGCAACTATTTAACACTGCTTAGCACCTCAAGATTTATAATAACCACAATCTTAGAAAGGTACACCATTAATCCTTTCCTACATACCACATGACTCAGAAAGATTCTGAAAGGAACACATAAAAAACATTTCTTTAAGTCTAGCGCGATTTGATACCTCCGACATGTATCTATCATTAGGTGTAGACTAGCTACATGGCGCTTCACTAGTCCAAACACCGTCCAATCGTGAAAGTATAACTCCAAAAATTTGTGAATGAATTCTTTGAATGCCACGATGACTACGTGTGAAAATATCGTCGACACGTTCTTCAGTCCAAAAGGCATTACATTATACTGGAAATATCTGCACTCGGTCATGAAGGTCGTCTTACACCTATCTTCATGTTGGATCTTGATCTGATGGTACACACAGAACCCATCAGTAAATGAATATGCTTCATGTCTGCCCACATTATCCAGTACTTCATCCGTGAATCGTGTTGGAAAAGGATCATGTACGCAAGCATCATTCAACTTTCTGAGATATGTGCATATCCTTATTTCATCCTTCTACTTATTTTCCCGAACTACCATTCGGCTCACCCAATCATATTCCTCTATCGGTTCAATAGTACCTGCTACAAGAATTTTATCCAACACTAAGCAGACCTTTTCTTTATACTTCGGATTGAGGTGATAAGGCCCTTTCTTGGTTGGCTTCGCTTTTGGCTTCAAGGTAATTTTCATGACACCCAAGTCCCCTATTATTCCTTTTAAGTCTGAAATATTTGTACGGAACAAATCTTGATATTCACAGAGAAACTCATCGACCTTATATACTGTTGCATCATCCTAGTAGTCCTCAATATTTGCAAATTTCGGCTTCACATCTATGCCAATGTTTACCTATCTAGTATTTAGTGGTGTAGTTATATCTAGATTCTCTATTTATGGTCCCTCTACTTTGCGGTGATCTTCTGTCTCTGGGATATTAATGTTCCTCGGATCCTCGCCTTCCTCTTTAACAGTCACATTGTAGCACTGCAGCGCATGGCATAGCTGGGTGGTCCAATCTGGTTGAATCAAATCAAAAGGATCATGTGGTATTCTGAAGATCATTGCTTTGACCCCCTACAACACCTTATCAATACATTCAAATCCATCCTCAAAACTGAATGTTATCAAGAATCAATGTCACAACGCATCCCACTCTTCAGTGCCATGGTGGAGATCTATTTGCAAGTACTAATTCATTGGTATTACATCCCAGGTATGACAGAGAAAATGCACCCACATAGGTTGTGCCTCCACTCCATAAACCTCAGTCCATTTTCCCAAATGATCACATGAATCATTCCTTCCATCATATTTCTTTGTTAATAGAACTTTTGGGTGAGAAAACCACAATCTCATTATTATTCTGTACACGCGTCAGTCATCAAAAGTGTCCTTATGCGTACCCCACCATCTTGTAGGCGTAGCGCACAGCACCAAATCCAAGGCTTGGAAGTGATGCTTCTCTGGCACTTCCCTTTCAAATGCATCGAAAAATATATCTATGTTAGTCAAACCATCATAGTAAGGCAAACTCCTTACCTTCGACGATACACAACGCAGCATAGACGCTTCATGCAATCGATTTTGTGTTCCAACTCCTTGTCTAAATTTGAAGTGAAAAAACTTTCACGGACCCATGAAATACATCCATCAGCTATTGGATTCACCCAATCTTGATCTTGCGCCATTATCTTATAAATCTTTTCCAAATCATCGTCACTCTCATAATCGCGAACCGATTCAGTATAATGTGGTCGTTCTGCATAGTGCAAGGGTGCTACTATGTGAAGCAATTTTATTTCAAATGACATCATCTGCTTCTTCAAATTGATCACACCATTCATGTCAATAACCCAATCGATCCCAAGGAGCACGAGGTAGGGATTGTTGTCATCCACAATCTCTATCACTTCAAAATTAGGCAACGCGCTCATGCGTTCAATATCCACTGTTACTCCCTGCAATATTCCTATGGGGATAACCTTTTGTTGATTTTCTATCCTTAATTGAATCGAATACCACTGTGGCATAGGTCTCCCCATTCTCTCCCATGTCTGTCTAGGAAAAACATTCGCATATGATCTCAGATCTAGAATGACTTGATCCATCTCATACTCTCCTATATGTACAGTGAGCCTTATCTTGCACCCTGTTCTTGCCTTATGGTTACCAATTTTCCAAACTACGAGCAGTCCCTCGGGAGAATTTTCTTTTCCAGCACATTTATTTATCGACTATTGTAATCCTTTCATAGCCTTGCTATCATGTAGCAGCTTCATACAGGTCTCCAAGAAAGTAGTAAGCATAGAGGGGTCCATTTATTCAGATATCTTATACTGACTTCCAGAGGTAGAAGCCTCAGTGAAGCTTTTCTTCGCTTGCATGAACGTTTCCTTCATGCACTCGAGATCAAATCCAACCTCCTTTTCTAGAGCTTTGCAGACCCACTCTGTCTCTTCAAGCTGCTTTCCTTTATCTTGGCTAGTCTTCATTCCACTTTGTAGAACAATATATACATTAGGATCTTCTTCACGGGGTTCAGCCCTCATCATCTGTAGGTTTTGGGTGGGTTGTTGAGTCTGTGTCCCCCTTTCCCGCATCTTAGCTATTAATACATGGAAATCTTCTATCGTGTGATCAAACTGAGTATAGTATTTTCACGATATGCGCATCGCGTTCATACATTCTCACGCATACTATCCTGATACTCCACAATTGTAGCAAATAACCTGTCCATGACCTAATAGGTCCCCCTCCACCTTGGCATCATTTGTGTCCTTGATAACCTACTCGCGCTCCCCTAGCACCTTGATCCGGAGGCTGAGATTCTACCTCCACTCGATATGCAGGAATTCTATCCATCATTAGCTCATAGCTATGGCAGTTACACTCATCATGACGCACCGATTTACAGAAGTTGTAGAAGTGTTTTTGCAGTGTATGTGAAAATTTCTAAAACAACTGATAATTGTCTGTCACATGTTTTCCAGCTACTTGACAAATAACACACCACAACATGAGCCCTACACTTGGCCCTCCTTGAGATTCCATCCTCAAAGGGATCGACCCTCCTCCTACAACATAATTCACAAAGACTAGGAAGTGACCTTTGTCAAGTCCCTGGCTTTTTCATTTCAGACACCAAACATCTTCGTGAACCTCTGGCTGAGCTGCTCTATCCTTTTTTAAACTTTGGAACTCTGGGAAAATATTCTACAACTCCATGCGAATATGCTGGACTCCCAAAGCGGCATCTTGAATTGACGTCATACAATCTCATCACAATTTCCAGGGCCTCTACCTAGGTCCCAATATTTTTCTTTGATAACACAACCCTTAAATGAGGTAAGAGTGAATCCACAAACCATTCGTGGTGTTGCCCATCTGTAAGATTCATATTAGCTTCATGGATCTAGCATTTTAATCTTTGATCTAGCTCCCAGGGTGTTTCACTAGGCCTCATCATGATTTCCTTGAATCCAACAATTGATTGTGCTTCTGAATTGGGCCTAATGAATTCCTTATTCACTGATGTCTGAATGTCTGCCAATGCAGCCGTCGAGTTATCACTGCAGTACTTAGTGTACCATGTTAGCGTGCGATCCTATAAAGAAGTAACCAACATCGCTTTCTTCATCTGATCATCTGTAATATTCTAGGCTTGCCACACAGCCTTTGCAACATACCAAAATTGGTCTAGGTCCTCATTTCCCAAGCCCTTGAAAACAAGAAACTTCATTGTATTTGCCATATTGAACGGTGGTGGAGGTGGTGGTGGTGTGGGTGAATGTGTATGCTATGGAGGTGAAGATGGAGGTGGTGTGGGTGGATGGGGTATTCATGGCAACCCTCGCCTTATTAGCTAGATAGTGCTCTATGGTGAAGCCTGTGCTACTTCTTCGTCATCACTCAGAGGATGTTTAATCAGCAGGCTAAATTCAAGTCCTGTTCTTTCCCTATTCCTGAAGATCTTTCCACTTCACGTAGCTCCAAACATAAAGGTAATTTCATAACCCTATTTTCACACAAGATAGTCTTATTCCATGTATTCAAAGACCTTAAATACCTACAATGCGGTTCCTTGAAGAAGCGTCGTTCTACTTTGTTGTAGCTGACAAAGGTATTGACTGTGACTTCTCTCACAAATCCTCCTATGATGCGATCAAGACAATGATCCAAAGCATGTGAAATATTCTCTTCAAAGGCTTCCAATCTCTACACTAACTCTGGAGTCCACACTATTGGACCATCAAGCCTCCACCTTCCTTGGTCATCTACCAATTTAGTGATCCACTCGTATAATTCGATTGGGCAGGAATAGAAGATTTTTTGGTGTATCTCTATGTATAGATATTTGTCCAACCATTATTCTTTCATCAATCACAGGTTTTTTCTTTAATGCATCGTGAATTTGTGGATATTTCTATCCAACCAATCCTCAATTTCCTTCTTAGTTGGATTCCAGTGATGCGACATCACACATCTCTTTATGCAGATCATGGTCCTGGAAATGGAACCATGGTTCAGCGTTAAGTTTAGCCAAACAAATCCCTACACTACTGGCCCTTTTGGCAACAATCCGCGGAGCATGGAGAGAAGTCTCACCCGAAGTAGTATGGGGGGATCCTAGAACCAAGTTTCTTGACCCAGAGATTAGTATAATATTATTTTACACCCTAACTCTTCCTTCACATAGATCGATAAGACCTTTAAGGCTTATCACTATAATTCTCTTAATCGACCTCTAGACATTCATCAAGGTCCACGATTGTCTTTCGTGGACCTTGAATAGGTGACTCAACCCCTTACGCGCCTCCATGATCATTCCTACTTCAGTATTTACCCACATCGGCTTAAGTATCTGATAACTTTAACATGCATTAAGACATTATTCACGTAAACAGACATTATTACTTATGTTCATATAACAAAGTAAACCATGCGTATTCACACATCAATATGGTATTAAATCGTAAACTCATTATTCATCATAACATAATTGCATTCATTCATAACAAAAGGAAATAGACAAAACATACATATTTCCAGAATAATCACTTTATTGATACTTTAGTTATTATTATAGACTCAAACTACCCTGCGCAATCAGCTGCAGGGGTCCACACACTTAGCTGTGGACTCTACTCTAGGCCTCTACGCACTCAGCTGCAGAGCCTCTTTCCTGCTCTAAGACTCTTCACTCTTCACTTCTACTGACCCATTACATTCATCTTTCTCATTATCATCTACTCAGCTAAAACTGCCTTAGACTTTCTAATACTTTCCCTTTTATATAATCCCATGGTCCAGGGACGATGGGTAGATCTACTAAACATAGAACATTTTAAGGACTAGAGTTTAACTTAAAGTTTAAACACCTTGGTGAATATTTTAGTCCCTAATATGAAAAATGTAAAATGTTTGATCATACTTTTATATAAATATTAGATTTATAATTCTTCTATATTATTTTATATAAAGTTTTGGTGATATTTAAATTAAAATAATTTTATATTGTAAAATTTGGGTGAATCACTTTTAGTAAAAATGGAAATTGGCGAATCTTTTTTTTGGAAAAAGCATGGAAAATTATCCCACCTATGAATATTAGCCCCTAAAATTTTCCATGCTACTAAATCCGACACAATTTATATAAACGAAGGGTAAAACCCTTTATGACGCTTTACCATCTATGCACTCTGTGACCATAACTTGTGGAGACTTTACATTTTACATAACAAAACATAGGGTTTCTGCCCCAAAACTTGGGCTTTTGCCCCAAAATTGTCCCTAGGGAACCCTATCCCAACACCTTGGTCCTACTAGAGCATTTGGGAAAAGGAGGAGAAAGACAGAGTCTGAATTTATTTGACTAGGTTTTCGATCAACTTTTTTATTTTGGTGCTAACCTTTGTATTGTTTCTTGCAAAGGTTGGAGAGCACCTTTATTCATAATAGAGAGATTTTTGTTCATTTCTTTCTTTTTTCTTAGGCCTACTAGCTTCCTCAATGAGCTTTTCAACTAGTAGGTCTGCCTCGGCACCTTAGAGGAGGTTTTCACTTAGGATATTTTTTACCTTTGTTTTTTTTTCCAACCCATTAACTACCTCATGGATGTTTTCAATCAGTGAGCCAATCTTAGGCACCTCAAAGGATATTTTCACTTGAGATTTTATTTTTCTTATTCTTCTTTCTTATTTTTTCTTATTATTCCTTTTTTTATTTTTTATTTCCTATCCTACTGTTCTTGGATGAAGAAAATATCTTTCAAGAATAGGAATACTTCCAATGGATCCATGTTCATAACAAGATGAAAGATAAACTGATGTATGGGCTTGAAAGACATGATTTTACATGTACCTGAATATGAGATACCAACTGCTTTAACTTAGATGAGATCATGAATTGTTGAACAAGAGTGTGTTGTTGTGACTTAATGATTGCTTGGAACCAAAGTTCAATATATATGTAATTCCCTTGGTTCACTTGATCGTCTTGATCATTCTGTATGCCTTATTCTTCCATGCAATTCAAATATTTTAATTTTTTCTGATCAGACCCTTGAACACAAAGGATCTAATGATAAACATAGTAGAAATTCTTCAATCTCGGGCTCTAATGGTTTTTCTCCATCAAAGGTGGACCGTGACTCTCTATTCTCGTCTGTATATTAGTCTTTTGTATGTTGTTATTCAATAGGAGAAATTGAATTTCTTCTTTACAATACTCTTCTTGATCCAAGATGAGTATTGATTGAATCAAGAAGATTCATTTGGACATTGTAAGTGGGTTTACTTAATTTATTTATTTGATTTGGAAATGGTTGTACATGTAGTTGAGTGGGAGTGGGTCTTTGAAATGGTTTTGGTTGGGGATGTGGTTGTGAGGGAGGCTGATGGGATAAAAAGAATTAAGTTTAGTATGGAGGACATTGAGGATGTTGAGGGAAATATGGATCACCCCATTGAGGAGGTTGTTGTTGATATGGATGGAAAGAAGGAATGACTTGTTGGGGAGAATAAGACCACAAATATGAAGGAAAATATGGATCAACCAATGGGTGGTGATATGGGTGAAAAGAAGGAATGGAATAAGACTTCTGATGTTGTTGAGAATTTTGGGGAGGATAAGACCCTTGCTGATATGTGTTGACAAAGTAAAGGTTTTCCATGTCTTCTTCTAACTTCTTTGCTGCATATTCTTATTCTACCTACACATGATCAAGTGGGGGAGTTTTGGTATTGAATAATATACTCTTTTTTTAATGTTTTTATAAAAGAACTTGAATTAGAGTTATAATGAAATGAGAGATGCCTAATGATTTTTTTTTTGTAGAAAACATCAATGCAAAAAGGAAGGAAGGAATCATTCCAAGACTAAGAGAATGTTTCATTTGAAACCCTCCTTGGCAAGGACACCAAAAAGTGATGACCCCCAATATTTGAACAATAATGTTGCAACTCATGAGGCTATAGACTTAAATTATCAACTCGAGGTTCATACAAAATTACACTATATGTGTAGTGGATGCCTTCCTCTTCCTGGTTTGACTCTCTTTGATGCAAGTGAAATAAGGAAATGAAAAAAATTTAAATGAGTAAATTTCTAGGCAGGTCTCCAATCCTATTTTGAAAAAAGTAAATAACAATAAGAAAACTTATTCTACTATTGTTGGAAAGTAAATGGCATAAAGGAAATCCATCCTATTTGCAAAAATGTAAAGCATAATGAAAACTAAGGAAACATAATGTATATTTATGGAAAGGAAATGAACTTAAAAGAAATATATTCTATTTTGTAAGAAATGAATGTCATAGATTACTCTTGCAAGAAGGAAATCACACTTTGCATAAAGTAAATTGCAGAAAGGAATCTAGAAGAAAGAAGTAATGTAAATCAATGTTCAAGAAGAAATAAACGTAAGAGATAAATGGAAATGCAACCAAGCCTCATCTCAACCATAGTGGCCTCAGAGCATTCATAGGCTATAATATACTTCTACCATTAATTTGGATTGAACTTTTGCAAGGAAGATCTCAAAACCAAAATGCTACAGGATTGTTATTATTTGTTACTTCTTAAGATAACTTGTTGAATGCCCAAGAAAATAAAATGTAAATTGAATAGGAAAATCATTTTTATTAACTAGGATTCCCTATGACTCCAATCTGAGTGTAATCACTCAAAAAATACCATTGTTAACACGTGCTAAAAAATAATAGAAAATTACTACTAAAAAAAAATGGAAATTCAAACATTAGCGAGCTAGTTAACCTATCAAATGCCTAACCTGATCAAGTGAAAATTATATGGGTTAAATTTTTTTATTAACTTTAATGTCCTTATGACTTAATCCAAGTGGAATAAACTAAAAGGAGCCTCACTAACATGTCCTAAAATGTAGTAGAGATTTACTACTACAAACTGGAAATTTCAGAGGAATGAACTAGTAAGTTGATATAAGTGGCCAAATGATTATGCTAACCAAGTGAAAATTTTGTGGGATAATTTTTTTTATTGATTTTCATGATTTTAAGCCCCAATAAAATTTAAATAAATTTTAAATAGGCTCACTAATACGTGGTAAAATTAACATAAAATTACTACTATTTTGCTACATGATACTTCCAGAAATTCCAAAATTGTGAAATAGTAAACGAATTCAAGTAGATCAATCATGGATATAACTTTGAAATTTTCTTCTAAAGATCCATCATGCTTTTGAATTCATAAAATAAATTCAAAACAACTCATTTAAAGCATTTAACGAATGTAACTTACAGTAAACGAAACATGCATACTAAATGCAGAAATAGGAAAAACAAGAATAAAAGATGCAAGTAAAAACATTCAAAGAAGAAAAAGAAATTGTATAAAAGGCCTCTAAGACTCTTAGTATTTCTAATACCAAGGATTCTCAGACTCATATGAAGGAAAAAAAATATTCAAAAGGTAAAAATCTTCATTATTTGAATTAATCCAAGTAAATCCCTGCTAGAATTGAAAGTAGAGCTGCTAAATAACAAGTTTTCTCCTCAATAAGACTAATAAATGCATGTCCGTAGAGGAAAATTCGAATTTTTACTTATAATAATTAATGGGTAAGCATCCTCGTTGAATTAAGGAATATTTCCTCTCGAAAATCCATCAAAAAGTGGATCTGGTTCCCAACACTAGGAATCTGCTTTAAATGACATAGAGCACATTCCTAGATTTTCTCAATAATTGGAGCTCTAGAATCTGTGCAATAATTTCATCATATCATGTCCATTTATTATCCAATATTGTTCTATCCTATAGGAGGGATCATGTCCCTATATCATCTCACCCTCCAAATATTCATAATCTGCTCAATATTCTCATAATATTCCAAAAAAATAAATAATATTATCCACATAACATGCAATTATCTCTAAACCTTCCTAATAAACATATTAAACATAAAAATATTTAATCTAATGCAAAAAATAGGTTTAATGTGTTGAAATATGGTAATATTAGCACTAAATTATAGCTAATTTGGAGGCCCATCATTCTTGTCAATGTCACACTTTGTTAAGAGCTTCTCTAGGTGTTTCAATAATCGATGAAGTGCACCTGGAAGAGCAGGAGGAATTTTGGCCATCGAATTAAATTGATAATTTACCATGCCTTCCTTATCTCTTTCCTCATTCACTATTTGATTTTAAACATTCTTCTCCTTCACTATTAATATTCTTGTTATCATTCAGATATTTGTTATCCAGAATATAGATGTGCTCCCTATCTCCCTCCATATATTCAATGTTAGGTGGTATAATGTTTCCTTGATCTAAATATCTATCGACTAAATCAATTAGGTAAACTGAATAAGCAATCACTAACGCCTGGACTGTTGAGACCAAAACACCATGATGAGTTTCTTCTCTATTTAACCATTTGTGAGGGGGGGATGATGGGATAGGAAGTACTCTAAGTTATTTGGAAAATTGATGAATGATAGGACAAAATTGTTGGATTTCATCATATGTAACATCGCATGTGTGATCCAAACTATGAAAGGTTTATTCCTCTTTCTCAGATACATGTGATGGAGTTGGACTCAGACAATTGCTACATTGATGCAAATATTCAAGATGTGAATGTGATGAGTGGTCAACCATACATTGGCTACTCTCCTTCTAATGCTGAAAGTCTTGATGGTGCTGGAAACTATTCTAGCACAAGGAAGTATCCACAGTACAAAGTCCTAATTAAACCTCACACCATTTGGGATAGGAGTCCCATCAAGGAAATTAACCTCACTACCATTATGATAAACTTAAAGATATTCCTTGAAAAAGAGTAGAAAAATAAGAGATAATATCTATTACTTTTAAGGGAGGTAAGAAATGTTAGCTTTGTGGTACATACAATTATAATATGTATAAGTTACTTCCACATAAAAAGTAAAGAAAGTGATTCCTTAGAATAACAATGATAACATTAATCTAATAAAGACACACATAAATGGGAAAAATCATTAATTCATTTCAAAAGTAGTTTTGAAATAACCATGATCATGAAAACAAATAGGACATCCAATATCAATAAAGATATGTACTAAAAAAAATAGAGTATTGCATTCTCCTTAATACATTTAAACACAAACATATACCACAATATTAAAAAAAACTCTTACAAAGATTCTGGTACAAGCATGAAAAGGATGTATGGCTCTATGAGCTTCAAATGATTACATGGAAATGCCAAAATACACAATGAAAATTCCATCTCACTGGCTCTAATAATGGAGCATGTAGACAAAACTTGCTTCTCAAATGAATGATCTCTCCCTCCTATGTTAACAAGAGAATACTAGGCTAAAAGTCATTTTCTTGAGCCATGAGAGCCTATTTATAACAAATGAGGTTACCTTTCATCTCCCATGTGACTTTTGGGCTCGCTTATGTCCTTTTGAATTTTGTTTGACTTTTCACATTCCACATGTGATTCTTGGGATTCCACATACTTTTTACATTTTTTGTTTTCTAATTACAAAATTTATATTTGACAAAATTATGGCTAGAACCTCACATAAAACAAAATAAACATATTGATGTTCATATTTAGGGAAACTGTAATTCAAAAACTATGACATAAAGCTCATTTGTAATGTATTGATACTAAGACCTATATTTTACTACTATTTTCTTGATTTCATTTGGTAGTTCTAGATTGTATCTCGTCTTTCCCTCCAAAGGATCTGGGAAAATGGTTTTGGAGACTGCTTATAAAATTGTTCCATAACGTCACTAACTTCATATGTAACTTAACTGGCTCAGTTGTATATTGTAGAACATTTCCTATAGCCATCTATAAATTATTCTGAGCAGTCATCTGTCTGATGTCATTTGAGAATTCTTTTATCTCCTCCTTGATAACATATTTATGTTTTACCTTCCTAGGTGCACCTATAGAAGGTACCTTATGCACATGTACCCAAGCTTCCAATCCATTGTACAATTGTGTATAAGATATCATAGTGTTGGGTATATGGTTGTTGAGATAATCATAGGTTTGCATATGCATTTTCATCTCCACTTTGTCCATTTTAGCTTCAACTCTTACTTTCCTAGCCAATGATGTCGGTGCATTTAACTACATGGTGCCCCATTCGTGGATTGTGTCTAGGGTTGTAGTGATAACTTTAATATCCTAAAGTTTTCTTTTGATCCTTTCTAGATTTTATATAGAGGCAACATCACCTTGTGTAACATCACCATTTCATCATAAACTTGCTACAACATGTCCTATAGTGGCTTGAAATCCTCTAGTCTCCCAGATTGGAGACCTTCTCTACTAGAACTAGCAGAGTACATCCTTTTATTTTCAATGAGGATATGTTCAATATATTGGGTTGAATTAGAAAATTATTTCTCATATTTTCCATTCTTATGCATTATAAATCCAGTGTTCCTTTTCATGGCTACTGTAAAGGTGCATTCACTGAGGCAACTTCCCTAGGATTGGTCTTAGTGTTTGACACATTGACTCTTTTGTATGAATATAAATAGGTCGATTTATTTTGTTTTGGAAGCAATCCATCCTTTCTTGCATAATATTATATTTAAGCTCATAAAATATGAAATTATAGATGGCCATGATTTTGTCTTCATCTAGACATTGAATCTCCATGTCACTGAAGGGATGGTGCCCATTAGTCAAAGGAGTTGGAGGCTGAATATTCAAAGGACCTATGATTGACTCAATTTCTAATGCCTACTTCTCCTCCTCTCTTTTTTCATATATACATTGGGCCTCCAAATATTACTATAACATATTTGTGAATCCCTCTTCTTGTTTCTTCTTGTTCTCTTCTTTAACATGTAATATTCGTTGCTCTGCCTCTTCCTTCTATTGCATAAGACCTTCAACTTGCTCTCTCTTTAGGGATTTCTCCTCTTTCCATTTCTTATGTTCCTCCTTTCCTTACACATGTCTTCTCATTTCCTCTTATCTCGCTCTTTTTTCTATCTACATTATTATTCTTATCTCTTTCTCCTAGCTTCTTCAGGTTCTTTCCTTCTCTTCTCATTAGCAATTTCCCCTTTAGTGTTCAAATATGATTAAAATTATTACTCCTTTCCTTGTTAGCATATTGTTCCTACTTCCTCTTTAATTTGGAATTATCTTGAATGTACTTGAAGTGTGTCTCACACATTTGTTATGTTAGAATGGCATGTTTCTCCACCTAGTCCAACATCTCTAGAGGCATTATAATGGTTCATGATATTCTCTTCATCCTCCTAGGATATAGAAGAATATGACCAAGTATAGATTAGATTTGAATTTTTTTTTTATTTCATATACTTCTAGGGTCATATCGGTGATAAGCCATCTCAATGAATCTAAGGCGATTAAATTCTTCAATTTCTTCCTTAATGGCCTTAAAAATCATAAATTCATGTCAACTTATTTGCAGATGGAGGATGGGTCATGGTGACTTCTTCTACTACTACAATTGTTGTGACATTCATGTAAAAATATGGTAACCAACTTCCTGCATGACCAATTTACCTATTACAGACTTCAACAGAAGTTGTGGACTCTTATAAGCTCTGAATACCCTAGTGAATGTACCCTATTATGATGTGAATTAGTTTGCAACTTTAGTTATGACAATACCTTGTAGTAGGTGTAGATAGGAGTTTTTTGCTTATTCTGCTTCCATTCCAGACTTGGGAATTGATTTTGGGAACAAATAAAGTAGGCTGCCATATAAAATTTGGGTTGCTCTCTTTGTAAGACATTTTTCGCCTTTGTAACACTTTTATGTAATCATTGGGCTATTAGGTCATACCAATTGAAAAAAGTTCCCTCAACAGCACATGGGTAGACCAAATAGACTCATCCTTCTTCAAATAATTTTGTGTTTTCATGTTCATTCATCCTTTAACACCTGGACATGATTGATATAATTTCTTCAATGGCTTGGTTCTGTAAAGTCCATCAAGCGTTTGGAAAAACATTATGAGCTCTTGCCACCAAGTTTTGAGAATGTCCTTCATGGAATACTAAATAAAGAAAGGAACAAAAAGATTAAAATTTGGATATTCATTTTACTTTAGAATCTCATAATACGAATGAATATTATGGGTTTGGTATGTTGAAAATATTTTATCTGTTTGCACTCCTAAGGATCGTGATTTTTGGAAAAATATGTTGCAATATCCATCAAATTACCTCTCTATAGGGTAAATATGTATAGCAACAAGAAAGCCTATATAATATGGACCTTTTAACATTAATATACACTCCCTTATCCTCTAAATATTATCGAAACTCCTTTGTGATGAATTCTTTAAATATCATCTTCCATATAAAGGTGGTGGACTTTTATATGAAGCATCTTGTTTTTGTGAACATTTTTGCTTTTGTTTTCTGAGTGTCCACAACGCCCTCGATATCGATTTTATTGGCCCCTCTTATTGGTCCTTTCCTTGCAAATGGAGGCATGGTGTCAGTAGAAAATGGTAGACTAATAGGCTCTGATTTTTGGTACCTGGAAACTAAAATTAACTCATGGAAAAAAAATTAGTTTCAAAAAATCACCTACTCTACCTTATTTATTTATTCAAAATATTACTTCTCAGTGGACAATGCACTAGTTATGGACACAACTGAACAAACCTAAAACATGGTTGATCAGACTAGTCACTGAGAGAGTGCAATGTACTAGCACTCTTGTGAAGGGTTGGGCTTGGCACAGGGTGCAAAGTGTTACTGCATAGGTTAATTGTCAGGGAACTTGAAGTGATCAACATGCCAACATTGAGAAAAGGTTTTCTTATTAGGTGCATGACACATTTGTGAGGGCCAAGTTTTAGCATACATATTTATAGGAAGTGTCCAATGTGTTATTTAAGATGAGGCTACAAGTTATGGGCACATGTCACATATGTAATGAGTGAGGGATGGTAGGACTAGGCCCTATTAGTGTGCTATACACCAATGGTGAGAGGCCCTATGTGATGGGCACATGGCGCAAGTGTTGTAGGTAGGGGTTTTGATGGTGTTACAGTTGAGAGTGTGCAATGCACTAACACTTAGATTGAAGGACACATGTGTTTATATCTAGAATAAGATATGATAACAAGGGATAAAAAATAATTGACTATGTGTCAGATGAAGGTAAGGAAAATGGCACATAGGAATGGGATGAGATTCACTATACATGCACATATATATATGATTAAACATATGACAAAATACTAGTAGTATGGGAATGTGAAGGGGCACTAAAGCCAAAATACAAGAACTAAAATGACACATAACTTATTCATTATCCATGTACGACAAAGGAGGGACTTACTTGGAAGATAGCATGTGTTCTATCAGGGGTGAGAATTTGGTCATGTACTCCATAAGTGTGTAAAAAGCCAATGAAATAAATGAGTGTGTAATGAGCTCTTGGAGTTGAGATTTTTATATAGGAAGGGCATAAGTGTGACTAGAATGGTAGGTAAAGTCAGAATAATGCAAATCATTGTGACAAGGGTGACAACTTGTCATCAGAAAGTGTGTTAGTGTTAAATCAACAAAGTGTGCTAGCTCTAGATTTAAGGCTTAGGCAAGCTTTTGAACCAAAAGTGTGTTTCACAAGTAAGGTGCATTATGAAAAAAAGATACCCTAGGATTATGAGAGAAATTAATACTAAATCTTAGGGGTTTTATGAAGAAAAATTGAACACTTAGGAAAATTGGACGAAACATGACCTGACCTTGATGACTTGAAACAAAGGGAGGATATGATCATTAGGGGCTCCAAATTTGAAGGAGGTCAAAATTTTGGAGGGTGTTATAGAATCTACGACATGGCCAATAGTAAAGGTGATAGAAAAATGGTGGGATATAATAAGATGAGGGCCTTCCTTTTAGACCTAGCTAAGTTGAAATGGGTTTGGATGTGTAGTGGTGGGAAGGATGAGGCATTGAACTAAGTTTTGTGCCACAAGACTATTTTGACTTGATTTTTTTATGATATAATTCACAAAATCATGTTTTATTTGAAAAATATGTGTAAACAAACATGCAACAGGGGTGTTGTCTTCATTAGTGGTCATGAGGATGAGACACGAGCCTTATTTCTTAGGATTATTGAGACAAATAATTGCATTCATGGTAGGGGAATTTGGTTTCTCAACATCTGTAAAAGGAGTCTTGTTGGGGCACATATTCTTATGTTATTGACAGTCAATAGAAGCATGTGAGTTTCTATTATTAAATGGACACTAGTATGTATTATGAGGTGTGGGGGATGAGGTAAGGGACACATTAGAAGGACCAAAAAAACATAAAACATTCTTGGTTTTAGGAGATCGAATTCAAGGAGCCACTTTATGTTCTACTTCCAAGTCCTAAATGAAGGCTTTTTCTTAGAAAGTACTATCAATAAAATTAACTTCTCAATGAAAAATGATTAGCAAACCAGAATTTAATTTGATAATTAATACCTCTTCTCGATTAGATATATGGAGTTGAATTCACAACTTGCATAAGACATAAATGTAAACTTACATTGGTTTATTTGGTAGTTGTTTGAGTTGCAACCATTTAGCATGGAGATTCTAGAGATATCCTCAGGATAGAAACATAAGGCTCAATAGAAGGGTTCAATACTACATATTAGATTAGTCAAGGACATCTTTTTTTCTTAGTTTATATTTTCTTAATCCTTGATTCATTTATTATCAATGAATCATGTTATTGCGTAGAAAACTAGCTATAATGAAAATCATAATGAGCTTTCAATATATAACATGTATACAAATTGACTATATCTTTAAGACGATGAAGTATATGAGTGCTTACATTTAGGCAACTAACTAATTTGGACACCGCGATTTTTAGTTAATATATTGCTTGTTATTTTTCATATTGTAACCTTTCTTCCAAGTAGGTATTTGATAAGAGAAAGTCAAGAGAAAAAAATAACATAGTTACACTATACTAACATTAGAATAGTTAAAGAAAGAGCCAAGAAAGAGTTAAACAATAACTTACTATATAGTAAGCAAGAGAGAATAACTAGAAATAAAAAACAAATAGAGCAGATATACATTTGTTTTATATGAAAGTCCTTTAAAGAAAATGTTTGACATGAACCTTTATGTAAAATGTTTATAACATGTAAGAGCCTATGCTTCAAGAAACTTTTAGTTCTAGCTTTAGGAATTCCATTTTTTCAAAAGAGGAAATTATACAAGTGTATAACTTGTGATTAGTAGCCATACATGATTGTTAAAGATAATAGATTACAAAAATCCACATGCTAGTTTAAATTTTCTTTGGTTTTTCTCCATTCCCTCATGAAACTGTAATTTCATAGTGGTATTTCCTTGTGAAATGACTAGAAAATCTGCATAAAGAGAGTGAATTTTTTTTATCAATTAGCAAAACAAACATGAAAAACAAAATTATGTTCTTTTACTTTTTATTTATTAATTAATTATTAAGTGCATAATGTAAGTGGACTCAAATTTAGATATAAAATGATGTCAACTTTTTCAGATGTCAACAATGATATTGGTCATTGAAATTATAAAAGTCCGAGTTATTGAGAACCAACGAAATAGGAAAAAAACTATGAGATGCTTTGTTTGTATTGTGCAAAGGATATTTGGAGAACTATTGGGAAGAACCATTGAAGAATATTCCTTGAAGAAGTGAAATTTAACATGCCCTTTCCATCCTTAATTGTACACTGCAAATTATTTTTCCAATTTTAAAAGCAATAGCATAGAAAAAGGAAACACGAAAAATAATCAATGAGAAAATGCAACGATGGTTCTTTGTTCTTGATTGTGGAGGGAGAAGAATTCCATCATTTGTCTAAACAACCAGTTTTATTTCCATTTTAGTTGCATTATCTTCTTTGTGAGATGACAATTGTCTCATTTTTTGACCTATAGAAACACAACCATTAAGAAAATTATTGTATATCGACTATGGAAAAATATATATAGGGACTTAGATGATTTAAAATTTGATTGTGTAACTTAAAAATATCTCACTAATCTATTCCAGTCACACATATGAAGTGTTAAAAACATGTATTAATTCTATTTTTATGCATGTCTAAGAGGAAAAATTGTTCAACTTTACTCATTTGCAATAAAAGAGGGTACATAATGTAACAATCATGAACAAGATATTAGAACATGGCTCCTATAGGAGCTTTCTTTCGAAAATATGCATTGAAAGAATAAAGTTTGTAGTTCAAATTACTATAAACCCAAGGTTTAATTAACAATAGCCCCAAATTCTATGAAAATAATTTATCTTCTTAATGTTGTCTAAATTGAGTCAAAGTAGAGGGTTCAAATTTTTCAAATGCCAAAGTATGTTGAGGCAAAAAAATAAACTATATGAAGGAGATGAAAAATCTCTAGTGGAAGTTAATAGAACCTACAATAGTTGCATATATATGATTCTTAAAGAATAAGTATTATTGAATTCAACATATATCTATTATAAGTACATAACAAAAGATGGTAAAAATGGACTCCATAACCACATTGATACAACCACATTATTAAGAAGAATATATTGAAAGAAACAAGGTATCAAATTTTAAAATAGGTTTAACCACTAAGTCATATATCAACAATCCAAACTCTATGCACAAAGACACACTTTTATCACTAGTTATATTTGAGCATAGTAATTTTATGTATAACATCGAAATTATGAAATGTATAATGAAAAAATGGGAATAAATTTTGTCCAATTAATGGATTATATTTCAATCCATACCTTCTAGAGCTAGGAAGATATATGTGGTGTGCTTCTCTTTGCAAGGAATATGCAAAGATTTTAAGTTGTTGGTTACCCTTGAACCGTCTGTTGTTGCAAACAAGAAAAGATCTTGAGGTGCAGAAGCAAGCAAGATGAGAAAGATGATAAATATCCAATATTATTAAGTAATATTTTTTAAACATGGGAATGTAGGAAGGAGGAAAATATTTGGAAAAGAAAACTACAAATAATAAAAACTGAAGGTCAAACAATTGTTATCTCACATAAATAAGTGTATTAGTTAAAGGAAGGTTAAAACAATGTGAAGAGAAAAAAAAATGAATTCATATTAAAAAGATTAATGTTTGTAACATTGAATATGATGAAATATCAAGTCTCAAAGAACAAATGATACAGTAAGAATAAAATACAATACCTAGAATAACGAAGTGATTTTCTGTCACTACATTGAGTTTTCCTTTTTACTTTTCTAATGGAAAGAAGAAACATAACATGTGTATAATTAGTACCATTTGTTTTGAAGTGCAATTTAGGTGTAAGCAAGCATGAATTACATTATGATTGCTCAAACATGATTCCAACAAACTAAAGTTACAACAACTAGGCTTGAAAATTTTCCAAATATGGTATATTTGAGATTCTGAGTTTGGAGTGTAATTGTATGTCAATTATTGTAGGTGAATCAATTGCATCTATTCAATTAGTTTCTTTATTATTTGGATATTTGAAGGGATGTCAACATTGAAATCACCAATAATAGTGAATATACAATCATGACGAAGAATGTGTAATTCGTCTATTGATATGGTTTTAAGGAGAAGCATATATGTTCATAATGAAAATTAGTTGTATTACATATATCTCTGACATTAGAAGCTCAACCTTTTCATCACAATTTTTTTGTTGTTTCATATATGTTTATGTGTTTTTTTATGGAATTACGAACACCATGAATATATTATGATGTGTTTAAATGGAAGCCGGGAAACTTTGTGCTAGTTAGATAGGCAATTTGTGTGTCTCTTGGAAGAAAACAACCATATTATTCATAATGCCTTCATCTTGTTGAATATAATCAAGATACACTGGAAGCTACTCATGTTCAAGGACAAAAATGTAAGTGCATTAGAGTATGCGGAATAATTATGAAAAGATCAATGTTCTGTGATGCATTTGTGACCAACCATTTCATTTATGTGTCTGCTTTGTTGATAACATGGAACCGTGGTGTGTAAACTTTTAAAGCAAGAACAATAGATCCATGGTTTTCACTAGTGAACGAATTGTGTATAATTGAACCATGTGTTGTAATATCACCCGAGCCAGATGCATGTTTATCTAAAGTCAGGCCATGTACCCTACATATTGTCCTAGTGCAATCTAGTTGTAATAAAAAAATTATTTGTATCATGCAATGTGTTTTCCCTCTCTATGATGGTAATATCTTTGCAACATGAAACACTATTGTCCATGTTGTTACAATATGTGCTCCACATAAGTCTTGGAATTTTTTTCTTTCTAATTTCCTAATAGATGAATAAAAAAATTACATCTAAAATACATCTTATCCATTCTTTCCATGTGAATAAGCTTTAAGTGTTCAATCAACAACAATAACAAGGACATCTTCGATGTCATATTTTCCAACATGTAATTCAACACACATATTTCTTTTGACTAGTATTTTTTATGGAACTATTTTTTTTCATAATATGGAAAGTTTTTTTGGATCCTTCGAACCTTTTCAAATGCTTCAAGAACTATTAAATGTGTATCCACATGTCACAATATCATATTAATTTTGTATTTGAACATATTTATTTCTATAAAATAGATATGGAAAAAGTGGTTATGTTGGTGTTGGCCTATAACAATGATGATTGAGTAACTCTATCTCAACATTTGACTAGGCATTTAATCTCATTTTGTTTAAAATTGAAACAAATGTTATGTCTTTATGACACATTTAAATGTGAAAAAAGTAGAAATATACTTTGTCTTGTGAAAAACTTTATGCCATTCTCACCTTCTTCAAGATCTAGTGTTCAAAACTTGACGAGTCTTTGACAAGTTGAACCTGATACAAGTCACCACATATTATCAAATCAATATATGCATATTATTTTGTAGGGGTATGTTTTATTTCACGCGACAATTTACCCAGATGGTATAAAAGTGTAGAGACAACAAGAAAAACCTCATCAATTAGCATAACATGAAGATGTTCAAAGTGTTTCAACAATGTTTCCATCTTTTCATTATTTAGGGGAATGTATTGAGACATTTTAAAAGGCATGGAAAAGGCAGAGTGAAATATGAAACCACCAACATTGAAAGTTTTTTTCTTATATAATTTATTATGACTCCTTTTAATGTAATTGGTTCATATTCGATTCTATTACTTTACATGCGTATAATATATTGGAATATTTCTCTTCTAATAAATTCATTTATATTGTCTGCATCTCAAGTAAAAATATATATATTAGTTCTCAGGGATCCTGTTCTCTTTTACTCAGGATATATTTTAGTATTTTTGTTTGTTCTTTGTTCAATTGTCTTCTTATGCTATAGAATTCTTTGTCATCCAGTATAAGTGGTTGTTTACAATATGATGAGGTCAATTAACTAATGTTTTTATGTCTTTCATTCTATGATGGTAGTGGAGGTCAACATCGATATTATACTCTTGATATTGTCTACTTTTGTTCAAGAATAGACCATTGGAAATTGAATTTTTTTCTTCGAATACATGTCTAATGAAATATCCAAAATCATTTAGTTCAACATGTTTGATACACCATCAAGGTCACACCATGATTTAGGAACTATATAAGTGAATCTTTGTTCATTTTATCTTATGGTTTCTTTTATGCTCAAAAAGGAATTCGTCCAAGTAGAACACATATGTTTAAAAAAAGATTTGTCATGCCTATATGGGACATATGACATCATTTTTTCTTGATAAAAATTGGTTGGGTCCTTATGCTCACTATATCTCATGAATCTTATGACAAATGGCACGTCACCATGTTTTCATTTCTTGCCTGTTTTTGTAATGGTCAATGTTCTATTAAACATATGTGTTTAATGATTGATGGTCATTGTGAGTAAAAAAAGCAAGGATTACAATGAAAAATGCATCGTCTCAATCATTTGCTTACTGTTACAATTGTTTTGGTCATTTAGGTATAAATATTCATTGGTCTTTTAGAGAACTACTAATGAATTTACATTTTCCTAAACTCATAGACAAAGGAAGGGAAAAAATAATATACACAACATGATGTGCAAGCATTTTTTGCATGTTTAGAAAATAATGTCTAAGCGAACTGGTTATTTGCACAACACTAAGCATTGATTTTTGGTATTCTCCTTGAAAATGTTTAAAAATTGTTGTCATGGTTTTATCAAGTTTTGTCATGTAAGAGCTTCAATATTTGGTTGCCACATAAGAATCAAGAACTAACTAAGCATATGTGTTTTCATTCTTCATTTTTGAAATGTGATGAGAAAAATTATTTGCATATATGTTAGTTGTTCTTCTTTTCAATAAAAATGTTGTTCATTTAAACAAGATTTTATGGAATGAACTCATTCATATTTGATAAACATAAATCTATAAAAAAATGTGTCAAATATATAAGTTTCAATGTGTCAAGAATGTTCTAGTGTTTCAAAAGTAATTTTGTCACTTTTCTTTGTTTTATCATCTATGAACTCAATTGGTTAGAGTATAATTATTTTTCTCATTAGAGGAAAGGGAAAATTGAACTTACCTTGGACACGATTTTTGCTACAAAGCCTTGTATGATGATGATGTTGAATTGTTTTAAGATAATTTTCATTAATCCCTTAATCACAAGACAAATATCTATCTACAAACCCCTTTATCTCAGCATTTGTATTTGTACCATAGGTATGCACATTATTTGTCCATAGCAACACATGGTCATGTTCGCTTCCTTTCTTTTGGAATTATGTTATGAAAAAGTGGTCTTGTAATTCACTAACATACTTGTTATCATAAGAAACTAGTTGTCATAGGGAACCTACCCTATTATTGTAGTAGTTAACTCATGTTACTGGATCATTTTTTGGTAAGGCTTCAAGCTTGCTTTCTGTTACCTCATTTTTCAGTAGACAAGTTATCATTTCTCTTCATATGTTTTATGAAATTTACTAATGGTTTCCAATGATTGTCACCACAACTAAAGGAAACAAAGAATGTTGATTGACCCACTTTATCATTACATAGATCTTCCTAAGAAAACCAAGAAATTAATCTATGGATGTGTAGATTTTTCCTAGAACCATGTAACCAATTCCTAGTTTAACACTGCAATCCAAATTTGGCTTCGACATAAAATATTTTGCGTTTAGTTTTATTCCCTTTAGTTGTATTTTATTATCCTTGCCCAAATACATTTGATAAATTGTTTAAGTTTAATGTCTACTGCCTTGTGAGGAAATTTGTTATGTCGTATGAAAGTCATGGTCTATGTGCAATATTTCCCATTATGAAATATTTTTATATGTAAATTTTCTTGTAATATCATTCACACATTTTTATCCATAGAGAAGTGTAAGGAATCTCATTTCCTCTGAAAATGATCCTAGAAAATTCCTAATGGAATACATCCCTTCATAGGGGGAATGTTTAATTTTTTGTTTTGAAGATCGGTAAATACTAGGTGATTTTGTGAACCGACGCAATAATGTTTTTGTAACTAGCTCTTCATTGTTGTCATTGATGTCATTATTTATTTCAATATCTCGTCCAAAGTCAAGTGTAACTATGGCCTCCAGAGAAATTTCCTTCCAATTGTCATTTATGATAACCCTCTCCATGAAATAAACCATGGTTTTTCATACGAGATGCAACACTTTCATTACCATATGCAGCCGAACATGACCACATTTTTGAGGTTTTCGAACTCTTCCTAGGCCTCTACAAAGTAATTTCTATCCATATCTAGAAAATCCATCTAGCAGATGGGATGTTGAACATTCTTAAATACATCTATTACTAGCAATCTAATCAAGACGTGACAACATAGGTAATTATGCTTACCCTCTTTGACCTTGGTGCTCATCTCCATGAGAGATTATAGGAGGAATTATGGGATACATAGGAGCTCATGAATAATAAGGTTATCTTTAAATTTAAATTAAGAGAGGAGTCTCAATTTCTAGGCATACATTATGCTTAGCATGCCCTTACAAGAAATATATTTGAGAATACAGTTTGCTATGCCATCCTAAGAGTAGGGCACATTATCCCTTCTAACACCATTTTTATCCTCATTTGGTTGTTCATTAGGGATGAAGAATCCTCTTGTGGCATCGATAGCCTCTTATCTGACATCTTTTCTCTAATTTACCCCCTTAAGGAGAGCAGTGACCTTACTAATGGGATCTTCATTAATATATATCATTAATCCCTTATTTGTAGTTATTAATCCTTTTACTTTATCATTTTTCCATTTCATTGCAAATTCTAAAGAAACTTAATCATAAAAATCTATGATATTTTCAAAAAAACCCAACCATTGACAGATTTCTAGGATGATATGAGCTTAGGATTTTGATGAATTCTAGTGGTATCAGTTGTATCGCTTCCATTAAGTCCACCACCATGGCATATGAAAAGATCACTATAAGTCTCATATTTGTATACACAAGTTTAGACAAGTTTCTAGGTGGGTGTAATATTTTTGATTTACTACTATAGGATACAGAGTTTCCCATGGTAGTATAGGACACTATTTTTTGAAATTTCTTAAAAATGTGCACAACCTTCAATTAAAATTGCAAGAACAACTTAATTCTCCATAATAATACTATTAATCATGTACAAAGACAAAAATATTGATTGGCTATTCCTCTTCTAATTCATAATCGTGGCACAAAATATATGAGGACTAATAATTTCCAACAATTAAGCAAAAGGCCCGGTTCCAAATGTGGGCAAGGTGATTTCAGGAAATTTCACTTAAAATTTCAAACCAACCTCTATTAGCCTACTCATGGGTGTTTGCGAGTAATTATAGTAGTGCTCTCTATTCTTACAGCAAACCCTCTATCTCCTATAGTTGCTTGTGGTATGTTCTTGTAGCTCCGAAATTCTGAACTCTATTCCCTATATCTCCCTCCTTTATTTGTGGAAAATTCACCATCATATTCATAGCACATGTTTCCATGTGGAACATTAAATGGGAACATGTGGTGAACCTGAGTTGATGATTTTTTTAAGTGGAGATGATTTTTGGTGGTGGGCGAGGAAGGCCCAACGTGCAGAATCAAGCTGCACCACCTATGCTCATTGAAGTTTCTGTTATGCTCTTAACCTACAAAATAATACCTAGACACAGAATATGTGAAGAAAAGATACCCAGAACACAGAATATGCGAAGAAAAGATACCCAGAACACAGAATATCAATGATTTTATTATTCAAAGAGCAATGTCCACATGCCTCTTCGAGGGGGCAACCTCCAATAGAGTAGAGCTAGATTACAAAATAAGACACGATGCTCCTCACAGGGAGTCTCTATCCTTTATATATGACTCATACATGCAATACCACGGGCCAATACCATGGGTTTTATTAATACCATCTATCTAATACTACTGCCCATTTGCAACTAACTGTGGTCCCGTCATTAATTGCGAGTTAACCACTTACAAATATTAATATGGGCTTTGTTGACTCTTGACTATGACGTGGTCCCATGACATAAATAAGGGGGTTAGGGTGGGACCCTAACATGCCCTCCCCCTTAAGACTAGCCTTGTCCTCAAGGCTGAAGCTGCGGAAACTGTTGAAGAATAGTGGCTGGTTCCCAAGTTGCATCTTCCGAAGAGGTGTCTTTCCATTTGACGAGGACTTCCTTAATCATACGGCCACGCAGGTGCTTGTCTCGTGTGTCTAGAACCTGTTCGGGTTGAAGCCAGATTGACCCTTCTTCGTCTAATTCAGGTAGACTGGTTTGAACTCGGCAATTGTTCCCAATCACTTTCTTGAGGCACGATACATGGAAAACTGGATGGATTTTTGTCGTAGGTGGCAAATCCAACTTGTAAGCCACTTCTCCAATGCGCTGAAGTACTTGGTATGGTCTGTAGAATTTTGGAGAGAGCTTTTGACAACCCTTGTCTTTGAGTGAGGTTTGCTTATATGGTTGCAGCCTCAAAAAGACCTGATCCCCTTCTTGAAATTGGTGCTCTGAGCGATGTTGGTCGGCCTGTTGCTTCATGCGGTTCTGAGCTTGATGAAGATTCTCGTGAAGATGGGCGAGCATGGTTGTGCAGTGTTGTAGGAGTTGATCCACTGCTTGTACTTTGGAGCACCCCTTGAGATAAGAAGTAGGGGAAGGCAGAAGTTGACCATAGACTGCTTCATAGGGAGTCATTTTGGTGGTGGCATGATAGTTGGTGTTATACCACCATTCAACCAGAGGTAACCATTGTGCCTAAAGGTGTTGCTTTTCTGAAGTGAAACACCTAAGGTAGGTTTCTAGACATTTGTTGACGGCTTCGGTTTGACCATCTTTTTGCGGATGATATGAAGTACTGAGTTTGAGTTGAGTGCCTTGTATTCTGAAGAGTTCCTGCCAAAAATTGTTGGTGAAGATCGGTTCGCAGTCGGACACTATAGAAGTGGGCATGCCATGTAATTTGAAGATCTGATCCATGAAAGATTGAGCAACCAAAGTGGGTGTAAATGAGTGGGGTAGGGCGCAGAAATGAGCATACTTCGACAGTTGGTCCACAACCACCATGATGACTGACTTGTTCCCTGACTTTAGAAGACCTGTAATGAAATCCATAGAAACCTCCATCCAAATTAATGCCGGAATGGGTAATGGTTGTAATGTGCCTGGTGTGTTGACGGTTTCCCCTTTGTGGCGTTGACAGACATCACATTCTGCTACGAAAGTAAGGATGTCCTTTTCCATGCCTGTCCAAAAGAATGATCTTCTGGTGCGAGCATACGTCTTCTGAAAGCCCGAATGTCCTGCAATGGGAGATGAGTGCAATTCTGCCAAAATGCGACTTTTGAGGGTAGATGTTGGTGATATTACGACTCTGTCCTTGTAGCGAAGAATATCATTCTACCATGAGTAGCCCTCGCTGGAATTAGGATCTACCTGCAATTGAGAAATGAGTTGGGAGAGCCCTGGGTGCGAATACCTTTCCCTGCGAGCCTCTTCCATCCAGTCTGGAATGGGAAGGGAAATTGCGAGCAGAGTACTTTCCTCCTCAAATTGGTGCGATAATGCATCTGCTACACTGTTGTCTTTCCCTTTCTTGTAAATGATCTCATAATCATATCCCAACATTTTGGCTAACCATTTATTTTGTTGTGGGGAGGATAGGCGTTCCTCTAAAAAATATTTAAGACTGTGATGATCTGTGCAGATTTGGAAACGTCGCCCCAATAAGTAAGGTCACCAGGTCTCGACTACATCTAAGATGGCCATCATTTCCTTCTCGTAGGTATATTGGCCCAGATTCCTCCCACTGAGTTGTTGGCTTGTGAAGGCCAATGGTCACCCTTCCTGCATTAAGACCACCCCAATACCTGTACCCGAAGCATCACGTTCAATGACAAAGGATTTGGTGAAGTCAGGTAGTGCTAAGACTGGAGTGGAACACATGGCGTTTTTGAGAGCGGTAAATGCCTGTTGTGCTTCCTCGTTCCAGAAGAAGGAATTTTTCTTTAGGAGTTGAGTGAGGGGCTTTGCTATGCGGCCATAGTTGCGGACAAATTTACGATAATAGCTTGTGAGACCCAAAAATCCTCTCAAGCTCTTCAAAGTCTTAGGTTGAGGCCATTCTTGCATTGCCTGGATCTTTTTGGGGTCCACCTTGACACCTTCACGCCCCACAATGTGGCCCAAATACTCAACTTCTTCCATGCCAAACAAACACTTAGACATCTTGACAAATAATTTATGCTTGCGGAGCAGTTGCAAGAGTAGATATACATGCTGAAGATGTGCCGCCCAAGTGCCACTATAGATGAGAATGTCATCGAAGAAGACAAGGACAAATTTTCTGAGATATGGTTTGAGGATGTGATTCATAAGACTCTGAAAAGTAGAAGGGGCATTACAGAGACCAAATGGCGACCAGGAACTCATAATGTCCTTCATGAGTTCTGAAAGCCGTCTTGGGAATGTCAACTTCCTTCATGCGAATTTGGTGGTAGCCAGAGCGAAGATCCAACTTAGTGAAGAATTGAGCCCCATTGAGTTCGTCCAGCAAATCATCAACCACCGGAATGGGAAATTTATCTTTGACTGTCAACTTGTTGAGGGCCCTGAAGTCGGGACACATCCGCCACTCCCCATCTTTCTTGAGGACCATGACCACTGGGGATGAATAAGGACTAATGCTGGGACGAATGACACCTGCTTCCAACCATTCCTTGATGATTTTTTCTATTTCATTCTTTTGAGTGAAAGGATATCTGTATGGCTGCACATTTGGGGGTTGGATCCCTGGAACCAAGGTGATGCTATGATCATGTTCCCCTCGCGAGGGTGGAAGCTCATGAGGCTTGTCAAAGACCGTCCGATGGTTATTTAAAATCTGCTGCATCTCAGGATGAATTGGCAGAGACCTGGTTTCGACTACCTGGATGGCATTAAATTGAGCTACCACTCCATGATGGCCCTTTTTTAACAATTTTTCCATCCGATGCGAGCTAATGACAGGGGGGGCTCCCGCTTGGAGGCCACGGAGGGTATGTGTGGAGTTTTTCTGCTTAAAACTCATATATAACTCATAGAAATCCATTGTGATTGGCCCAAGAGTGCGGAGCCATTCAGTGCCTAGGACAATGTCGCATCCCCCCATGTGTATGGCAAACATGTGGGTTTTCAACTGATAATCCCCCATTTGAAGTTTGACATTTTCACAGTGGCTTTCACATTTCATTGTGCCCCCATCTGCAATTTGGACTTGGAAGTTAGAAACTGCCCATACAAAACAATGCGCTTCTTCGGCGATTTTTTGATGGATGAAATTATGGGTACTTCCACTATCAATCAAGACTACTAATGGGCGATGTTTAAGAAAACCCCTGATTTTGAGAGTTTGAGGGGAAGAAATTCCTGCCAACGCATTTAGCGAAATAACTGGTTCGTCACATACAATCTCCTTTTGGTTGTCTTATTCGATCGCCTCCGGTTCCTCAAGTGGTGGATCTTCCTCGGTGGAGCTGTAGTCAGTGGCATCTATTTGAAAAAACTTGGGCTCCTTGCATTTATGACCCGGGGAATATTTTTCATCACAGTAGTAACATAGTCCTTGCTTCCTTCTTTCGGCGATTTCCGCAGGTGACACCTTTTGAACCTTAAGTGTCTGAGTCGTGTTGGGAGCCTGTGGGGGACGGCCTTTAGCAGGGAAGTTGGGGCGGCTGGATTGGGCTGTTAATGAACGTTCCACCTTACGAGCTACCTGGCAAGCCTCTGTCCACGTGGGAGGGTGGTGGAGTAGAACTTGAGCTTTGATGGCTTCTTTAAGACCGCTGATAAAACATTCCATGTAGAACTCATCTGTGAGACCCTTAGTGCGGAAGGCTAAGGCTTCAAAAGCGGTAATATATTCATCCACTGTACCCGTTTGTCGGAGCTTAGTGAGACGCCCCAAAAAAGTGTCTTCCTGTTCAAAGCGATTTCGAAGAGCTTTGGTAAATTGGGCCCAATTCTGAAAAGTTCCATTGCAACACTGATGCCATTCCCCCCATTGCCATCGTTCATTGTCCAAGTACATGGTCCCCACCATAAGCTTAGTCCCCTCATCTAGGATATGATTCAATTGGAAATACTGCTCCATTTGTGCTAGCCATGCGAACGTGTGAGAACCGTCAAATTTATGCATATCCAACTTGGGAGGTCGCTGACTAGGTGGTGGGTGGGTGTGCCAGACGTGAGGAGAGTGGCTAGATTCACCCTCATGGTATTCATGGCCCTTATACGCCTCCTCATGGGCTGGCTCCTTGCCCTTCGAGAGTGCTAGTTGTACCTGGAGACTTTTTCCGCGAATCTCAGTTTGGATGGAGGTCACCTTGTCTTCAATTTTGTCCATCCTTTCATTGGCCATCGCTTGAGCGCAAGTTTCTACCATACACCAACCTAATGAAAAATTGGGACCGCCTAAAAATTTTTACTAATAAATTGAATGGTACCGCCTTGCTCATCTCGTCGTCCTGATTCTGATGGGCTAGATCACCAATAAGCGCCCCAGAAGATCTCAGACTCTTTTTTTGTTTTTTTTTTGGAAAACTCCTAACGGAGTTTTACTCCTTCTGGATCAATACTGCAGTTGCCAAATCCTCAAACTGTCAATGCTACCAAAAGTCCTACGAAAAGTATTCCCCTGTATAGGAACCCTGCACAACAACTCCGATCTGGTGGATCTGAGAGATCTGAATGGTGGAACAACTGCTGCTGTGGATCTGATGGAGCTGCAGGACTGATGTCTATTGGTGCAGCACGTCTTTGCACACACGGATCTGATGTGTGATCCCTGATAGAAAAAGGAAGTATGGTCGAGAGGAGTGTCAGGTGCTACAAATCACAATATACATAAGGGTCTGACAGTAGTACTTGGCCCAATGTTTTAGGGCTCTAACTAAGGAGGATCGACCGTACCCTTAGCCGTACAACCCGACTACCCTATCGTACGGGCGAGTAATATCTCCGAGTGCTGTTCTCGGTGTACTGTAGCCACAAGACGGCCGAAGGTTTATCTAGGGCGAGGTTTCAAGGGAGCCTAGGGGGCTTCCTATATACCCAAAGGGTACGTGGAAGACAGTCCGTGCGCGGTTGTGTCTAATGCGCTACTACTCAAAGGGGTACCCACAGGGGTTACAAGGGAGTCCAACAGACGTGACCACCTCTTGTATTTCCTGCGTGCATGCCTCCCCAAATCCGCAGGTTTATGCGCTCAATGACAGATCCCGTGGTTTAAAGACGCCGGAACACGACTCTAGCCAAAAAAAAATTTCTAAAAATTGGAGATCCCACTGAGCCCTGGAAAGTGCTCTGATACCACTTGTTATGCTCTTAACCTACAAAATAATACCCAGACATAGAATATGCGAAGAAAAGATACCCAGAACACAGAATATGCGAAGAAAAGATACCCAGAACACAGAATAGCAATGATTTTATTATTCAAAGAGCAATGTTCACATGCCTCTTCGAGGGGGCAACCTCCAATAGAGCAGAGCTCGATTAAAAAATAAGACACGATGCTCCTCGCAGGGAGTCTCTATCCTTTATATATGACTCATACATGCAATACCATGGGCCAATACCGTGGGTTATATTAATACCATCTATCTAATACTACCGCCCATTTGCAACTAACTGTGGTCCCGTCATTAATTGCGGGTTAACCACTTACAAATATTAATATGGGCTTTATTGATTCTTGACTATGACGTGATCCCATGACATAAATAAGGGGGTTAGGGTGGGACCCTAACAGTTTCTGCAACCCATCCATCATCATTAGATGAAAATGGCCACCTTTTGGAAAGATAAATTATTGTTCTCATTCATCTTCCCTCACCTATGAATATATTTATACATAATGGAGTTGTTTGCAAAACTATCAGATACTTATGCTAGTTTGGTTGGTTGTTAAAGAATTCCATTTTTTCTCAAACAATTTTTTCATTATGCTTCAAATGATTTCATAGGGTGAGTTTCCAATAGTTTCATACTTTAGTCTTACCTTTCATGGTGCTACAAAGTATTATTTGTTTGTTTGGAGGTGTTTTTTTATGATGAGATAGTGTTGTAGAAGCTGACAAGAAATACAATCGTTGGTCAGGTCTTTTTTTTTTTTTAATTTGGAGTGATTGATGTACAAATGTTGTTTCTTTTTGTTGTTAATATTTACTAAAGTTTATGGTATTCCTAAGTAATTTTCTTGATTTTCTAGAACTTGAGACTGTAGAATTATATGCCCTGCTGCAAGACTATTTTCTCTCATATAATAGTCACGAAGGTCCCCCATGCTCACAAAAATACCCTTTGTAATTAGTTAGGGGACTTAATAATTCATGGAGGAACAAATGATTTATATGGAGAGGCCTTTGGTTGTGGTTGTGGTGAAAAAATGAAGGAACTAAGCTACTAAACGGTTAGAAATGGTGAAGAGTTCAGGAGGAACTAGGATATAATGCATCTTGACGAAAGAGATAGGTTTTTAGATTGTTTTGGTGGGTTTCTCAAGTCCATATCACAAAAAATTCCTTGAGCTGTATCTTTTTGTAAAATCTAGGTCATCCGTTAGAATTAATATATGACTTTCTTGTAACAGTTCCGAAAAGGTGGAAAAAATGCATGGGAATGATTTGGTGATGGAGGTATGATGTTATGGTTAATGAAAATATGGTGGAAAATAGTATAGGGGTACCATCTAGGTCTTCTAAAAATGCCTGAGCTGATGTCTTGGGCTGAAGGAAGAAGCCTAAATTTTCAACAAGTCTTTTTGTTTTTTCTTCTATGATACCTACACATAAGTGAAGGTGAGATTAAAAAAAAAAAAAAAATCTCATTTTTCCCTTCTCTTTCATTTTATTTAAGGCCTAGTGGCTACCTCATTGAGGTTTTCATCCAGTGGGTGTACTCCTGGTGCTTTAGAAGATGTTTACACTTGTAGTTCTTATTTTTATTTCTTCTTTTAGTCATATAGGCTGCCTCATAGAGACTTTAAGCTTATGAGTCTACTAAAATTTCCTTAAAAGAAGGTTTTCACTCGACTTTATTTTCCCCTTTTTTTCCTTTTCTTTCTTCTATTCTTGCTAGCCAAGGACTAAATGAATTGGGAACTTTGATTATTTCAATGAAATTCAGTTCCCTATTTATTGAATTGGTAAATTTAACCGTATAGAGGGGCTTGTTGTACACTTTGAATACGTTACATTAACTAAAATTGGAACTTCTTCCACATCGATAGTCCTAAATTTGATTGAGTAATTATCATAGCACTTATGAACTAGATAAGGCCCCAAATATTTCGTCATGAGCTTACCCTAGAAATCCTTAAACCTAGATTCATACAAGAGGGTGCAATCACCATCTTGGAAGGTTCTGGTTTTGATGTGCTTGTCATGTCAGACATTTCTTGTAGCTAAACTACTTCAATGTGTAATAAGGAATTCATTCTAATTCATACAGTGAATTCCATTTCTACAACCTATCATCATGTGCTTTAGTTAAATCAATATCAGCATGGGTTTCTATCGCCAAGGTGTTGTACTAAAATACCATTGATAAAAAATCCTTCATACTATGGACTAACTCAAAGGGGTTAATTCTAGTGGTGGTATTTCAGGTGGTGTTGCAAGCACAAGTGTCGTTAACAAGTCTTTCTTACTAGTCCTTTTTCTTTCTATTAGTAACCTATACTTTGTCATTTTCTTCAGGGTAATTTGGAGTAGACTTTCTACGTCAAATGTTGTCTTGCTCCATTATCCCTTTAGTCATATTGAAGATGTGCTGACACCCTTGGTCTGTCACCAATTCTCCTGAAAAACCAAACTTATAAATGATATTCACCCTTAAAAACTCACCCACTTTCTAATTTGTTGCTTCTTTCACTTCCTTTAGTTCAACACACTTGGCCAGGTATTCCATGTATACAATGATGTACCTCTTTTGTCCATATAGTGGTCAATGGGACTAATGAATTCCATGCCCCACTTCTCAAATAAATCAAAATTCACCTAAGGTTCAAGGGGGATTTAATCCTTCTATGTAGGTTATCCTATCCTTTGGCATTTGTCACTTTATGAAGTATATCTTTGGGCATCCTTAGAAGGGTTGGAAAAAAAGTACATGATCACATGATTGGTAAGTTATTTTTTTGTAGCAAAATTTTCCCCATAGGGTCCGTCATGGAAAGCTAAGAGGATGTCATAAAATTCATCATCCCTCACACATCTTTGCCTAATATAATCAAGCCCCAACTTGAATATGTTTCCCCGAATCCAAGTCTAGGAGGAACTTTTGCTAACAAACCTAGTTTTCTCCTTTGAACATATGTGAGGAGGGAATTAGATAATATCTAGGAAATTGTCAATATTGATCAACCATGGAGACAAAATTGATATAGTAACAAATATTCTCGCAATGGAGTTGGTCATTTATCACATCTTCATCAACAAAAAAGGTTAGTATGGATAGAAAATTTGCAAGAACATTATCCTTTCATGGTTTCTCGACAATAGTCATGTCAAATTACTGAAAGAAAAAAAAAATCCTAATTATAAGAGAATTAACATTTATTTAATTCATTAAGTTCTTAATTGTTGCGTAGTTAGTGTGCAAGAATAATTAATAACTAGTCATGTAATGTCTCAATATGTTTAAAGAATGCACAACAACATGAAACTATTTTTAAGTTACTATACAGTTTAGTTCAGCCTTGGATATATTTTTGCTAATGAAATAAATTGCATAAGGGATTTTACCTTTGAATATTTCGAAAGCCACCCCAATCTCCCTATCCTATGCATATGTATAGATATGAAACGGAAACATCTAGTTTGGATCTCTAAGGATAGTTGTTGTCATTTGATTTTCTTTTATTCTCTCAAATGGTTGTTGACACAAATTTTTCCAACACAAATCAATTTCTTTTGTCAATAATGAATATAGAGGAGAAGAAATTTTACCAGAATCATTTATGAATCTTCGATAATATCCAGGAAGGCCTAGAAATTTTCTAACATATTTTTGTTTTTGAAAAAAAAAACATTTTTGATGACGAATAATTTGTTAGGGTCCACTTGGATTCCTTTTGAAGAGATGAAATTCCCTAAGGCTATTCCCTAATTCCCCAAAAATATGAATTCTCATGGATTAGGTAGAGGCTCATCTCTTCACTCCTTTTCAAGACCTTTTATAGGTTTGAGAGAGCCTATTGGAAATCATCCCCATAGGTTGTAAAATCGCCAACATTGATTTTCCATAGAAACATATACAAGATCAGAGAATATACTTAGCATAGTCCTTTGGAAGGTGGCAGGTGAATTATATATGATAAATTGGATAAATCCATAAGAAAAGATTATGGAAGGTCATGTGAAGGTAGACTTATCCTAATTCTCAAGACTAATCTAGATTTAGTTTCACCAACTAAATCCATCCAAAAATGAGAAGAACTGTTTCACTACAAATACATCATGAAATTGATCAATGAAAGGTAACGAAAAATGATCCCTTCTAGTGGTTTTGTTGAATTCCATGTAGTCAACACATACTCTCCATTTTCCATTTTTCTTAAGGAGAATGGCTCGGGGGGATGATCCTTCACTATCTAAGATAGGATAGATGATTTGATCATTTTTTTCAATTCATGTTTCACAATATATTTTAGTGTAGGGTTCATTCACCTTGGTGGCTAGAAAATATGTTTACAATCCTCCTTGATATATATATGGTGAGTGCACATAGAAGTGTGTACTCCTTTCATCCTCCTATAGTCCCATGCGAATGCATTAATATGTTATTTTAATATGGTGAGTAGATGGTTCTCTTGATCAATTGAGATAAAGGAGATGGTTTTCAAGGTTTTAGAGGGGCTGATTACTAATTTTTTGCATTATTGTGTTGATAAATAGAAATTAACAAATATTCCAATAAACGTTCCCAAGAACAAACATGCTTCTCTATAGATGATTCTTATTTTAAGGCATTAATATTCATCGAAACGATATATTGGTTTTGCAAAAATTTATCAATTGTATTATCTTCATCAATTTGCTTGTTGTTAATGGTGATTTCTAATGTAAATATAGAAAAGAATGATGTGAGGCAAGAGTTATATTCTTCTTCCTCTACCCATGTAAGAAAGTCATCATTAGAAAGAGGTTGAGATGGTGGATATAATAAAAGTTGTCTTCTTTATTTCCCATTGGTGATGGTCATATTCCTAGCCCTACAGTTGATGTATGCATTAGTGGTGTCTAATCGAGATCTTCCCAAGGTGAACAAATAGCGATTGAAATTGTTTTGGGGTTGAAGGACAAGGAAATCAGTGGTATACTCCAAAGAAGAAATAAATAACATTACATATCCTATTATACCTTCAACTTTTATTTTATATCCATCAAGAAGTTATATCATAATAGAGTTTTTCTTACAAATCCTTGAAGGTTAAGTTTAACCATGGTTTCCCTAGTCATGATGTTGATCGTAGTTCCCAGATCAATTATAGTGTTTGGAACTCCAATGCCATTGATGTGCATGTTGGGGTTGTTTAATCACTGTTTGATTTGACTGACCTGCAATAATTTAGTTGTCAACTAGGGTAAGGCTGCTTATTTCAAAGGTGTCTACACTATCTCTGTCGATACATAAGAGCCAAGGAAAGAAATGAAAAAAAATGTTGTTGAACAAAATTGTATAACTTAAAGCACTCATGTCGAAATTAGAAAAACATTCTATAGGAATGAAATTCAGTCATCAAACTTCATGTTTTTCTCAAAGACTAGGCACGCCACACATTATTAATAAATTGTATGAGCTAATTAACTATTACTATTCTAACCAATCCTGTATAACCACAAATAATGAATCTGAAAAAAGAAGTGCATCAATACTATACTTCATACAAAAACATTAATGAATCCACACTTAAAATAAAGGCAAACCAAATAACTAATCTACTACTATTACAATCCCTGCTAAAGAGGAGGGCCCTTCCTCCCTAGTAGGGCACATGGATGAAATGGAAAGTAGTTAAAAACTTAACACACAATCTCTATGAGCATCAACAAAAGTGTTATGTATTAAAAATGTCTAGAAATTACAAGATCAAAATGTCGATTTTGTTCCATTGTTGTTGTTCCCTTTTCATGGAACTGAACCTCTTTATAAAGTTTACAATTCCCAAAAATTAGGGAACAAATCAGCCATGAGAATCTCACGATTCTCATGTTGATCAATATTAAGAGAAGAATAGAAAGTGTTACAAACAATTTCCCAATAAAATACCAATTCAAGTTACACCATCTCCACAATCATAATTGCTGAGATCTTTTGACCGTCCATATATAATTCATGATTCTTAACAATTGTCTTTGAACAAAACAACCACAGTCTTTCGGAGTTGCGGTGTAACAACAACTCAAGGTGTAACAACAAAACTTTGGATTGTAACAGTAAGGAAGATCACATACAACAAATTCATGGCATGGTCGCAACCATCCATCCGAAAGAGAAATGTATTCAAGCACGATCATGCCACATCGCCTCGCAACCTAGACTTTAGTAATATGAGACCAGGGTATTTTGATCCAACATGACCTAATCAAAGTGGAAATTCTAACATGTGAATACATGTGGTGAAGTCGAACATGCTAGAAAGTAGCTTAATTACCATCAATGATGTGAATCATTAACAAGCGTGAAAAAAACCACCAATAATGCCAATGGATATCAAGGTACTAGTAGCACAATCCAAGGAATGTGAATAAGGAATTAAAGTCAAAACACCCATGAAATCACCCGACCAAAAGCCAATAATGTGAACTTGTCATCAAGTGTGAAGAAATTTCCATTAGGGCATGCAAGCTCTAAGGTACTGGAAGGGAGTCTCTCGGTCAACTTCCCGGATAATGAATTGAAGTCGATAGGAACTGACCTTGTCAAAGGAGGGCCATGATGCATCCCTCATCATCAACATGAGAGAAAGGGATCTAATGATTATGGATGATACATAGAATCAGGAATGAGTGTACTGTAGAAGGATAACTCTTGAACATATCAGCAACACGAATCTAGAGTTTAGCAGCTTTTGGATCCATATGATCGAAGGTCATGATGGTGTGGCAGAGATAAAATCAAAAGGAAAAACTGAATGGCCCAACCCAGGAAGGTCAATGATGAAGTGAGGATATCCCAACCCAACACGAAGTAGAAAGTGCCATGTTAAAGAGTGAACTGCCAACATAACTCATAGAATTTCCCATTTTCGCCCGCCGTTTCTGGTAGGTACCCCATTTATTTTTTATCGCAAGCTTGAAGGGGATAACATGTTCTTTTACTGTAAGTCAATCCTTCATATGAATCCGACTTAGTATGATTAATGAGCCCTAGGAAGGAGAAGCTCATGTTCGTCATGGTGACGAATCTAATGTTGGTATATGTTTTAACGAGTCTGAAAAAGGGGTAACTCAGTATCTTTTTCATGCTTAGAGAGTTTGAAAAAGAAACATAAAAGAAAACTCCAAAAGGTCCCTTTTCTTACATTTGTGTCTCTTGAGCCCAAAAAGGTAGAAAAAATACTTGAGAAAACCGCTTGACCATGTTAGCCAAGGAGTACCCTTTTCGTAAATAGTTTATCCCAACCCGAAAAAGGGGAAAACATATACTGGTTAAACGACGTTTTGCAGCCTTTAACAAGTTCAAAATGACAAGAGCTCAACAATATTTTCTTGTCTTAAGAGTCAAAAAATAACTAAAAGAAGACCCCCTATTTTTATTCTCTTTAACGAGTCAAAAAGGGAAAAATACGCTGCAATCTTTTCATTTAAGTTTTTTACAAGTTGCGAAAAGAGCTTAAACATGACTCCACCACCATCATAAGCACTCCATCACTTGTTGCAAAGGAAGCAAACACATTATCCAATTTCTAAGGTAAAAATACACAAAAAAATATTTTAAAAACCCTAAAACATCATGAGAAGTTCCTCAAAAGAGGAAAAGTAAAACATTTTTTACCATTTACCCTTTTTACTTCATTTGGAGAAATTGTTACCGATTTGTGCCATAAATATTCCAGAGCAGATTGTAGCAGATCTAGGCTGATTAATGAACCATCAATTGTAGGTAAGAGTTGAGGCCCTAAGCTTTGTTTTCATACCTTTTTTTCTTGCTTTTAACCATTTTTTCAGATTTTGTAGGGGATATTTGCAGAAAACAATTGCCCTCGGTCAGTGTGAGATCCAAGCACAAGATCGAACTGATTGAGGGTTAATACAATGGGCACTTGCATCGTTGCTGCTACTACTTTTAAAACAGTCACGCTGGCACAGAGAGATGAAAAATTATCATTTTTCGCCCAAATTAACTGCTTCAAATCCACAATTTCTCTGTCAAAGACTGATGTTGACTTGAATTCATGGTGTTTGGAGGCAAATTATGAGGAGAAAATGGTTGATTGGAAAGAATGAAGGTATGAAGTAATTGATTCATTGGCATTGGCAGATCAAAACTGTCTAGATGCTCTGAGTAATTGCAGGCTCCTCAAATTCTTCCTTACAACTGGGCCTTTGAGATCAACCTGAGTTGATACAATACTTTATTAGTTTGTGGGACATCGGGTGGGAAGTCTTTGTGATCCGTGACCAACGGCCATAGCTAGAGGCTTTAGACATTTACTTCATCACCGGACTATCTCAAAGAGGAGAGCTAGTCCAATTGTATGGGGCCAGGCACATTGGGGCAAGTGTGAACATGTTACTTGCAGAACATTGTCCAGAAATGATGAAATTAAAAAGCAACAAGGTCGATATCATGACTATTAATGACCTTGTAATAAAATTTCTCCTCTTGAACATAAACAAAGTTTATGGGACTCAGGCATTACATTAGTACAACAAGTCTAAGTTCCAGTATGCCATAGACTGCATGACACCCACTGTCTTCAACTGGGCAGAAGCCATGAAAGTGAACAAGAAGTGCCAACTATCCAAATGCAAGGAAGGAAAATTGAGGCAGTTCAGATATGGTTCTACTCTGGTGACTTTCGTTTTCAAATGGATCCCACTATTTCACTATCACTTGATAGAGGTAAACCCCCCATTTCCACAAGATCCATGGATGGTCCAATGGAGTGAATTGATGCCCAGAACTAGCGAGGGCTAGCATATGTCATACAATCCCTCCTTCTTTGCTTGGCTGAGGTGTCAACTAATTGTGGTAGAGGATTGGCCATATAGCAGTTCCATGACGATCCTAACATTCCACTCCCAGAAGGGGAGAATTTTGATGATGGAGGTAAGCAAAACAATTTTATTTTTTTGATTTTTTATTATTTTTGAAATACATGAATTCATGACACTTTTTTTTTGTAATTGCAAATGTGGGACTAGAGCAACTAGCTAAGACGTCCCAAATTTCTAGATGCATTGCTCAATAGTTTGATATTTCTCCTTATCGGGAAGGAGTTGATAATGAGGATAATATTGTGTGGAATCTTGATAACCTGACCAGAGGCATCCCAAAGTATGCCTCGATGGATGATATCCCACACCAATATCAGTGGCACACAGTGGGAGTGTCAGACCAGATCCATCGATTACTAACTCGCATAGTACGAGCAGTGATGTGCTATCATGAGCATCATGTCAAGTAGTCCATAGTTTTAGCATTTACAGTTTTGAGGCCTGCGAGCCACAGATGTACTTGGAACACATTTATTATTTTTTGGGTTTTGATGCATGACACTCAAACATTATTATTATATATATATATATATATATATGTGTGTGTGTGTGTGTGTGTGTGTGTGTGTGTGTGTGTGTGTGTGTGTGTTTTATATTTCCTGTTTATTATGATACAATGTTTTTATTTTCACATATTACGTAGATGTCTATCTAACACATAGTTTGATATTTCTCCTTATCAGGAAGGAGTCGATAATGAGGAGAATATTGTGTGGAATCTTGATAACTTGACCAGAGGCATCCCAAAGTATGCTTGGATGGATGAAATCCCACACCAATATCACCGACACACAGTGGGAATGTCAGAATAGATCCGTCGATTACTAACTCGCGTAGTATGAGCAATGATGTGCTATCATGAGAACCATGTCAAGTAGTCCATAGTTTTAGCATTTACAGTTTTGAGGCCTATGATCCATGGATGTTCTTGGAACACATTTATTATTTTTTGGGTTATGATGCATGACACTCAAATTACTATGATACAATGTTTTTATTTTCACATGTTGCATAAATCTCTATCTAACACATAATGAGATAATGCATTTGTAATGTATTCATGTCTAGGAATATGATGATATGTGATATAATCAAAATTTATTTCGAAAAGACAAATACGCAAATAGACTCTCAATATTTGAGGGTTTGTGATGCAATATTGCCCATTGAGTTGAAGAATGAAAAGTTGTGAATCAAGGTTGACAACCATTTCTCTAATGTCAAGAGCGATGGCTTCTGCCAAAAGTTTGATAATTGCGCTATATTCAACAATTTTATTAGTTGTTTGACCCAAACAAATACCTTGAAGATCAATCAGCTCACCATGAGGGTCATAAATAGCCGATGTCGTTGATGATAAATTATGGGTACTATGGCAAGCACCATTAGAGAAATCAACATGAGGGTTCACAGACATCTGCAAAACAGGTGAACAAATAATAACCAGGAAATATTCTTGAAAAATAAATCAAACCACACTGTATGAAAACAAATAACACACTTATGTACAAAGGTAACCATGCAAGATGACTCACACATAATACTTTTTGAGGTACAACCCATTGTGGGGCTTGTCCAAGGGGTTTCCCTCATAATCGATTAACTCATAGGCCCCTTTTTGCAACACATGGTTAATAATATACGGTCCATGCCACTTGGGTTCAAATTTACCTACTCCCAGCTTATCATTAGCTTGGTCATATAGCAAGACCAAATCACCCTCATAAAAAGCACGAGGAGAGACCAACTGACCGAAATGGGTTTTAACTTGCCTTTTCTAGACTTCAATGACTAAAGCAGTAAGATGGCGGGTTTCATCCAGTCATTCCAAATGCAAGAGAGACTCTTCTTGAGGCAAGGTTTCAAGCAGAAATTCGATAGCCAATTCAAGTGAGGGAATTTCACATTCAATCGGCAAGGTAGCTTTTAGACCATAGACTACTAGAAAAGTGTGAATCTAGTTGCGTCTTTAGTTAAGGTTCAGTAAGCCCACAGAGCTGAAAAAAAGCTAAGATGCCAATTTGATTTGTGCATCCCAATGGTGCGTTGAAGCATTTATTACAGCTTGAACTTGGCCATTGGCCTGAGGGTAATATGGGGTTGAGCCATTGTGACGGAAGCCTAACATAGAACTTAGCTTAGCTATCATGTAATTGCGAAAATGAGAGCCATGGTTTGTGACAATGGATTGAGGCTTTCCAAACCTAGAAATAACATGATTGAAGATAAATTGGATCGTCGTTTTATTGTCAACTAAATAAGTAGGCGTCGCTTCAGCCCATTTGGTGAAGTAATCCAGGGAATGATAATATAACCATTCCCCCCAGCCGAATGAGGGTTACATGTCATGTATCTAATACCCCATTTGGCAAAGGGACCAATGGTAATAATGGGGTGAAGGTGAGAGAGAGGGGTATGCATTTTTCGCTCATAAATCTGGCACTCATGATATTTGTAAATAGCAAGGGTACAATCCTTAAAGATAGAGGGCCAGAAATAGCCAGCGTGGAGTATGTTTTGAGAAGTAGCATAGCCAGACAGATCAACACCACATGCACCAGAATGGTAGTCATTTAAGACTCTTTCAGCCTCATCGAGATTTAAACATCGGTGAAGAACTAAATCAACACTGACGTGGCATAATTTATACCCAATGATGCAGTAAGGTTGGGATTGATGTTGAATGGATTAGTGATCATCCTTAGAAAACGCAAACCAGAAGGTATAAGTTTTGAGATACACGATGATATCACTGTACCAAGTATCGAGAGTGATAATCAGAAAGAGAGTCTCATATGGGAGCTTCTCATCAGCACTAGTAGGAAGATAAGCAGAGGGAAGAGAGAAAATCAACTCAGCAAATACAAGTGATTTCTTAGATTTGGCGGTAGTGAATACCAAATCAAATTCCTGAAGGATGAAAATCCAATTAGAATAATTACGCCCAAGTACTTGACGAGTCAAAATATGTGTCATGGGGTGACACTCAGAAATCATAGTTCTAGTGCAGAGGAGGATATAATGTCGAAAGCGCTGAATAGCTCGAACAATAGCCAAAGCTAGTTTCTTGACATGAGCATAACGAGTCTTAGTATTGAGGAGATTGTAGCTAAGGTAATAAATGACATGTTAATGACCTTCATCATCGTCTTGTACCAGCACCATAGCAATAGTGCTAGAAGTTGTCGCTAGATAAAGGAAATAATGAAAATGATAATTCAGAGGATGTAGCAAAGGAGCATTAATGAGGACAACATTTTGGTCATCAAAAGACTTTTGGGCAGTCTCATCCCAAATTAATGGAGTTCCTTACTTAAGCAAGTGAGTGAACCCTGAATCTAGCTTAGCATAGTTGGGTTCAAAGCGACAAAGAAAATTCGCTTTCCCTTCGAGACTTTGCAATTGATGCAATGAAGAGGGAGGGGGTAGATTAACAATAGCCTCAACTTTGAGAGGATCAAGATGGATGCCTTCTTTTTAAACAATAAAACCAAGGAGTCATCCAGATTCGATGCAGAAGACACACTTATGTGGATTCAATAGAATTTTATAGTGTCTACAACGAAGAAAGATCTATCAAAGATGATCGAGAAGGGCATGGCGCTTACATGAATGTGCAGGAAGATCATCCAAATAAGGTTGAACAATGTTTCTAATGTCATTGAAAGCATAGCACATCACTCTTTGAAAAGTAGCCCCACTGTTCTTAAGGCCAAAAGGGAGATTTTTATATGCAAAAGTCCCCTGTGGACAAATGAAAGTAGTCTTATCTTGATCATCCTATGCAATGTTTATTTGGTTATAACGAGAAAAACCATCCATAAAGAAAAATATCTCACTCGCAGCACAATCATCAATGATCTGGTCTATAAAAGGAGTGGGATAATTATCCTTCAGACAGGCACGATTAAGGTCACGATAATCAACACAAACTCAAATGGTGCCTTTCTTCTAGTTGCCATTATGATATTGGAGACCCAATCTATTAGAGGTATAGGGTAAATAAAACTAGCTTTGAGAAGCTTTTCAACTTCTACCTTAATATTCTCTACGTTTCTAGGGTGCACAGGACAAAGTCGTTGAAGAACGGGCTTCACATTAGGATAAGTCAGAATTTCATGCATGACTATAATTTGGTCAATTCTGGGCATTTCTTCATACGACCATGCAAAAACATATCAAAACTCTTGAAAAATACAAGTATAAAGCTTGATCTCATAAGGAGAACAAGTTACCCCAATATGAATATTTTCAACGATACCAGGCTTAACAAAAATGTCAATAGGCATCGTTTCGGTAATATTACCCATGTTCCCTTCTGACCAAAGTTTATGGGTCATGATAGGCATCTGAAGTGGTTGGGTAGGGGAATGAGAAGATAAAATGTAAATACATGTAGACATGACCGTTGGGCTAGACAAGAACAAGGAACAATGATGAGTATCATTCCAAAGTACTTCCTCTAGAGACATAATTTCCATAATACTTTCATCAGTGGGAAATGTCTCAGTTAAGGGATCAGGAGAATCTGAAGAACCAAGCCACAGGGATTGAGAATAAGAGTCAAGGAATGTACTCGAAATAATATGATCAGTGGATACCAAAGCTGAAGCTGAAACAATCTACACATAATTAATCTAAGTAGGGATTAATGTCTTGACAACATCCCATGTATCAACAAGATCAGGAGAGGAATCACCCAAGGATCAGACTTGACCGAGATCAGGTTAACTTAGGCAACATGCGGAGGTGGGAGAGGAAAAATACCCATCAAGGTAGGATTTTTAAAAATTCATGCCCCCACACTCTAATAAGGAGCACCGTATGCTTCACATAAGGAACAATGCCATCTGAGGAGGAAGAGACAAAGAAGGACAATTGGTCAACCATGACAATATTCCCTTGATGAGGAAAGTGGATCACATGGAAAAGAGAGGAGGCTACAACATGCATATCATGGGTCCAAATCCGTTCGAGTAGAAGGTTATAGTTAAGATTTGCATCAACAATAGCTACTTTGATGTTAGCTATCTTACCCTCCAAAGTAATGGAAAAAATAGGAAGGACACCGAATGGATGAGAATCATGTCCATCAAAAGCTTCCAATGTGTGAGGGGATTGGTTTAGGGTAGGAGAAAAATTTTCCTTCCAACAAGAGATAGACATGATGCAGGTAGAAGCACCTTCATCGATGATGGTCCTATGAATGGTTTTCACGTTGATGATCACCTAAATGAGAAAGGAAATCTAATGAAGTAAGCAAGGAACATGGTTTTCCAGATCAAAACAAATGAGATCAGAATCAGTTGGATCAATACTTCCAATAGCTGATAGTAATGATTTCCACTAAGTACAGCTTTGAAGGACCTCAAGAGCAGACATAACTAATGGCACTTGAGCCAAATGCTCAACAATTTTATAATTTTGAGTGGCTCGAGCATTTGGATTATATAAGGACTTTCGCAACACACCTCAAGAAGGTGGTCGAATAGTGGAATCAAGTTTAGGATACTCTATATGGAGAGGGCACGAACTTCACAAGATAGAGGAGTAAGGGGTAATTTATTTCTCTTTCCCTGCTTTCAGAGTAGGTGTTTGATAATATTTCGATTTGGTAGCGACATTTATAGGCATACTCATCATAAATATTTAGGAACCTGAGGAAGCAAAAGACTGAGGCTGGTCTACCATTTCGGTCTCATGGGATGGAAAAGGCTCTTTCAGGATAGTTGGGGTCCCTTTGAGCAAGAGAATAACTTCATATCATCAGGGATAATATTTAGCGTAGTGAACCTCCTCACAGATGAGGCACAGATACTTGGGCTTCCTATGAGAAGCATCGCCAACAAATGACTTAGGAGGGCCTTGTTTTGGGGCATCGACTTTAGCCTTGCCTTTGCCCTTATTTTTACCCTTAGAGGATTTTTCCACTGTGGTAGACTAGATAGTGTGAGCCTGAGAGGCTTTACCAGAACTAGGTGAATTTGAAGAGGGACCATTGGAACCAGTATTTGAGACCACTTTATGTTTTGAAGAAGATTTCACGGGGTTCTGAGACACAGAACCAATCACTCCATCAAGAGGTGGGGTATCCAGAGACTTCGATGCTGTTAGATCTGATGACCATCTTGGCACATTGGGTAACATATCATATAACATGAAAATTTCAGGTAGACGAGGTCTAAATACTAGGCTGACACACCCACGCATAGCTATGTCCTCGACAATTTTGTTGATGAATTATTTGATGAACCATTATGTTAATAAATGATCAACAATTTCAAATTTGATCAGGTGACATCAATGCCTCCATTAATGGATGTGGTCAGAGATATGGGTCACAGTGTCTTGCTTGAATGATGTAAGGAGATGGGTGCCAGTTTCATAGTGGACTGGCAACTTGAAATGAGTGAGAAAATCCATAGCGAGAGTATTAAATTCATTGTAGGTACTTGGAGGAAATTCAATGTACCATTTGGCTACAACAATTGTGAGAGTTTGTTGAAAAATTTGGAGATGAATGGAATCATCAACGTGTGAATTGGAGGAGCACCAGAGGTGATATGTCATCACATGGGCTTGTGGATCCTCCTTCACGTTTCCCTCAAACTTTGGACAATCTCTCAGAATCTTGGATGGAACTGGAGGCTAGTATGGTAAACGAAGAATGGGATCATTTGTGTCTAGAAACATATGGCAGCTCCATTATGCCGAAGAATGGGAATTTCATATTAAAAGGCCTTTGGGGCCTCTATGCAGGCCCGGAATGCAGAACCCATCCTTGTTGGTAAGGATTTTGTCCCCATAATCGAGGATTTTGTCCATATGGCATCTGATTTTGCCCCCACTATAGGTTACCTTTCCTCTAGGGAGGATTCTAGCCTAGGTAGCCTTGATACTGTCTAGCCATAGGTTTCTAATAAGAAACATATGAGTTAAAAGGTTGTTGAGCCCCTAGACATAAGGGTTTTGAACCTACTACCCCTAGACATAAGGGTTTTGAAACTACTTCCCTTGGACATAAGTATTTTGTACCTGTTTCCCCTGGACATAAGGATTCTCAACCTCTTGCCCCTGGACATAAGGATTCTGAACCTATTTCCCTTCGACATAAGGATTTTAAGCCTCGTGCTATAGTATTTGACCTTGACCTTGCAAAGTTCAACTCTGTTGATATGAGTAAAAGGGTTGTTGTTGCCCAGTCTAACCTTGTTGCTACAATGACTGAACTTGCTATCATAAAGGTTTTCCCTGTGGCTACATAGGTTGACCTTGCGAGGGCATAGGTTGGGATGATTGGTGAACAAATTGCATCTCCGACTGCAAAGTATGTTGCAACTGTTGTAATGGGTTGCCCCTACAGTTGTTGTCGTTGTCCTTGCTGTTGCACTGTCTTCCCTTTCTGTCGCAAGGATGGTCCTTGATACTACGAAGGTTACCCATGCTGCTGCAAACGTTGTCCTTGCTTCTACAAGGGTACTTGGACAGTTCCTAGGGTGACACCTTAAGGGTACTAAAATTTCCCCAATTCAATCTGCCCATATCCACAAGGAACGAAAAATGGACCAGGCTAAACATAATGTCCAACTTGAGGAACGTAAGGTGGATTTACCATTTCTTGTGAACCATATCAAACATAAGGAGGTTGGTATTGAACCTGAGCCACATATGGTTGCTCCTACTAGACGTTACTTGACCTAGATCGACCAATAGGGTTTGGCTGCTAGTATTTGACATTACTCAATCCAGCTATACCAACAGGGTTCGAAATGGCACCATAAGAGGGTTGGATCATTCTAACTATGTGAGTTTGTGAGCCACTCACATTGGTTGTGCCAAACATCATGGACATATTCGATTCTTGCACCTATGTGGTGACAAAGTCTATCCACTTATTGGAGGGGTTGAATAACTTACTGAGACTTGACTCAAGGCTGTCGGTTGAACCAAAAGAGTTAATTGAAATGACGAAACAAGTGGATTACAAATAGTAGGTTGCACCGTAACTGAAGTGACTACAATATTCACAATTGGTTGAGAGTTCAGGTTTTGGACAAACGGACCTGAGGTAGGAATAGCGCTAGATGACCAAATAGGGTTGTGATATAATGACGAGGAAATAGGAGTCCCTAAAACCAACTAAGATAGAGAGGTATAACCATGTCATAACTCAGGGTAAACACTGGTCGGAATGCTTCCTGTGTAAGGGAAACCTTCAAAATGGAATGGATATTCTTGTTCATCAACTATGTGAGGAGTGTGTGTAGCAAAAACCTCTGAGTGGCCCAGATAGGAGACTGGGATCTCACCTTCTGATTCCATGGGTGGAAAAAAATGATGACGGAAAACCAAATATGTTCGAGGAGATAATTCCAAAGGAATACTTGGTTGATCATACAGACTGTACGGATGCTACAGTGATATCACAACATGATCGACTAAAGGATTCAGAGGATAAGCAAATAGTCCTTGCTAACCTTCAAGAGTCGGTGGACTCTCGGGAGCCTAGACAGGATTATCCAGACATTTCAGACCAGATTCATAAGGTGACCCAATATCTTAGGGAGGAGGAGGAAGAGATGACAAAGGTTGAATACTCAGAACAATTCCAAGTTCAACACCTTGATCCTCAAGTGATTGTGGGAGTTCAAGGAGACGCTCCTGATATGATCTTTCAGATGGAGGAGAGGAAGAGGAACTAGGTGAACTTGATGGTTCGTCCACGATGACTTTATCTCAAACAACAAGATAAGAGAGATTAATTTTATGTCTTATTAAAAATGTATTAAAGGTATACTCATGATGCGGTCCAGAATAAAACTATCAGGAATGTAATGTGGTCATGGGAAACCAATTTTTTAAGACGCTGAAATAGACTAGTGCTTTTTCATGTTTTAAGAGTCGAGAAAAAGGAAAAGATGACTCTATCACTTTTGGTTTGAACGAGATTGAAAGGAAAACTGCTCGATGATCATTTAAATTTAAAGATTCAAAAAGACCAAGATGACTACTCAGAATAATCTACGAGAAAAGGATTACTAGGTAAACGTGAACTGCATAATACCCCTTGGCAAACCGAGAAGTACATGCAAGCAATCTCCTCGAATGTTGTGTTAAGTGTATCACGTTTACAAGGTGGTAGACTTAGCTTCCAATTGATAAAGGATTACAAACCTAGTTGGCTCTACCTTTATATACATGATGGTACGGGGAGCATAAGTCCATACTAGCATTTTTTAGTGTCGAAGCAAATGAAATCTGCTAGGTTTAAAGATGTTGGAACACGTCTCTAGCCTAGACATCTAGATGCGAGAGTTAAGTTTCAAATGCACCTTAGGTTAATTGAATACATTTTAAAGTTTATCTTGAAATTATGTATCATCTTTCAGGCCCTATCGATTTGATTCGAAAGAACCCTATATGCAGCGAAATGAGACAAAACCCTTTCAATTTGATGAGTGTTTACACTAATTGAGAAGTAGAGAAAACAATCAATGCAACAACCAAACAATTGAAAGAAAGATGAATTTTCACTGCTTCGCTTATGAAAATAAAATAATGAAAATTCTTTCCACTTCATATTTTTCCTATCAAATGCACTTCAACTAGTCCTTTCAACAATAAAGGAAATTCATTTCAGTTCGAACGCAAATGATGGTGCAACTCTAGCTTTCAATGATGCCACTTAATGCAACATATTGATTCAACAAACTAGAATGATGTATTTTTTCAATGGAATGATAAAATGAATCTTTCACATAAACACTTCAATGAAATTTTTTCAAAACAATCAACATCAATCATATGCAAAACATGAAAAAGAGAACTCTTTTCAAACCAATCTTATAAAGACTCAACCAAAACAAGAAAAACAATGTAATATATGCCTGAAAAGAGATGTTTAATCAAGAGAAGAGAAAACGAAACTTTTTTAAACTTCTTCAAATGAAACCAAAGCAATATAAGTACTCAAACATGAAATGCATGGAGAAGTTAACCAACAACTTGACTTGTTGAGTATACAAGAAACTGAATGGACAATGACCTAGATGCCCTAGGGAAACAAACCATCCAAAGACTCAAAGAATAAAGGCAAACAAGCTAATAGACATAAATTATGAGGGAACGACACACTGGTTAAGATTTAAGAGAAACCCTGATTTTAAACTACAGGAATTGGTGCAATTTCCTAAATGAAAACAAGTGGCAGAAGGCGGTACAACACAACTGTTCAAGAGAATATCGCATTGATCGATGTGACTATCAAAAAATAGAAAGCATTGATCGAGGGGTTAAAATAAAAAAAAATAACAGACCAAAACTATACCTGTCACTCTAAATTTCATAATCAATGTAGTGAACCAAGAAAGGCAGAGAAAACCAAAGGGAATGAGTGATATGACAAAAGTTCATACAAACCACGAAACTTAAAAAAATCAATAGAGAGGGATGGCTCCCTAGTGGAGTTTCCAATTTGTGGAGTAGGTAAATTCTCGACGTGGAAAAAGACAATCCCTCTAGCCCGAGAGAGTGGGTCTAACCACAAACAAGCAATCTAATGTAAACTTCCTTAAATTAGAATCGAATAAGAGGGCCTAACTCTTAGAACACTAATTCGCTTATTGGTGATCTCATTTCCTTGCTCCAGCTTCCTTTCATTTCTTTCCTTCAGATACCTGAAACAAACACACAAGAGACAACAAAAAACGTGATAGCATACAATTGCATTCAATCTACTTAAAAATTAAAGGAGTCTTAAGCTATCAAATTTAATATGACACTCAATGTAGGAAAAAAACCATTAGTTGTATTAATATAAACTTCAAAAGGAAATACAACTAAAACCTTTACATTGTAGGTCTCCTTCAATGAATCTGAGCTACAACACGACCACTAGCATCTCATGGTTAGCCTCAATAGTGGAAGTTTAAGTCTTCCTCCCTTTAGTTCCAAACCAAACACACTACACACCTATTCTCCCTTCACAAACATAACCAGAAGGCCAAAGCTATTGATATCTTTTTGGTTATTCAAGCTCCAAAAAAGACTAGTTCAACTTGGACGAGGAGGAGTTTATATAGCTTTTATAGAGGTGATATGGACCCTCTTATGATGGAAGAGGGCTTATCTCTTTTGGTTGTTCCATATTAATAAGGGAAAGGAACCCAAATAAACTCTCTCAGCTCTATCCGGCCCAACCTTTTACTAGATCTGTGTTCAAGAAGCTTCTAGACCTAGAAGCTTCAACTCCATTTTTTAAAACTTGCCAAAAGAGGGCTGGCACGAGTGATGAAGGGATCGCTTGTGTTGTTTGCTGCTAGGCCTAGTTCCAAACTCTGCAAATTGGCATGGGGAAGGAACTGAGCACTAGTGCTGTTCTTGAAGACTGGTTTTGAAGGAAGCTTCTTGGGAAATGATGCAAGAGGGAAATGTTGTACAGATGAAGAGGGATGTAAAGGCATTCTCTTCACGATGGAAAAGCATATGGGGTTCACTGTAGAGTTCCTCCAGGATCGAGGAATGGGGAGTAGAGGGACAACGACAAAATGTTGTGTAACCCTTGAAAGAAAAATAACCATCCTTAGTCCTTAGTTGTAGGCAACACTTGAAAGAAAAATAACCAGAAAACTTCTTGCACAATTATCTTGGTTAGCCATATCAAAAAGGCATAACTTCATTTGATATTTAACAAAATATGGAAAGATAATATGTTGAGAAAGGATTTCTCTTATAGATAGGGAAAATGGTAATTGGGACATAAATTTCATAGGTTTAGAGAGAGAGAATGATAAAAAATGTCAAAAGAGGTGTTTAAGATATGCTTAAAAAGTGCACCCAACATATCCCCCCAACTGAAGCAACTGCATGTCCTCAAAATAAATCTTCAGGTACTACGGTTGTATCACTGCAATAAATCTGTCAAGCTATAGGCACAAGCATTATCTTCGTCAACTGGTCTGTAGCTATGAGTAGCCATCAACTGATGTGGCCATGATTCATCTTCATAATCACACAATTGATAATGGGTTTGGTATTCCTCAACTGGAAGCCAAATCAAGGGATACTTAAATATAAGCCCTATCGAGAAGGTTCCCATCGATTTCATAATACGAGCATATTCTCGAATCCGCCTAACATCAACCACAAAATTAGGAAACCCAAAAGGGTCACACTCATGCAGACTTACACTACCAACCTTTGTACATTTAAGGCATCCAGTCAATGCTCGACTCTTCAACTCTGCAAAGAGAATGAGGAAACATATGATAATCCTCCTCCTGTAGATGGTTGATTGTTCCCTCATATCAGGGGTACTGAGAAACTTCCTAAATTCACACCTTAATTAAGTGGCCATGCCTAGTTATTCTCTTATTCATCAGGTTTCCTTCTCTTCATTGGTGTCAGATGAATTCATGGCCATATGTCATTCTACTTGATTTCTCATGAAAGAGATGAAGTTGTGCAACTGCAAGTCCTCCATGTAGGAGAAAATTCATACAATCATATGTAGGCAAGCGTATTGAAAAATCATAATATGTAGAGAAAGCTCACAAAATATGCTTTGATCATCGAAATCACATGCACAAAAAACATCTAAAAAGGTCCAAGTAGAATTACTCAAATAAGGTTTATTCTCTTAGACAACTTTTAGCTGAAACAAGTAAAATATTTCCCAAAGAAATATTGAATAGGATGGGGAAGGCCTTGTACTCCCTAAGAGGTTCAGAGAGAGTTTGTACAGCTTATCTTTATCATTTGTTAAGTCCTGAACTTTTTTTGTAACTGTTACACTCGTTCCTCCTTTTCCTTCTCAATTTTCTTCATTTCCCTTGTTGTCCACTCTTCCGTCAACTTCCTCTTATCCCACTGTTCTTTGAGAGTATTTACAACTTTTTGATGCTCCTCCAATGAGATGACTCCCTTTCGCAAAGAGAGGGCCAACTGCTTCCATTTCTGTCATTCTGATATCAACAAAAGTTTTTCTAAACACCATCTTGCTTCAGTATCTCATTTTCTCTCACATGCAACATCAATAGGGGTGTAACAACATCTCGAGATTCGATTTGTTCTACTTCAGCTGCTGGATTTTGTGTAACAACAACTTCATCAACAAGTTCTTGGGGATTAACTCTTATCTCTTCCTCCTGAGGGACCTTTGCCTCAACTGCTCATTCTTGTGTAAGAGAAGTATTTTCAGTAGGTTCTTGTGTCTCAGATTCTAGGTCAATCACCGTGGGATGCTTCGTTCTATCTGTTGGTTCTTGTGTAACAGGAACATTTTCAATTGGTTCTTGTGTAACAACTTCCTAGGGTTCAATTTGGGTTTCTATCGAGATGGTACTTGCAGCACCAGCTTTATACCCAACTATTTCTAAATTCTTAGAAAATGTTGTACATATAGAACTTGGTTTAGTTTCTTTTCATATATTATCAATAGTGAACACCCTCTACCAAAGTATCCAGACCCAGGACCGTTGCTTCAAATTTACTATCCTCTAATTGCTGCTTTAATTATTTATTTTCTTTATCTAATTTTTCAATTTTATGCAGTAGGGTTTGGGTCTCGTCCTTACTTGGTAAAGGAACCTCTTCAGGATAGGCCTATTCTTCTTCTTTTTTCTCCCCTGCATCCATATGATTGCTTGACATCTTTCCATATGTTGCTGGGGGCTCTAGGTGGGTGTTGACTCTAACCATCCTTTTTGTTGTCCTGCCACCTATTGGCTTTTCCAATGATCTTTTCTTGATTCTTCTTCTAGAGGATTACCCTTAATATTTAGTTGTTCTAGCTTCCTTTGGAGCATCAGCAGGGGTTTAATTTTACTTCCAGTGTGAAGTCCTCATCTTGTTCTCATAAAATCTTTCCATATCTAGCCTTGGTGTTCCAGGGCATCCATAATGAATGATTTTATAAGGTTAGGATTGGTGACACAAGTTTACGAATGCTAAGCAACCTTCATAATAGCAGACATCTGCTTGAGGTTCTCCAACAAGAAATATTGAAGGTTAACCAATTTCCTTTGTTAGAGATGGCTTAACAACAACAAATGATAATTAAACACTAATATTTCCCATCCTTCATAAGTAATGTATTTGATAATGTAAAAGGAAAAGTATCCTCATGGATGAGGAATAGACAATCGATCAATTCCCACGCCCTTATTCTCCAATTGTTCCTCCCGTTGCAGAAATTCTGCCTTGATGAAGGATCACTCATGTTCCAGCTAAACCATATTTTGTCTTCAGATTGCAATACTGATATTCTCGCAATTACTTCTTCAATGACTTCTAACATCAACCCACTAACGTCCGTATGATTCCTCTTCAAATTTCTTGGAAAATTCTAGGGCCATAGTTTCTTCGGATCCTTTGAGTCGTTCAAAGAATTCGAACCATCCCGCCTCTTTAAAAATATGCCATGCCTCAAGGAAGTTCTCGAATGCTTCTGTGGAATTGGGATCATGCCTAAAAACTACTCCTCCCATCTCTGCTTCAGAAAATATGCTCTGTGCTCTTTGTACTTTCTCTTCTGACAATTATGTGAAATGAATAATTAGTGCTTCATTGGGATAGATATTGGGGCAGTAAAAGCAAGGATGTCAGATTAGGGGATCCTACGATATGATTTATGGTCTCATTACTAATCTAGGGTCATGGAAATATGTCTTAAATGTAATTTAAATCTATAGAATGATTGACATAAAAATATGATAATGATTGCAAGATTTTCCAATGATTACAAGGTATACCACTTTAAGTTTGATTTATATTATATATTGTGAAATGATTCACCCCCCCCTGAGTTTTGATGTGACAAACTTCCTCGACCATCAGATGTAATATCATATTAATTTCCATATTTGTTAAATGAATAAAATCAATATACCTTTCGAATGACTCATCGAGGGTGATGTGGTTAAAAAGTACCAGTGACTTGATTGATTCCAGTGGCAAGATGTTGAGTAGGTCATTTATTTTGATGACAACATCCAGGTGATACCATTTATTAAGGCAAATGATTGTTCCCATTTTGTTGATGCGAATTGTTAGCTGTTACAGGTGTAACAATGGATGTAATCGCTAATGCTACTCTTTACAACAGAACTCTTATTTACACTACTTTGAAAATATTTTAAAGAAAGAAGGAAAAGAATCAAGTGTGTAAAAACATAAGATAAAATTTATGAAATAGATTATGTTTTTACAAGGAAAAAAATGTGTAACAACTTCCACATAGTAGCTTTCAACTATTACCATTATCTTCCTACACCCCTATAAGAGGTTTTCATAGACATATTTTCTATTTATATATTATTATTTTATTTTTTATTTTTTTAATTAATTTTTTGTCTTTTAAAAAAAAAAAATATTTATTTTTATATTGGTGTATCAGGCACCAACTGAATTAGTTTTCAGTTGTTACACTTATTGAGAATTAAAAGAGTGGTAGTGGAGGAGAACTTTCCCCTGCTCCTATAATTTGAAGACCAGACTCTGAGACAATGTTGACAAATGCATCCTATGAAGTTGGTTTGTGATATAACTGAAGATGATGCCCATTAGAAGGTAATGGTGTCCTAGCACCATCGATGGTGACTAAATTCATTGTCTTGTTGTCAAAGACCATATCAACTTCATAAGGACCTAACCTTGAAATCCTTGAATCATGAATCATATAGTAGAGAACAATCTCCTTTATGAAACACCTTATTTTTTATGAATTTGTCATGCCACTTAGCCCTCTGTTCCTAGATGATATTTTTTTATTGAATGGCATCCAACCTCTTCGCATCAAGTTGATTTTGCTGATTTAACTATTGTTTCTGTATTGTAGCCAAATCTAGATTCACTTGTAGTGATGTTCTCAGTGTCTTTATTTCGAACTCTATGGGAAATAAAGGATTTTTACCATACACTAATTTGTATGGTGAGAATCCCATAGTGTTCTTCCATGTAGTCCTATATGCCCACAACACTTCTGGAAGTTTATCAACCCAAGTCATTTAGTGACTCAACACAATATTGGTAAGAATTCCCTCAATAACCTTATTAACAATTTCCACTTGGCCATTTTCCTGTGGATGATAAGCTGAAGTAATCCTATGAAATATTTTGTATTTCTCAACTAGTTTCTGGATAAAATGAGATGTGAATTATGACACTCTATCTGTCAATATTTCCTGAGGAACCCCAAAGTGAACAAAAATGTCTTCAAAAAAAAGTGTAAAATAGCCTATTCTCTGGCTTTGGTTAGTGCCTTTGCTTCAACCCACTTTGTGACATAATATGTGCAGACCAAGATGTAGGAATTTTGTTGAGATGGAGGATTAATTGGCCCTAAAAAATAAAAGGACCACTTCTCAAATGGCTCTAAAACTATCCGAGCATGTAACGACATCTCATCTAACTAGAGAAATTAAGCCATTCTCTGACAGCTATCACATCCTTTCACAAATTTCTTTGTGTCCTAAAATATAGTAGGCCAATAGTACCCTATTGACCATTTCCTTTTATCTATGAATTCCCCTCATAAGGTTCTTCATGACAAGACTTAAGGATATCTAATATTTCATCCTCCCTCACAGAACACATGATATGATGATCTGATCCAATGTGATAGAGGTTTCCTTCGATCCAAGAGTATCTTGCACTTTGTTGAACAACTATTTTCTTCTTGTGTGAGGATAGGTGTTTTGGGAATCTTACTACAACAAGATAATTAGCTATGTTTGCATACCATAGTGATTTATTTGAAGAAAGAAAAAATATATATTCATCGAGAAAAGAATATTCAACAAGCATGCATTCATCACCAATATTCAACCTAGAAAGAAAATGAGCCACTACATTGTCTTCCCTAGGTTTATCTAGGATTGTTATGTAAAATTCCTGTAATAAAAATACCCAGTGTGTAACCCTACCATTAGTAACTAGTTTATTCGTTAAAAACTGAATGGAAGAGTGGTCAGTGTGTACAAACAATTGATATCCCGTAATACAATGTCGAAATTTGTTGATGGAATGCACTACAACAAGAAATTCTTTTTCTATGACCATGTAATTCAGTTTAGCTAGGGTCAAATTATTGCTTATGTAATAGCTGGAATAAGGTTCTATGTCCTACAGCTGACCCAACACAACTCCCACAGCAGTATCAAATGCATTTTTGGTTATATGAAATGATAAATTCCAGTTTGGTCCTAGCAAAATAGGGGGCTGTTGATACACACTTTTTCAATTATGTAAAGGCTTTATCACATTTCTTAGTCCAAAACAATTCCACATATTTAACAAGTAGAGAAAATAAAGGGGATGCAATTCTTGAAAAAAATTCTATGAACCTTCCATAATACCCTACATGTCCCAAAAAAATATGTACCTCCTTTTGTGTTTTGGGAATTGCAATTTTTAGAATTATCTCTATCTTAACAGGGTCTACTTTAATTCCATCAACAAAGATAAAATGTCTCAGCACAAATACTTCATTCATCATCATGTGACATTTTTTTGTACTTAAAGCAACATTAGTTTGTATGCATTCTTCTAGTACTTTTTCAAGATTAGCTAATGTTGTTTCAAAGGCTTCACCATAAAGTGTAAAGTCATCCATGAATATTTCTAAACAATCATGTAACAGATCTGAAAATATTCCCAATATCACCCTTTGGAAAGTTGTTGGTGCATTACAGAGTCCAAAAGGAAGAAATTTGTATGCAAAGGTTCTCCAAGGGTAGGTAAATGTGGTTTTATGCTGATCTTATGGGGAAATCTATATTTGATTGTAACCACTAAACCCATCTAGAAATGGAAAGAATTTTTTTCCACACAAGGTATCAAGGACCTAGTCTATGAATGGAAAAGGGAAATTTTCCTTTTGGGTGGCCTTGTTAAGTTCTCTATAGTCTGCACATACTCTCCACTTTCCATTCCTTTTAGGGACAATGAAAAGTGGGGATACCTACCCACTATCAAAAATTGTATAAATGAAGTTAGCATTTATGAAATTTTGCAATTCTTCTTTGACTACCTCCTTAAGTATTGGGTTCATATGTTGTTGTGGTTGTCTAGCAGGCTTGCAACCCCCTTTTAAATAGATATGGTGGGTACATAGGCTAAGATGAATTCCTTTCATATCTATGTAATCTCACACAAATTCCCTTTTATACTTCTGTAACAACTGTAACAACAATTTTTTTGTTCACAAGTCAGGTTTGGGTTAATGTTGGGAATGGGTTCCCCTAAGAGCTAGTTTTGAGACTAAAAACCTATATTTTTGGGTAGAAAGCCCAAATTTTGTATAAATAATGTAAAGTATTCACATTTTGTGGCCGTGGAGCATGAATATGTAAAGAGCCATTAAGGGTTGTATACCCTTGTTTTGTAAAAAGTCATGTCGGTTGTAAAGATCCACCCATGGTTCGCGGACCATGGGATTGTATAAAAAGGAGCTAAGCAAGACAATTCTAAGTAGTTTCTAGAATTCATTTCATATTTTGGTGTCATTTAAGAGATAAGAGAGAGATTCATAGTGTAGATAGAAGCTCTGTAGCTGAGTGCATAGAGGCCTAGGGTAGAAGTCCGTAGTTGAGTGCCGAGACCCCACAATTGTGTCCGCAGGGCAGATAGCATCTGTATTGGAAACTTGAATCATCAATAAAGAGATGTATTCTGAAATTAATGTGTATTTTACCTCTAGTTATTGCATGCAATTATGTTATGTTAAGTTTTGGGTTTACGTTATAATGCTAATTTGATGCACAAATATATTTGTTTCTATCTGTTATTTGAATGAAAGTAAGAATATATGTTTATGCGAAGACAATATTAATTGCATGGTAAAGTTGGTGAACACTTAAGATAATTTGGGAACTTATACAGTAACATAGTTATAGAGGCACGTAAGTTCCTGAATCATCGTTTAGGGTTGCGTGAAGGACAATTGGATACCTTCATGGAGGTTCAAGACAGAAGAGCAAGTACATCAATAAGCCCTAAAAGCTTATCAGTCTACGTGAACATAGGGATTAAGGTAGATGAACGACATCACAACCATCTCAAGGTGCGGAATCCTAGTTCCTGCATCCTCCCATACTGCTTTGGGTGAGACTTCATTCTGCACTCCGTGGACTAATTCTGAAAGGGCCAATGGTGTAGGGATTTTCTTGGCTAACTACTATTGAACCTGGGTCAGGGCCCATCAAGCCAACAAATGGTTCCATTTATGGGACCAACATTTGCATGAGAGATGTGTGATGTCACATCACTAGAATCCAAGTAAGAAAGAAATTGAAGATTGGTTGGATAGAAAAATCCACGAATTCGTGGCAAAGGAGAACAGGAACCTGCGATTGATTAAAGAGAACTGGTTGAATAGATATATTTATACAGAGATACACAAAATTTTCTTTTCTTCCTTCCCAGTTGAATTATATGAGTGGAAAACGAAGTTAGAGGATAGCCAAGGAAGGTGGAGGCTTGGTGGTCCAATTATCTAGACCCCAGAGTTAGTGTGGAGATTGGAAGCCTCTGAAGATAAGATCAATTGTGCTTTTGATCATTAACTCGATCGTATGATCGGAGGATTTGTAACTAAGTTTGAAGTCAATACTTCAGTCAGTTACAGTGAAGCAGAGTGAAGCTTTTTCAAGGCTCCACGAGGTAAGTATTTGAAGTCTTTAAATACCCAGATTAAGATGCTATTGTGTGAGAAATGGGTTATGTAGTTATCTTGATGTTTGGAGCTACGCAAAGTGGAAGAAATTACAGGAACGAAGGAAGAAAGGACCCTGAATATGACCCGCTAATTGGACCTCCTCTGAGTGACGATGAGGGAGTAGCACAAGCTTCTCCCTGGAGTGTTGTCCAACTGATAAGGTAGTCATTCCCGCAATTACCACAACCACCCACACCACCTCCATCTTCACCTCCATCGCTTACAACCTCGCGGACACCACCGCCACCTCGATCGCAGTTCAGTATGGTGAATTCAATAAAACTGCGTTTGTTCAAAGGCTTGGGAAATGGGGACCCAGACCAATTTTAGTTCATTGTGAACGTTGTGTGGGAAGCTCACGGGGTCACAGATGATCACATGAAGAAGGGAAGGTTGGTTAGTTCTTTGCAGGAGCGTGCACTAACCTGGTACATTAAGTACTCTAATGATAACCCAACAACCACATTAGCAGAGATCTAGACTACGAGGAATAAAGAATTCAATAAAACTAAGTTTGAAGCACAGTCGATTGTGGGGTTCAGATAAATCACGATGAAACAAGGTGAGATACCCCAGGAGTTGGATCAGCGACTGAAAGTGTAAGATCGAGGAGGCTAATATGAATTTGATAGATGGGCAACACTGCAAATGGTCTGTGGCTTCGCTCCTGCCTCACCTAAGGGTTGCACTATCACAACAAAAGATTACAACCCATGAAGAAGCCTTGGAGATTTCAATTAGACTACATCAGACACCGATGCAAGATTCGAATCTAGGGGTTCAACAAATTTGTGCATAGCTACAGAACCTTTGATTAGAACTACAGAGTCTGAAGAATGATAAGACAATTTGACCAGAGGCGCACAAAGAGATATGGTGCCTGAAATGCAAAAGTTAGGGGCATGACAAGGACCACTGCCCAGTCTTCACGAATTATGCTGCAGCAGGAGGACCAATACCTCTGAGGCTGAAATCTCAAGCAGGGTCAAGCACGATGCCTACGCTATGTGTGCTATATGTTAGGTAGTAGGGAAACATATCACTGATAATTTCCGTTTGCTGCAAAAGTTTTTACAGACACCGCAATATAGGTTCTACAACTTCTGTCAATCGGTCGGTCATGGCAAGTGCAATTGCCATAGTTATGAGTTGATGATGGCCAGAACACCCACCTATAGAGTTCAAATAGAAACATGGCCTCCTAATCAAGGCATTGGGATAGCGTGGACAAGGTCGAGGCGGAGGAGGAACTGGCAGAGGTCGGGGACAGGTGATTTGTTACAATTGTGGAGGACCAACACATTATGCACGGGAGTGCACCAATTTGACATGTATGTCATACCAATATTGTACTCAGTTCAATCATGAGACTGAATATTGTTGTGTGTTGCTAGCAAGGATACTAGAGAAGGGGACGTAGCTTTCACCACCGACTTAGAACCTGCAGATGATGAGGGAAAAGCCTCACAAAGAGTTTCAGAATGTAAATATAATACTGCGAAGCAGAATTGAAATGGGCAAAGATAAGGGGAAACATCCTAAAGAAAGTACGTGAGTCCACAAAACTCCAGAGAAGGAGGTTGAATTTGATCTGGAGTGTGCACGTGAAACATTTATGGAAGAAAAGAAAAGCTTCATTGAGGCCTCTACCTCATGAAGCCGGGATAAAACCACTGATGAGATGGACCATTCTATGCTTACTACCTTATTAGAGACCTGCATGAAGCTTCTACATGACAACAAGGCTGTAAAGGGATTACATGAACTAATAAATAGGTGTGTTGGGAAAGAAAATGCTCTTGGTGAACCATGCATAGTCAGAAATATTGGTAAGCATAAGGCAAGGATAGGACGTGAGATGAGACTCACCACGCAAATAGGAGGATATGAAAGGGATCAAGTCATTCTGGATCTAGGATTGGACACAAACGTTCTTCCGAAACAAAAATTGGATCAGATGGGGAGACTTGTGCTGCAGTGATCTCTGATTCAGTTAAGGATGGACAATCAATAGAAGATCATCCCCATGGGATGATTGCAGGGGGTGACTATAGATATTGAAGGCGTGAATGCATTTGCTGATTTTGAAGTAATAGAAATTGTGGATGAAAATGTTAGTTTCAGTCTTTGCAGCCTTCCTCTAGTGATCAAACATGCTCTTACAAAGTGATTTTAAGGTGTCAAGGTCAAATTTTGTCATTTCAGTGAGTCTTCAAGTAAAATTTGGTCACTAGGTATTAGGTCTATGGTTTTCTTTTACTCCTTTCAAAGTTGTCTAAATGTTGATCCGTGTCGCCATTCAGTTGAGTGTACCATCACTCAGAGGGTTTTCATCATCATGTTAGGTTCCAATGGGTCATTTTACACCTTGTTCATGCTTCAGTTGCACCTAGGTAAGGTTCATTTCCCTCTCCTAGGGTTTTGAAGGTAATTTATCTTGGATTGTCAAATCATCAACAAAACTTGTATCTTGATGTTCATGCACCTTTCCCTATCTTTAATGTACCTTATTAAACACTTCCCATCACTTATATCCCTCAAATTCCTCATTATCACACAAACCCTAGTTTCTTGCTACAATTTGACAATTTTCTAGGCTAGGCCTATGTTTTTCCTTTTTGGACCCCTTCCCCTCACTCAATATTTGAAATTCCACTTTTCCCTACTTCCTAACAACCTTCCCTACTTCCAAAAATTTTCTCAAGAATTTAGAAGCCCCTTATCCCCTTCATTTCACTTCATTTTGACAAATCCCCTGTTCCACACATCGGGATAGGTTTTACTCCAATGATGTTTTTGAGCAAGAAACGATGAATTTAGGAAACCTGAGACAGGACTTTTTCCAAAATAGGCCAAGGAAGAAAAACCTCCCTCACGTTTTACACAAGTGTCAAGGTTTCAGAGAAATTTCAAAAATATAGTTGCCTCAAGAGAATTGATGCACCACTGAAGTGACCTTGGGAAAGTCAAGATTTCTCCTAGCTTGGTTGGAAAAATGACTTACTTGATAAGTCAAATGATAATTAGACACAAATAGATTTTCAATGCACTATCATGGCCTCAATTTGGGGTTGATTAAGACCTTCAATAGTTGACTGCAACAACACTCTGCCTTGAGGCAGCCTCATTTTCCACATTTTTCCCAATCTTGAGAGATTTTACTTTTGGTAGGGCAAATGAACTCCAAATTGGAAAATTAAAATTAGGTTGGAAATTAAACTCAATAATCTTTCCAATGAGCTATCCCGCACCCAATTTGGACACCGGGAAGGCCTCCACAACTTGTCTGCAAAACATAACTACGCACTCATCCAAGGCGGCGCATAGGTCTACAAAGCCTGAAATCCATTCAAATCTTCCTCCAAAATTCCAAAATTGCAGATTCTTCATTCCAAAAGTAATTTAACACCTCCATATTGCCAATGTGTGACTTTCCATCAGTGTTTATGGTGTTTCAATAGGTTAAAAGCAAAACCCTAGTTCCTTGCAAAGTTCTGTTGACAAAATTGCCTAGGGTTTGCAAAATGTCAGTTTTGTTGTTGTATCCTCATTTTCATTTTGCTCTCACTACACTTCACTCATATCACTTTCCCTCTCCTTGTTCATTCACACTCACCTATCCCCTTATCCCTAAAACTAAAAACCGTAATACCTAATCCCACTATTCCCAAACCCTAATTTGCATCTCTAAACCCTATCACTCCCTAAAAACCCTACAGCTAACATCAAATCCTCCCCTCATCAGTCCCACTCATCCATGGATGAAAAACATAAAAGAAAACCAAGCAAGAAGCAAAGAGAAGGAAAACCAAGTTGACAACACTTGAGCAAGAAATTCAAGCTGATCGTGAATATTGGCTTGAGAGGACAAACATGCACCTAGAAAGGATGTTATAGAAGGCCAACAATGATAAAAACATGTTGAGGAACATGGCATACCACTACCTGGCGAGAAACAAGGTGTGTCAAGAGAGAATCAGGAATTTGAAAACCAAGTTGAAGAAAGCCACGAGGAAGAGAAAGGAGAAAAATAGACTCTAGATCTTGGCTGAGGCTTCCTTAGCCCAACATAGCACTTGATGAAGAACACTCAACCCAAATTTCAAGAAATTTGGGAAACTTTTTGCAATTTTGAAATTTTTGGCCTAAAAAATAGTTTTTTCTGTCCAATGCGTTGTGCGACCGACGCTACGCATTGAGTTGGCTAGGAATTTTAAACAATGGCTTGCATTTTTGGATTTATCATGGAAAAATATGAATTCCCTCACATGGCCAAGACATTTTGACAGGTTTTGAGCTTCCAAAAAGGTCAAAACACCTCAAAAATGACCTTTCTGCCCCTTTTTGGACACATAGGAAGCAGTGTTGAGAGAACTCAATTTTAGATGGGCAAATTGAGGTAAACTTTGGAAATTATACTCTTTTTGGAAAGTAGATAGGTAGACCTTTCCAACAAGCCCACTTAGAGCAAATTTGGTGCAAGGGAAGGCCTCCAAAATCAGCTACAAAAAAACACTACACATAGGGAAATCAGTGCGGCGCATTGGAGGAAATTTGCTCATTTTGGCCAAAAAAACTCTGTTTTTCGCCTAGTTTCTTCATAGTTTGACTTTTATCTTTCTAATAGTCAAACTCATGATGTAATTTAATATGACTTGATTTATTTTGATGTAATTATGCTAAATTTTCACTCATACAGGTAGATTCATCATGAAAAAGTAGTTTGCAACTAAATGAATCAGTTTCCTAGGTTTTAGAGGCATGGTGTTACACTACCTACTTTTCAGTTATTTGTTTAGATCTTGTTGAAAAAACTCCTAAACTCATGAACTCGACCCCTATAGCCTAGCATGAGTTGCTTGATGCCTATATCTAGTATTTTTTCAGTCATTGAGAAATGTTGGACTCTTGTGAATGTTTTGAGCATTCTTGTACACTATTTTCAGCAGTTTGGCCAAGGAATTGACCAGGGTTTGCAGCACTTTATGGGATTCTTGTGGCATCTTAATTTGGTATTGTGTTTCCTTCTGTAATTGTAAGTTTACATGTGTTTTATGTATGCCATTATCTCTCTTTACTTCATCTTAACTAAATCAAACAAGGATAAAAGGTAGAATACATTGAAATTGCAGTGCTTTACCTAGGGTTTGTTTAGTTATTTATGTTTTCAGCTGTTTGAAGAGGATTCTTGAGATTTTCATGCCCTATACAACTCCTCACTAGTCTAAAATCTCTCCATCTCATTCAATCTGAAGTGCTAAACCATTTTCCTACCTCGCCCCATAGAGATCTCTGCAAGACTGTGTCCATTCCCCAGACCCAAATCTGCCTTTCACAATTGAGCCAAAAAACCTTTCTTAAATTCAATCAAGCACCTATGTACACATACCTAGCCTAAAATCAGTCTTCTCAAGCTTTATTGGCCATATTTTCCTGAGATTGACAATGAGAGAGCCCTCTCCCAACCTGGTAAGGCTAGCTACTAGGTTAAGCGTGGTTTGATGTTACCCTAGATCCTGCCTTTCTCAGCCTGAGGTAGATTTAGGCCATAACAGACAGGAAAACCTACCTTCCACTCCTTGGGATTGATTAGGCTACTGAAATGAGTGGGGTGATTAGCCTGAAGAAGCGAAAGATGAAGTTCGAAAAGAAATCACTTTGCATAGTAATACCCCTGGATCCTGCAGAAGGGTCGCGCTATACTGAATCAATCTACGACTATGAAATCAGTGATGATTTGGACCATATATATAAGATAACAACACAAGATCAAGACTAGGTGAGTCCAACAGTGGACGGACACATTGCATGGTATCAAAAAATTTCCTGCAGATTAGACTCGGACAAAGAATTGGGGCGCTGGAAGAATCAGTTACATGAAGTATCTACGCTGCACTGTAATATGATGAGTAATTTGATAATATGTGTGTCATCGAAGGTAAGAAATCTTCCCTCTTATGATGGTTTGATTGATGTGGATATTTTTTTGGATACATTTGAAATGGAAGTGTCAAAGAATCATTGCTTCTAGGATTTGGATTGGGCACTGTGGGCTACGCCTGCGAGATGGTGGGGTACGCACAAAGATAGTTTTGATGATTGGTGAGAATATAGGAGGATGTTGAGAATACACTTTGGACAACTAAAATTAGGGATGACGAAAAATATGATGGAAGGGACGATCCACATGATCACTTGGTCGAATGGACTAAAGCTTATGGAGAGGATCCTCACCCTAAATGGATGCACCTATTCTGTCATACCCTAGATGTTATAGCGATGAATTGGTACTTGGAAACAGAGCTCCACCATGGCACTAAAGAATGTGACATCCTACGCTAGGGGTTTATAATGATGTTTAACTTTGAATATGGGTTTGACTGTATTGATGAAGTGCTACAAGAGGTTAGAGCATCAATCTTTAGGATACCGCTAGATCCTTTGGACCTAATTCAACCTTATTGGACTACTCAGCTGAGCCACGCACTGGAATGCTATAATGTGACTGTTGAAGAAGAATACGAGGATCCCAAAAAGATTAATATTCTGGAGACTGAGGATCACCGTGACATTGAAGGACTGCAGATAGAGAATCCACACATAATTGTGCCACTGAAAACTAGACATGTAAACATTGGCATAGAGGCAGAGCCAAAATTTGTGAAGATTGGAGACTATTAGGATGACACGATAATAGATAAGGTCATTGAATTTCTCTACAAATACCAGGATTTGTTACCCACAAAGTTTTTAGACTTAAAAGGGATGATAGGGGACCTGGGAATTATGAAGATCATATTAAAACCTGGCGCGAAGCTAGTAAAGCAAAGGCCTTATCATCTCAATTTGAAGTATAAGGAGAAGGTATGCTTAGAGTTAGATGAGATGCTCGTTGTAGGCATTATTGAACCAGTAGAACAATTTGATTGGGTGAGCCCTATGGTAGTACATGAAAAGAATCAAAAGGACGAAATAACGATATGCATAGATCTCAGAAAGATGAATGACCCTTGTGTGCTTGATGCTTTCTTGACTCCATTTACTGATGAAGTACTAGACAATGTAGGTGGCCAAGAAGCATACTATTTCACTGATGGGTTCTTTGGGTACCATCATATGAAAATTATGCTTGAAGATAGAAGAAAGATGACCTTCATGACTGAATGGGGATGCTTTCAGTATACTGTAGTGCCTTTTAGGTTAAAGAATGCACCTACAATTTTTTCACGCGTAGTCATTGCGGCATTCAATGACTTCATTCAGAAATTTCTAGAGGTATACTTTGACAATTGGATAGTGTTTGTATTGGTAAAGAGCCATGTGGCAAGTCTGTGCTTCATGCTAGATACATGTCGAAGATATCAGATCGCACTCAATCTGAAGAAATTCTTGTTTTGTGTTCCTTTTGGGGTCTTACTAGGTCACGTGGTATGCAGACAAGGATTAATGGTCAACCCCATGGAGATTGTGGTGATAATTAATTTGGAGGTGCCAAGAAGTCTGAAACAGTTGCATGTAACACTGGGACATATCGGGTGCTATAGTAAGATCATCAAGAACTATGCCCATATCACCGTGCCTACAGAAAAACTGTTGAAGAAGGATTTCACATTCTACAGGAATGATGAATGTCAGAAGTGCTTGGATGTGTTGAAGGAGAAAATGGTCACCGTGCCAATCCTAGTCTTCTTGGATTGGAAGAAGGAATTTCATGTACATGAAGAAGCATCATGTATTGTGCTAGGAGCAGTACTGACACAGGCCAGTGAGGGAGAATTGGATGATCCTATAGATGTTGTGAGCAGGAAGTTGTCCAAGGCTGAGAAGTACTATTCCACCACAGAGCACAAAGGATTAGCCATGGTGTATGCACTATTTGATGGGGCAAACATTTTAAGATGTATACAGATCATTCCATGTTGAAGTACCTGGTCAATAAGCTTATGTTGGGGGCTAAGATCTATAGATGGTTGTTGTTGTTCCAAGAGTATGATTTTGAAGTCATTGTGAAACCTGGACAGTTGAATGGGGGACAATATCATTTGTTATTTATTGAAACTGGAGAGGAGCCCAGTAATTTAGAGGAAGGACCGCCTAACGTGCAACTCTTTGTAGTGCACATCACGAATAGTCACTTTGAAGATATCATAAACTTCCTGAAGACGAGAACTACTCCAAAAGGATATAGAAGTCAGCAGAAGAAGGAATTAGTGATGCGTGCAGCATAATTTTTTGTCATTGCAGGGCGCTTGTACAAAATGGGATCTGACGAAATCTTGTGACATTATGTGACAGAGTTTGAAAGAACTAGTATCCTTGCTGATGCTCATGGGGGAGCTACAGGAGGAAATTAAATAGGAAAAGTGACATTGCAAAATATTCTATGTGATGGGTTGTGGTTGCCAACCCTTCATAAGGATTCGAAATCATATTTTAGGGTAAGTGATGTATTTCAAATAACTGGCAGGCCATCGTGGAGGGATGAGTTTCCTCTAAACCCACAAGTGATGTTACAACCTTTCGAGAAACGGGAAATAGATTTTGTGGGATTGATTTAGCCTCAAGCAAAGAAGACGATTGCATAGTACATCATCACTGTGACTGAGTACTTGACCAAATGGGTGGAGGCATAGCTAGTGAAGGATTGCGCAGGCACGACAACAACAAATTTTGTTTCTGAATATGCGTTGATGAGATTTGGTTGTCCAAATATTTTGATGAGTGATCGCGGTACACACTTTATTAATGAAACAATGAGCGCAAGATGGAGGAATTTCAAGTGTATCATCAGAAAGGTATGCCTTATCACCTATAGGCTAATGGGACAATGGAAGCGCTCCATAAGATACTAGAGAGCGTGCTTAAATTTTTTTGCAATGCTTAGCGAAAAGATTGGGATGTGTGCATACTCGCGGTACTATTGGCTTATAGAATGACTTGCTAGAAGCTGACTGGACAAATGCCTTTCAGACTCGTATATGGCATTGAATCTGTGATGCCGATGGAATACATTGTGCCTAGTCTTCACATAGCAGCATTCACAGGAATGACAGATCGTGGAGCCCTGGAAGAGAGGCTTGTGTAGCTAGCAGAGCTTGAGGAGGACAGGTTTCCAGCTGGATTTCATCAATAGGTTCAAAAGGAGCACGAAAAGGTATGGCACAATCGACACAAAAAAATCCACACCTTCAGGGTAAATGATCTAGTTTTGTTGTATCACAGCAAGTTTGATAAATTTTGAGGGAAATTTAGGATGCATTAGATGGGACCCTATGTCATCAAGGAAATTACTGATGGTGGAGCAGTTCAGTTGGTAAAATTGAATGGAGAGCTCTTCCCAGGGAAGGTGAATGGTAGCCAATTGAGCCATACACCAGTGACCTGGCTAGGTGACTATATGAGGGAAGAACAGTCTTAGTGCTCCAGGTAGCTGAAAGGAGGCGTGGAACTATAAACTACACTGCCGAGTTTGAGGAGCTACGCAATGAGAGAACTTCGTGGAACGAAGGGATGTCACAAGGTCCAAAACAGAGCATAGAGAGTTGCACTACCAAGGGAGCAACCACACAGGGTAGCCAGAAAGTGATTTTTAAAGTCACTATTCATGATTTGATGATTTAAAAATGGCCAAATGGAGTGGGGGGGAAACTTAAGTCAGAATTTATGGGAAAGATATTTTAAAATTAGCCTCAATGTAGCATTAATGAACTGATTTTGGGGGGAATGGTTGGATTTGGATTTGAATATTCCTATAAAATATAGGTGGCTGCCCAGCAAAAAGGATATGGCATTTTGAGAATTGAGGTATTGAGCTCTCAGGTGCACATGGACCATGAGAACTTTGAGGCTTTGACAGCGAGTTCAACATTTGAGAGATTGCCAAAGGATATGCAGGACTTTCTGACAAGCATCATGTTGGTGCCTGCAGAAACCATGAGTGTTGGAGAGGTAATGGAAGAAGAGGGAGTTTCCCCAGACGTTGCTCCTACAGAAATACCCGCTGATGTACCTAAGTCACCATGGTCGCCTATGCTGAGGCCTACCCCGACCAAGGAGGGGCTGAAGGGAAAGAAAGGAAAGCAGGTTGTGACACTGCAGCCGGTGCACGCATCACCTAGAAAGCACCCACAGAAGGACAAACCCACCGTGCAGGAGAAGGGCAAGGTGGTTAACCTAGAGGCAGAAGAAGAGGTCAAAGACATTCCAATGGATGATGAGGACATTGCAGAGGCCATCAAAGATGTATTTCAGAGGCTAGCAAAGCTGCAAGAGGCCAAGGCATTGAAAGAGTAGTTTGATGTAGCTCATCACAAGGAAGCAGTGCTGAAGGCTCACTTAAAGCCTTCATTGGATAAGGCCTATTTGATTATGGACACTATTGAAGGCTGGTTGATTAGTCTATAGGAGACTCAATAGAAGCTACAAGCTGATAGCGCAAGGCCAGCGACAGAGCAATTGGTCGACAAGATGAAGTAGGCATCAACGCAGTGCACCACTGAGGTAGCAGTTATCTAGATCGAGATGGGAGGTATTCACAACAAGATCTTTGTGCCAAAAGAATGAGTCAAGGGTGAGTCACCATGTTTGTGTTGGGCACCTATTGGGAATGATCTCCCCTAAGAACCAGTTTTGGGGCTAAAAGCCCATGTTTTGGGGCAGAAATCCAAAGTTTTGTATAAAGAATGTAAAGTCTTTGCATTTTGTGGTTGTGGAGCGTGAATATGTAAAGAGTCATTAAGGGTTGTCTGCCCTTGTTTTGTAAAAGGTCATGTCAGCTATAAAGATCCACCCATGGTCCATGAACCATGGGATTGTATAAAAAGGAGCTAAGTAAGACAATTCTAAGTAGTTTTTAGAAATCATTTTGTAGTTTGGTACCATTGAAGAGCTAAGAGTAAGAGTCTTAGCACAGGTAGAGGCTTTCCAGTTGAGTGTGCAGAGGCATAGGGTAGAAGTCCGCAGCTGCGTACGTGAACCTCTACAGCTGTGTGCACAGAGTGGATAGAGTCTGTATTAGAAACCTGAATCATCAATAAAAGAGAAGTATTCTGAAATTAATGTGTATTTTACCTCTAGTTATTGCATGAGATTATATTATGTTAAGTTCTAGGTTTATGTTATAATGTTAATCTGATGCGGGAATATATTTATTTCTATCTCTTATTTGAATGCAAGTAAGAATAAATGTTTACGCGAAGACAATCTTAATTGCATTGTAAAGTTGGTGAACCCTTAAGGTAATTCAGGAGCTTATACAATAACATAGTTACAGAGGTGCGTAAGTTCTTGAATAATCATTTAGGGTTGCACGAAGGATAGTTAGATACCTTTGTGGAGTTTTAGAAATACGGAAGAGAAATTACATCGATAAGCCCTAAAGGCTTATCGATCTATGCAAAGGTAGAGATTAAGGTAGACGACCGACATCACAACCATCTCAGGGTGCAAAAACATGGTTCCTGCATCCCCCCATAGTGCTTTAGGTGAGACTTCTGTCCGCGCTCAACATACTGATGCCGAGAGGGCCAGTAGTGTAGGGATTTGCTTGGCTAACTAATGCTAAACTTGGGTTAGGGCCCATCTAGCCAACATTTAACATTCTAATGTTTACTTGGTTCTATTTCAACCAAGTTACTCTTGATGGTCATAGTGGCATTAATATGTTTGAAGCTCAGATCCTCCACAACCTTTTCCTCCCCTAAGTCCTCAATAGAAGTAACATAAATAGGATTACTGATAAAACCATTTATAATATCATCACCAGTCTCATCCTTAATGTAGCGGGCTTTACCGATGGTAAGAAGTGGCTGAGAGTTATCTGATTTGGATTCGAACTCATCCCAAAAGGGTTTTCCCAACTCCCTACTTGGCTTTGCAAAGGCTTTAAGGCTGATTTTTTTCATAGCCTGGCCATATGAAATCATCATACAGCCTAACCTACAACCTCTAAATGAATCCACAATGGCCAACTAGGGTCTTCCCAAGATCGAGGGAGGACCCCTTGAATTTGATTTGGGTTGCAAGATAATAAAATCTATTGGATATCTCCAGGAATCCACTATAATAACTATGTATTCTAATGCCACTTTTGGTGTAACATGAGATCTATCTGCTAATTCAAGTATGGTAGGTGTTTGTTTTATCCTATGCAAACCTAGGATGGTAAAGAATTCTTTAGTCATTATGTTAATTGCTGCCCCTAAATCAATTAGTGTATCTGGGATGGTCTTCTCATCAATGTAAACAGTAACTGTAGGATTTCCTCAATCATTATATTTAGTCAACAAAGAATGACCAGTCATTAATTCTGATAATTTCCCCATCACGTGGACAGTGACACGACCTTTAGTCTCTCTTGCAGGTTACTTAACACACAGGTCCCTTACTATTTCCACATAGATAGGAATGTCCTTAATATCTTGCATCAAGGGAATCTTGATGTGTATATTTTTCAACTCTTTGAGAAAATCGGGGTTAGGTTGTGAATTCATCCTAGTTTATGATAATCTTTGCAAATATGGAGGGACCTTCGTTACTGTAACAACTAGGTGAGATGATACAGATGTACCAACATTATTCGGGTTAAATTTTATAGGTGAATCATCATCACCTTCACCTACTGTAGTAGTCTCATGAGAGTCTGCAAGACCATCCATAGGAGATGCACATTCTTCCTCAGTGATACTAGGAGAGGTTTTACTACATTTCCCGATTGTAGATGGATTTCAATACATTAAGTAAGAGTAATGTAGTAAGTTTGGAAGGAAGCAGGAGCTTCTAAAGACTAGACTACCTTATTATTTAGGTTATGATTAGGTTGTACAGGTAGTTGGGGTTGTATTGGAGGTGTACCAACAGGGATTGAGAGAGGTGGGAACTACAATTATTGTTGTATTGGTAACTCAGAAGGGGCTGGACCTAAAGAATTTCCTCTCTAATTTTGGGGGCAAGAGTATGACTGAGATGGAGGGTATTGAAAAGGTGGAGAGGGAGAACACTGGTTCCATCGTGAGGAAAACTAAGCTGGAGGAGGAGAGGAATATTCCCATGGAAATTTATATCCATTATATACATTATTCCATGGATTAAAATAAAAATCTTGAGACATACCTGGTGGTTGTGGCTACTAAGGCTTCCTGGACCCAATGAAGTAGGATGACTAAACTTCCTCACGTGATTACTTGAGCACTTCTTTTATTCTAGGAAGCTCTAGACAATAGCCTGTAGAATTCTCCAAATAAAAAATTCCACGCAAGGTTATGTTGTTGACTTTAAAATCCCACAAGGAATGTTTATCCTTACATTTCGGTCAGAATATGGCAAAAGATTTCTTGGCTTCATCTTGTACCTTTTTTACCTATGCAATTTTTAGTTGGGCCAATAAGGTACTAAGGAGGTTAGTCTTTATATTCTCGAACAAGTTCCCCATCTCAATTCTGGTCACCCCTCCATTTGCAGATTTTTGTATTCGAACAGAGGCATCATGTGTCATGCTTCTTCCTCGTGATGATCCTCTTGAGCATCTTACGCAGATTTTTACTATATCCTCAAATGATTCTTGAGATATATCTCCCTTGTCAAGTAGATTCAATGTATCTCAGAAATCATCTCTCATTCACTATATGAATATAGTTTTTAGGATTTCTGGATCCAAATCACTATGTTTAGATCTATGTAGATTATAGTAGAATCTCTCCACGTAATCCTTCAAGTTTCTTCTTCTTTTTGTGTCATCGTGAATATTTCTTCCCTCAAGTCCTTGGTCCAATAGTAGTCCTGATATTTTGTCAGAATGGTAGTTTCCATATCTCCCCATGTCTGAATAGTAGCAGAGCCCAGTCCCATGAACCATATTAATGCTACTCCCTTTTGAGTAGCAGGGAAAAATTTCAGCTTCTGAGAATTTGAACTATAATCATAACTCCTACAGAAGACATCAAATTCAAACAAGAATATATCAGGTTCATCTACAATCATTCCTTAAAAGGATGGAAGAGATGATAAGGGAATGTTTTTCAAGGGAGATTTGCGCCTTATATCACCTATTGGGAATTCAAGGGTGGTAACAATGGCATCAGTCCTAATATTGTTATTATTATTTTCGTTATTATCTCCCATTGTAGATTCCCCTATTCCTTTCTTTTATCAGTCCTCTCCCAAAGATCGTTTAGGTGAGTGTCTTGTGGATGAAGATTCTTTCGATGATTGTATAGGTTGCTCTAGGGCTGCTTGTTTCATGGAACTTCCTGAATATGGGTATTGATAAGTAAAAGAATGTTGTTCTAATTCTGGCTTTTGGTGCCCCCCACTGGTTTCCTCTTGGCCTTCAGATCCAAATTTATTGTCACTAGTTTCTCCCTGTGGTTCTCAAATTAAATCTACAGTTTTGGAAGTATGTACACTAGTTTTAGTGTGATGAGGTCCTAAGACAAAGGAACCAGATGCTTCTAACCTTAATATGGAAGTAACAACTTTATGTGGTCCTATTTTTCTTGTATCCCTCTATGAATTTGATTGTTCTCTCTCTAATTTTGAAACTAATTCCTGAATGAATGCTTTCCTCCCTAAATCTATGCTTTTCTTGTTCCTTTTATGACCCATTTTTCCTATAGGTATATTAGAGTTATTATGTTTCATGTCTCTTATGTTCATACACTCTACACATGGATCCTATGTGTAATTATTTCACACTCTAAGTGCCTGATTTGTTAGAGTAGTGAGCCCGCTCAAGTATGTTAGAGCAATGCACAAGTTCTTACCTCTCATCTTACCACCCAATGACTATAAGACTGAGGAAACTTCTTAAAAAGGAAATTCGAAAGTTAACACACCATAAGTGTTCTTACGATCACATTGGTGAAACTACTCAAGTATGTTAGAGCGATGCACAGGCTCTTACCTCTCGTCTTACAACCCAACACCTGTGCACTAGAAACACTATAGTAATAAAACACATTGGCTGACTATATCGTCAACTACCTTCCCCGATAATGGCACCAAAATGTTGGGCTAGATTAATCACCTTTTGATTTTACTGAACCACAATCATTTAGTTGTGAACCAGGGTAAGTTTGTTTATTTCAAAGGTGTTTGCACTATATGTGTCGATACATAACATCCAGCGAAAGAAATGAAAGAAAATGTGGTTGAATACAATTGCATAACTTAAAGCACTCATGCAAAAATTAGAAATACATTCTACAAGAATGAAATTAACTCATCACACTTCATGTTTTTCTCAATGAACATGTGCATCACACATCATTAATAAAGATGTATCTGCTAATTAAATATTATAGTTCTAACCAATCCTATGTAAAAACATATAATCAACCTAAAAAAGGAAGTGCTTAAGTGCTATAATTCATACAAAAAAATTTATGAATCCACACTTAAAATAAATACAATCCAAACAAGTAATCTACTACTACTGCAATCCCTGCTAAAGAGGAGGGCCCTTCCTCCCTAGCAAGGCACAAGGATGAAATGGAAACTAGTTAAAAACGCAACACGAGATCTGTATGAACATCACTAGTAGTGTTTTGTATTAAAAAGGACTCGAAATTACAAGATCAAAATGTCGAAGATGTTCCTCTTTTTTCATTCCCTTTTCATGGAACCGAACCTTTTTATAAATTTTATAACCCCAAAAAATTAGGGAACAAATCGGTCATGAGAATCTCACGATTCTCATCCTGATCAATTTGAAGAGAAGAATAGAAAGTGTTACAAATAGTTTCCAAACAAAATACCAATACAAGTTACACCATGTCCACAATCATAACCACTGAGATCCTTTCACTGTCGATAGATAATACATGATTCTTGACAAATTTCTTTGAAGACAACAACCATGGCCTCTGGCGGTTGCGGTATAACAATAAAACTTCAGATTATGAAAACAAATCCTTGAAGTGTAACATCGAGTAACAACAAAAGCTACTCATCCTTACTCCTTAGTTGTAGGTCACACCTGAAATAAAAATAATCATAAAACTTCTTACACAATTACCTTGGTTAGCCATCTCAAATATACATCACTTCATTTGATATTTAACGAAAGATGGAAAAATAATATCTTGAGAAATGATTTCTATTATAACTAGGGAAAATGGTAATTGGGACATAAAATTCATAGGTTTAGAGAGATATAATGATTAAAAAAAATGGTGAAAGAGGTGTGTAAGATATGCTTAAAAACTGCACCTAATAGTGCACATCTACTACTCGGATCCTCTAAGGATCTAAGTACTTTGGTATGATTACTCTACGAAGAATAAGATCAACTAGCTTCTCTATGATATTTATTGTAGGGGCATCATTTTTATTTCTCCTAGGCCTCTGAAGAAATTTATCTTTAATGAACATCTTATAGATAGGAAAATCTTTGATGGCTTGAAGGAGAGAAATTTTGACATACAAAATTTTCAATTCTCCTAGAAGTTCAACTTCTTCTTGGGTTTTTGCTTTGCGGGTTTTCAAACTCTCAAGATAGAGAGGTTTTCATTGGGTGACTTGAGGTACAGGTTCTTCCTTCTTCTTATCTAGATATTCAATTCAAGGAGGTGGATGAACATATAGAAGGATCCTCCCAAACCTAATTTAGATTTCCTAGATTTCTACAACATAAGTTTGATAAGTTGTTTCTCCATTGTATACTAGTTGGGATTCGTATCTGGCTGGGAAGGAAATTTTGGTTTCTTTGTAGGAATTATTTTGAGTGCTTGATATTGCTAAAGAGGATGCATCAGATTAGGTAGTTGGTACACCTAAGGCCTCCATCCTATTACCCCATTGATGAGGTTAAGTAGGATATGGTTCGAAGGGAGGAGTATTATTTTTACGAGGATATGGCCAAGGAGTTGGAATATGTGAAGATGAAGGTTTAGGAGGACACCATGGTTGATAATGAGAATTATAATTAGCATTAAAAGGTGAGGGTTTGTTCATACATTGTCGGAACTACCTAGGGGCTTACGAAATCTTTTGGTTGACAAAGAATAGGTGTTCCATGCTCCATTTTGCTCCCTAGTATACAACCTTTAGACCTGGAAAATATGGAAAATTAGAAGTGGAATGATTCTCCTCACATCCAAATCATATTTCTATGACATTAAAAGGATATGCATTCCTAGGATATTTTTTGGTGCGTTAAGGGAAGAATATGCATAATTCCTTTTCCTCTTCCTTGTGATTTCTGTATATCTATAAGGTGTGTAGTTGCATTGAAAATGTATGCAATATTTAGTCTTTGTGTCCTCTGTCATGCCTCTTATATAATTTCTAGTAATCATGGAGGAGGAAGGACATACTAAGCCTTTATTTGATCAACCTCTTTTTCTAGTATCCCTTAAATTGTTTTTTAATAACTTTATATATCATCATAAGTGAGATGGTATGTGTCTCAATTTTCCAATAGGTTGAGTGTTTCCATTAGTTATTCCATAAATCCTTGTAGTATGACTAGCTTCAAGGAGTTGAGATCTAAGGTGCAATTATGCACCCTTTTGTATCTCATTTGGAATATTTCCTCAAAATCTTCTGTAGAATAATTTTCTCCTTGCACCATTCTGAACATATCAATATAGTATCTCTTTCTCTACAATAATCTTGGTAGTTATTATTGAAGGCTTGTCAAATTTTTCACATGTGGTGATGTTGTTTCCTTCTAGGTTCAGAAACCATCAAAGGCATACATATTTAAGAGTGGAAGGGATCAATTTGAGCTTACATTCATTAGTTGTATAATCATGTGTCCTGCATACTAAAGAAAACTCAAACATGAAGGTGTCATGATATTATGTGATAAAACCATCGAAGTGTGGAAGGAAAGATGGATTAATGTCTTCCATTTTAGCATCTCCATCTATCTATCTAATGGGAATAAATAAGAACACTAATGGTTGTCTATATTCACCAAGAGTGTTGGTGGGGCGTGAAGGTGTTTCTCCTTCAAAAAACTTCTAATGATCCTTTCTTGTTCACTAAAAAGGGCCTCAAATATCCATGTAGATAGAGAAGGAAGCTAATAATCAACCAAGAGAGGCTAAATGCTAGTGGAAGTGGTTGTTTACGATAATAATTTTCCTATTTTGTCCGTAATTCTATGAGGAATAAAATATAGAAATGTGTTTTCTTTTAATATATTTTTTTTAAAAGAATATGATAATGAATGTTACATTTTTGTAGGTGATGAAATGAAATAAATAATAGATAACCTAAGGAAAAATATGGTACATAGTTTGGCATTTTCCCTGCAATGGTGAAAAAAGGTGATGATCCTTGGTATTGTAGCAACAATATTGAAGCTCCCAATGCCCTAAACATTAATTATCTTCCTAGGGTTTGTACAAACTCAAGAGGGGCCAATACTATATGTGTAGAAGGAATCATCTCTCCCTTTTGTTGACTTTTATGTAGGTGGAAGCATTGAAACAGAATCTATATGTACATTGACAAATCTAAGTATTCTTTACTACAAGAAAATTGAAATTATAGGAAATGGCTTGTCAGGTGAAAGATAGCACACAAAGCTAGGCTATTTGCAATAAGGAAGGAAAATTACTTTATCTGTAATGAAATGAAAGCACAATTATTATATTCTGCAAGGAAAGAAAACACACTACTAAAAAAATATTGCAAGCAGTAAAACATAATTTAGAACCATGTAAGCCTCCAAATCCCATAATCATATAAGTTTTTTCGTTTATGGAGGTCGTTACCATTTGTGTAGTGCAAGTATTGTGTCCAACGCTTTTGTAGAAAAGAAGAAGTTTCTACAACAATTCAAATAAAGGAATATGCATACTCTCTATAGATCTAAATTTCATTCTCATGGTTCCAACAAAATTTTAATATATTAGAAGAAAATCATGAGTTGGGTGAAATTATGATAAATTTGAGGAGGTATAAAACCACAGGAGGAGTTCTTGTTTTGCTACAAGAGATCATCTAGAGAGTAGGCAAAAATTCTAGATGCAAGGTTGGAGGGAAATGAAGCTAAGGAGAAGATTTAAAATGATGAAGTACACATGTCCAATGCATCACATGAGATTGTGGTATGGTTAATCTATAAAAGTGTAGGGTTGTAGGGATTTTTGTAGTTTGAAAATAGAGTACAGGATAGGAAACAACAACGAGTGGATGATCTCTGACAGAAAAAATGGAACTAAATGAAAAATAAGAATGCTAATTGAGAAATACGACCACTACAAATATAATCATGAAATTTTGATATAATATGCAAGAAAATATTGTTCATTAACTACCTAAATAAACATGCATAAAAGTAATATTAATAAATAAATTACATATATAGATAAATACATGATAGAAATATACAAGAAGGATCTAGAGCACCTATGGTAGGCCTTAAACAAAGGAAGATTATAACCCCTAAGAGAAATTTAGTCTAAGAATTGAGATCAAATATCACTTCAATTGACAAAAAAGTTGCTTGCACATGAAAAAAAACATAACTTTATTGGAGTCTAAACGTATACTATTCTTCAGATGCTTTGTTATGATATTGTTGCACTCCTACTTGTTTTATTGGGATATTTGATTCTCTTATCTATACAACATGGGTAGGGGCTTGATTCCCTGATGGGAGGATTGATTTACCTCCTAGAAAAGATGGAAACTTAGCAGTAGAATTGTTCTTCTCAGATACAAAACATATTTTGATGTCATTGAAAGTACATTCATTCCTAGGATAACTTTTAGTGCATTAAGGGCAGAATATGCGTAATGCATTTTCTTCTTCCTCACGCTTTCTCTTGATCTATAAGGTGTCTATCTGCATATAAAATGTATGTAAGATTTCATTCTTCATGTCCACTATCATGCCTCCTGTATCATTTATAATGATCATGGAGGAGGAAGAAAGACTTACCGAACCTTTATTTGCTCCACCTCGTTTTCTAGTACCCTTTAAATTATTTTTGAATACCTTTTTATATAATCATAAGTGAGATGGTATATGTCTCCACTAGTCAATAGGTTGTGTGTTTCCATTAGTTCTTCCACAAATCCTTTTACTATGACTATCTTCTAGGATTCTAGATCCAAGGTGCAATTATGTGCCCTTTTGTACCTCAATTGAAATATTTCCCTTCTAAACATCTCATCTATGGTATCCCTTGCTCTGTAATCATATTAGTACTTATTATTTAAGGCTTGTTTCACCTTATCCCTTGAGGTTATGTTTTTTCCTTCTAGGCTCATGAACCATCAAAGGGATACATCATTAAGAGAGGAAGGGAACAACTTTAGGTTCTTCTCATTAGTTATATAATCATACATCCTACATACTAGACAAAACTCAAACATGAATGTCTCAGGATGTTTTTGGTTAAACCGTGGAAATTTTGAAGGACATATGGATTATTGTATTTCATTTTAGCCTCTCCATTTGTCTATCTAATGGGAATTGTGAACACATATGGTTGCCTATATTCTTCAAGGATCCTTCATTGCTTAAAAAAGGGCCTCAACTATCTCTGTGGATAGGGAAGGAGGCTCATAGCCAGTTGAGAAATGTTGGATGTTTGTGAAAGTGGGGGATTTTTCCCATAATTCTTGGAGGAAAATGTAATTTTATGGTTTTTTGTATTTTTTGAAAAGTAGTTGCTAATGAACTCTGTATTTTTGTAGGGGATGAAATGAAAGAAATATTATATCAACTAACGAAACATATGGTACATATTTTGACATGTCCTGTGCAATGGTGCAAAAAGGTTATGGCGCTTAGTATTATAGCAACAATGTTGAAGTTTCTAAGGGTATCAACTTTAATTGTCTTTCCAGGGTCTGTACAAACTCAATAGAGGCCATAATTATATGTGTTGTAGGAACCATATCTCCCTTTTCCTTACGTTTATGTAGGTGGAAGAATTGAAATGAAATATACACGTAGAGAGACCAATATAAGTATTCTTTGCTACAAGAAAGCTAAAATTATAGGAAATGGCTAGCCAAAAGGAAGATCACACACAAACCTAGGTTATTTGCAATATAGGAAGAAAAATTATTCAATCTACAATGAAATGAAAGCACAATTATTCCATCTTTCATGGAAAGAAAACACACTACTAAAATAAAAGATTGCAAGTAATAAATCATAATTTAGGAACATGTAGGATTCCAAAGTCGATAATCATAGTAAATGTGTTGTTTATGGAGGTCATTACCATTTGCATGGTGCAAAGATTGTGTCCTAACCTTATGTAGAAAAGAAGCATTTTTCTACAACAATTCAAGTAAAGTAGTCTATCCAGTATCTCAACCTCTAAATTTTATTCTAAGGATTCAAGGAGCATTGTAATACATTATAAGAATAAAATCACGATTTGGGTGAAATATAAGAAAGTTTAGGAGGGTTGCAAACCACTAGAGAAGTTCTTTTTTTCCTACAAGAGATAGTCTAGTGAGCAGGGGAACATGCTAGAGGCATGTTTGGAGGGAAACAAAGCTAAGGTGAAGATATAAAATGACAAAGTACACATGTCTAAGGCATCACATGAGATTATGGTATGATTAATCTAGAAAAGTGTACAGTTGTATGGCTTTTTGTAGTTGCAAAATAGATTACAAGATCGGAAACAATAGTAATGGATGATAGATGACAAATAAACAAAAAATTGAGATTAAACTAAATGAAAAATAGGAATTCCAATTTAACAATGCAACCACTATAATTATAATCACCAAATGCAGAGATAATATGCAAGAAAATATTGTTCATGAACTACCTAAATAACCATGCATAAAAGTAACATTAAGAAATAAAATTACATAGATAGAAAAATACATGGAAAAAAGGTACGAGAGGGATCTAGATTACCTGGGGTAGGTCTTAATTAAGGGAAGCCTAGAACCCTAAAGAAAAATGTAGACTAAGAACTAAGATCACATATCACTTCAATTGAGTAAAACCTTGCTTGCACATGACAAAATTACATAACATTCTTGGAGTGTAAACTTATTCTATTATTCACATTCTTCAATATGATATTATTCCACTGCCACTTCTTTTATTAGGATACTTGATTCTCTTATTTATACAACATGGATAGGGGCTCACATCCTTGATGGGAGGACTACTTTCCCTCCAAAAATCCCTTAAAAAATGGATCATTTTCTTGGGTCACCATGTTATAGTATGAAGTAGTATTTATTGCCCTCAGCCATCCAAGTTGGAAATCTTATGTAGAAGCGAGTAGGTCCCATTAATATCTCTAGGTGGACATCCTCAAAGTTTATGAAAAATACCTATAAATTTCATTAAGCTAGGAAAGTGTCATTAAATGTAAAAATGAAGGTTTAATGTACCCTTTATGTGCCAAGGAGGGGTTAAATGGGCCTTGTGTTTTAATTATTGAGAGTACCATCACTATGGTAGTTCATCAAAAACATGATTATGAGAAAATGTTATCAACGTCAAGGAGTAAATCGTATAATAATATACGTATATCTACCTTACAATGCATGCATTACATGATTTTCATGAAAAAATATGCTCTCCCTTAAATCCAAACCTTCCCTTCCCTCATAGATACACAATAAGATAATTATGAGTAAAATTGATTTCAACATCCCAAACCTTCCCCTCCATGGTTCCTCATGTTTTCTTTATCTTCGCTGTGTGGTTTTCCTATATTAAAAACAAATTTTGGTTGCATAATATATCAACATGCAAGAAAAGGAAATCATCAATTAGAAATTGAGATATTGATTAGAAGTCTTCAATGCAAAACCTCAATAGAAAGGTTTGCATATTCAAATATTTGATTTATTTTGGCTCTTATTATTTTCAAAGTTAAAATGGATCTCTATTGATTTTAAACAACACTATATATATATGTATGTATGTATGTATGTATGTATAGTTGACATTGAAATATTTTATTAGTGATTCAAACTCTACACAATGAAATGTTAATACATCCCCCATTATATTTTGAAATAGAAGATATATATCCATAAGAATCTCTTTATATATATATATATATAGAGAGAGAGAGAGAGAGAGAGAGAGAGAGAATATGTTATATGTCAATTCCATATTAAAAAATAAATGAATCATAAATCTCCCTTAAAAAAATCTCTCTCTCTATATATAGAAATATATTATTTATAATTCACATTTCACATATTAATATTAATATGTTAATATATGTCCAAGTCATATTTGGAAATAGAAAACACATATAATTCTTTTTTAATTGTACACAACGCATATTAATATTATTTTTGTCATTAATATTTAAAATTTTACATGTCAATTTGAACAATTAATGAATTATAAATCTCTCTAAAACACATCTTAATGGAATAAGAATTCTCTCCTTATATATAAAATATACATATTAAACTTTTTTTACTAATAGAAAATTACATAAAAATATTTCTATTTAAAATTCACATTTGAAAATAGAAAATATATATCCATAGGTTTTTCTCACTATATATAGTTATTTTCCTTGTAAATAATTTTTTAAATGTTTTATATATATATATAATTGTAAATATTAAATTCATAATAAAAAATGAGTGAGTTATAAATTTGTTTAGAAAAATTGTTAATGCAACTAGTGTATTTATCTATATAAATATATAAAATTAATGTTAACTTTATATATACTTATATTTCTTTAATTTTTTGTTCATGATTCATATTACATTAAAATATTAATAAAAAATCTAATTGTATTTGAAACTAGAAAAAAAATTAATGTAATTATAATATATATTAATATTTTAATATAATAAATTAAAAATTAAATATTCGAGATATACGCTATTTTATATATATATATATATATATATATATAAAATAACGTATACCTATTTCACATTGCAATATTTTATTTTTTATTCAGATTATACTAAAATTTTAATATATGTCCTAATTACATTTGAATTGAAACTATAATTATAATTATAATTATAATTATAATTATATTATAATAATATATATATATATATATATATATATATATATTTTGCTTAAATGTATATTAAGAATGCAATAAAAGGTAAGGTGAAAATGACCGATTAACCAAAAGTTTTGAGGATAAGATTGTCAACAGGAAGGTCCTCGAAATCAAATAACGTCGGGGCCATCACATATTCTCCGCACGCCCCGACCTGATTAGCAATTAATTTTGAAAGGAATGATAGCCATGGTAGTTCCATCAGATTTCTGTTTTCTCGGAGGAAAGCATCAAAAAATCTCAATCGGACGTCAATGGGAAGATGTTTTCCGGCAGTGATTGTTCGTGAAGTTTTTCAGTGATGATCCATGACATCTTCTCTGCACGCCCATAACTACTACCGATAGGCTAAATATTCTTAATAGGAAGTTGGCTTGATTTTAGATATGAGAATGTGAGCACATAGATGTCACTTTCACGTTGCAAGTGGTATTGGTTATTTTTAGCATGAAAAAAATTGTGTGGGGCCTATTGGTATAGAATGTTTAATAGGAAATCTACACAATTGAAAGGATAAATATCACATACCAAAATAATACCAAAATATCTTGGAAAGGGCCAATAAAAAAGGTCACATCAAAATGATAGGAGAAAATAAGATGAGGGTCTTTTTTTGGAACCTAGTTGAGTTGAAATGGGATTTGGTGTATACTAATGGGAAGGCTAAGGGGATGAACCAAGCTTTATGCCACAAGATTGTTTTGTCTCTCATTGTCTAGGATAAAAGTCGCAAAATCATTTTGCATTTGACAATTATGGGTAAAGACAGGTGAAATAGAGGTGCTCACCTCATTAGTAGTCATGAGAATGAAAAACAAGTTGAGAGAAAAAAATGTAAGGGGTAGGGGAATTTAGTTGCTCTCCTTATGTAAAAAGAGTCTTGTTGGGCACATAGTTTTAAGTGCTAAACAATTGGGTTGTTTTTATGAAATGTACACTAGGGGTATTATGAGGTGTGGGGAATGAGGTAGCAGACTTATTAGAAGGACCAACATGATACAAAACATCCCTAGTTTGAGGACATCATGTTCAAGGAGCTACTTTATATTCCACTACCAAGTCCCAAATAAACACCTCCTCTAAGGAAGTATTATCAAACAACTCAACCTCTAAATGAAAAACCATTATCAAATGAGAATTAAAGTTTATAATTAGCAGTCTTTAATATTGGTGATATGGATTTGAATGTGCAACATGAAAAAGACATCAATGTAAGCTTACACCGATTGATTCGGTAGTTGTTGAAGCTGCAATGATGTGGAAAGGAAATTCTAGAGATATTGTGGGGGATAAAAAATAAAGCCAAACAGAAGGGTTCAATACCACATATTGCCTTAGCCAGGTATTTCATTTTCTCTTAGATTATATTTCCTTAATCCTTGTTTCATTTATTATCAATGAATCATGTTACTACATAGACAACTAGCTATAAGGAAGAACAGAATGAGATTTCAATATATAGCATCTATATGATTGCTTGCATTTAGGTAAATAGCTATTTGGACACCATGTTTTTAGTTATAATCTTGGCCCATATTGTTCTTATACATTTCTTCCAAGTAGGTAATGGAGGAGACAAAATAAAAAGGAAAAAAGAAAAACCATATTTACACTAAACTAACACTACAAAGCTATAAAATAAATGAGATAAAAAAGAGTAAAACAATATTTTACTAAATAATAAACAATAAAAAAGAGTAAAACAATATTTTACTAAATAATAAACAATAAAAAAGAGCTAGAAACAAACAACAAATCCAATATATATGCATTTGTTTTATACCAAATTTCTTGAACAAAAATTCCTCACATTAACTTTAAATTTACAAAATTTATGACATGTATGAAACTATGCCAAAAAACTTTTAGTTCTATTGTTTGGAATGTCAGTATTTCAAAAAAGTCTAAAAATAATGTTTAATAGCTATACATAATTGTTAAAGATATTAGATTAAAAAATCAAGATGCTAGTATAAATTTGTTTTTATTGCTTCCTAAAATTGTAATTTCATATAGCAGTTCCTTGTGAAATAAAACAGAAAATCCTTACAAAGACATGAAAAAAATATTATTAATTAGAAGTGAAAAAATGAAAAACAAAATCATGTTTTTTTAAATTGTTAAGTGCATAATGTAAGTGAACTCAAATAGATATGAAATGATGTAATTTTTTTCTAACGTCATCAATGATATTGTCCATTGAAATTGTGAAAGTCTCAATTATTCAGAATCCGCAAAATAGGAAAACAGTGTCTAGGATGTTTTGTTTGTGTAATACCCCTAGGAAGATTTATTGTGTGACTTCTACTTATTTTGGGGTTGAAGAAATTAAAAGACGTGTGATGAAATGTTATTTCAGATTCTAAAAAAAAATAACAATAAATGAGAATTTATGTTAGTGCATTAATCTGAGGCTAACATTGATAGATTAACCCCTAACTATCACGGAAAAAAATTCAAGTTAATTATGCCTAACGAGGAAAAAAAATAAAAAGGAAGAAAAAATCCTCCTCCTATATTTTATTGATATTTTGGAAGAGAAACCAGAAGGAAAAAAATATGGGACAGATAACACACACTAGCAAAAAGGTTAAAATGTTAGAGAGAAATAGTTTGTGGTGGACCTATACAACCGACTATGGGAGACAAATACAATATCTTGATAACCTTACCAGAAAGAATGGTAAAACTAGACAAGCATTAGTGGTACTCTACAAAAGGTTGTGGAGGTAGAGAATTGAAATTATCCTTTGACCTAATACTATCTGACATTTAGAGGGAGAACTTGGGGGGCACTGACTAAACAAGTAAGTTCAAGGTTGGGAGGAATGTGCAACCCTCTGACTTATTTCTGAAGGGATTTTAAATAAGTATTTATAATTTTAAGAAGAAACTAAAAGCTAAGTGGTTGATAATATGTTGGAAAAATGGAAGTTAAATCAATTTTCTAAACAAGAATATGTTGTTTTGACTAACTCTATGATTGCAAGAAATTAGGAGATGAAGATGTAAACTAGAAGACCTATGTTTACACGTGAGAATAGTAAATATGTAATCGATGAACACATAATAAGTTTTTGTGTTAAACAAATATAAAGCAAGGGCAATTGACCATAGAGAATATAACCCCTATTTGAATGGTTACAAAGCAGTGATTAGAAAAAAAAGTAAGTTTTTTATTTATTCGAAGTATAATAAAAGAATATATTTATATTTACTATTATGGAAGGGTTAATAGTAGGGTTTATTCCCAGGTTATATACCTGGAATATTGATATTTATGTATCAATTTATAGACTCCATAGATTCGGTCCTAAGAATGGGATGGCTAGGACACAAAGAAGTTACAATGGTTTACCATTACAAGAATCCATCGAGTCTCTAGACTAATAATTATATTTAATTACATGCATAATTGTGTGTATAAATATGTATATATATAGTCATGATAACTATTATTACCTAATATCTTCCATTAACTAAGAAATCCTATATTCCATGTAAGTAATAAATGACAAAATATGTTTGTACAAGGTGAGTTAATGCAAAGAAATAGGAAGGATGTCGAGTCAACAACAATTACAGTGTATGTATATAACTAGGGAAACACAGATTCCTCCCCAAAGAAAACCATATAAGTATAATATACTATGGAACCTTCATGCATCCTACTTGACTCTCCATAGGGTCACACACTTCTTATCACCCAAAGTTAACATACTTTACTCTACGCATTTTTACAGTCAAGCCATAACATTAAAACCTAATTTTCGGACTCCTACTCTAAATGGTGTGAGGTCTAGTCGGGACTTCATATCAAGGAGATCCCATGAATGTTGGTGGGTTCAGCACTATCAGCACATTCTCAACTTAAATCTTTGTTAAATATGCATTCTCTCATCTCCATTTTCAATGTTGTTCTCACTAGAATGAAAAATACCATGAATGGTTTAGAAATATTAGGCATACCCTTATCTTCAATGACTTATGGCAAGGTGTTTGTAAAGAAGGTGACAATGTTCCTACCAAGCTGACACTAGATAAAGAGCCCACCATATGGGAGAACAATGATAACAAGGAATATTCCCTAATTATTGCTTCTGTAAGTGAAGAGGTGAGTCATTATATTATCCCAATTATAAATTTTTATGATGCATTAAAAAAGTTAAAATATTTATATGGATCCCACTTATAATTAGAATTAGTTTAGTTGATGACCAAGTTATTCAACTTGGAGATAAAGGAGGATGATCCCTTGTCGCTAAGCATGGAAATTAGAGCTATCATGCATGCGTATAATCCACTAGAATTAAAATGGAAATCACTCTTATATCATTTTTCAAGGCCTTCTATATTACGTATTATCACTATCTTCAATCCTTACAAGTTAGTGCCCAACTCAAGGACAATACGTTTTAGACTCTTGTGGAGAAGTTTGTAGGATGAGAGAAATATTTTGGGAAGAGGAAGACAACTTATCGATTCCCTATTTTTCTTTTCGTTGCAAATAAATAAAATAATGAGTGACAAGACTCTTCTAGTGGAAAGGGTGGTAAAAGAGGATGTGAAATAAAGAACAATAGATGTGAGGTTGGGGGGGGGGGGGCGGGGGGGAAGAAGTTTGATCTCCATTTTATTTATTATAATATAGATGAAAATTATGCATCCACACGCAAAATCCCTTGGGAAATAATCAAGCAAGAATGAAAAGAAGAGAAAGATAAAGCATGATATCCAACAAAATATAAAGCACCTAAATCTTCCCATTATTTCCCACTACAATATTGGAGTAACTAAAGATATCTTTCATATGTCATATTTTTCTTTGAAGGATGCATGGCTGCTTGATATAGATGAAACTTGCCACATGAACTTCTAGAAAATACTCTCTGAAGACTTCACTGAGAATGTAAATGAACCAGTATAATTTGCATACAGGTCAAGTCTTGTGTTACCCAGGCTTGGCACGATTTAGATTAAACTACCTGAACTTCCTAACACTCTTATTGATCTAATTGGGAAGAATAGTTTTGATGTGATAAAATTCCTTTTTAGTATATTTTAAAGGTGCTTGAGGATTTATTAAATTATTTGGAAGTTTCAATATGGGTTTTTGAGTGTTTTTCTGTAAATTTTATGTGCAAATTAACATAAACAAATGATTGAACAATAGCTTATAACATACATAAACATCACCATAAATAGTATCACAGCACCACATGATGAAGGAGTTCACCCCTCTTGGGTTACGTCTCCTTCGTCGAAATTCAAATGGCTTGGCCTTCTCTATTATGATAAAAAATGGGAATACATTAGTTTACAATGCTAAAAAAAGCTTTGAAACATATTCCAATGGCTCTAGAATGCCCAAAAATGTTTATTTAACTTCTTTCTTCTCCTTATTTGGTAAAAAATTGATCAAGTTATGGCATTTCCCAACATTTTTCTAATCGCACTGCAAATTCCCCAAAATCTAGCACCATCCTACAAATTTGCCACAAAATGGGCTAACAGAGCAACAATTTTGCCAATTTTCGGGTGAAATTGTCGGACACTTTAAATGTCCTCTAACGCTTTATTTCCAAAAAATGTGGCCACGTGCCCAGGGCTAAGCAAAATGCCATGGCCTCACCGGCCAAGCCCCTTCTCCCATTCTACTGGTGGTCATATGATGGTTGCACGACGAAGGCCTGACTCCCATGGGCTGGTTTCTCCCAGAATTGGCACGCTCTTAACATTTAAATAAATGTGGAGTTCTTACATGGTTTAGAACTATGAGTATGGCATATTGGGGGAGGCTTTGGATTAGTGTTGTGTGGTCATGGGTTCGACACTCGTTGATGCTGCCTGAACTTCGACCCAAAGTTTTGGTGGCCACCGGGCTGCCATGTGGTGGCCTCTAGCTGGGCCACGTGTCAGCTCATGGTTGGCCACCAATCCAACCAATCAAAAATGTTGAAACCAAGCTAATAAAAGATTGACACTTGTCAACCTACAATTCGTTGGAGGAGCCTACTTACCAATCAAATTTTCACATACACCTGCACAGTCAGTGCCACATCAGCAGTATGGACTATTGACTGGGCTGTCCAATTTTGCAAAAAAATTGCTTTTTTTGGAAAGTGAATATAACATGACTCTGGGAGCATACGGTGTTTGTTTCATGAGAAATGCGTTGCGCCAGATTCAGGATGGCGAGCAATACGCGGTCATCTAGGTTCCACACCAATCCAACAACTTTTAATTTTGAGCTACTTTTCGAGTACCTGATTTGTCCTCCCTACTGGAAGACTTTTGGACCCCACAAGATCAATTTCCATTGTTCAACGGGTGAGAATACAATTCCCCCACCTTTCTAATATTAATCCATTCATCACCAACTTCGAACTTGTGATCTACATGATGCTTGTCATGCCTTATTTTGTACTTGCCTTTACTCTTTTCAAGTTGATCTTGCACTGTTTAATGTACCATTTGGAGTCGTTCAATGAACTCCTTGGATTTTTCCATGTTACCATCAATAAAAACATCCTTCTTACCAAGATGATACAACACATTGTGATGCAAATGGTAAAAAAATTCCTCGATTCCTTTGACTCAATCTTGAATATACATCTTGAAATTATGTATTTTGTTGATCATAACTTCCATGTAAAACAAAATGATGCTTGAGGGAAGTTGTTACACAAACAATATGCCTAGAAAGTACATCAACAAACATGTCTCTTATACCTTTCTTATTCCTTTTGACAAAGTGGAATAGTAGAATAAACCTCATCCAATGAAAGTGCCATTTTTCCTGCGCTTTAATCACTACACCACTAAAAATTTCTGAATGAAATGAAACGGGCTAACCATTTTTCATAAGGACTGTGCCCATGGCATAGTCACATACATCAACCTGAAACTCAAATGACTTTTTCAATTCTAGAAGAGCAAGTAGAAAGGCTGGACTGATCTTTTATCTTAAAGCATCAAATGCCTCTTGTTGTTTGCCTCCCCACTAGAGACTTTTTGCACAACTGCCAATGAATGCAAATGAGCTACAATGGAAGAAAATTTAACAATTTTTTTCCTCCAACAATGGGTTGATCCCAAAAAACCTCTTATCCAAATGACTATCTTGAGCGTTGACCAATCCATAATGGCATCAATCTTGGAGAGGTTTAACTTCAACTTACCTTCTCCAATATCATGGCCCAAGTACATCAAAGAGGTTTTATACAACTCATTCTTTGACATCTTCAATAACATATGTTCTTTACATACGACATCAAGTATTTTTTCTCACACATGACATGTTCATAATTGAATTTTCTGAAAATGAAAATGTCATCCAAGTAGACTATCATGTCTAGAAATGGCTTCAATGCATCTTTCTTCATATGCATGAAAGTAGTAGAAGCATGGAAAAGATCAAAAAGCATAACAATCCATTCAAACAAACCTTTCCTGGTTTTGAATGTCGTCTTCCACATGTCTCCAACAAGAACTCTACTTTTACGATAACCTCTTCTTGAGTCACATTTAATGAAATGATTTCCATTCTTCTTGGGCACCGAAATAATAGCTACACCACATTGTGAAGGACATGGTCGAATGATCCTTTTTTTCAACAACCCTTGGATTTCCTTTATTATTCTGCACTTTCCCTTCTTGACATCTGGTGTATGTCAATGTTAGGAAGAAGACACTTTTGCTGCAATGGTATTTCATATTGAATTCTCCTCTTGGGAGGAAATCCCCTTGCTCTTTGAAACACCTCATGATCATGGTTAACTACATCAACCAAATCAGTTTTCAATTTTCAATTAAAACGATCAAGCACTCCATAATCAACATCAACATTGTGTTTCATCCTAAGAAGCACTAAATTCTTGCTTGAATTCACTAGTCTTTTCATTTTCCCTACATTAACTAATGAAAGATTTAGTTTCTTGAGATGAGCTCTCACAATATACTCCACACCATCTTTGAACAAGTGGTACTTGTTTTCATGATGATAGAAGATTTCTTTTCTATCATAGAGGTAAGTACTAACCAAAAGAATTCCTGATATATCAAACAGTACAACATCTAATTCAACTTCGTTAATGAAGCTTGTTGTGATTGCAAACCGAAGCATACATTTTCTTGTAAGTTGTAAGTTTGTGTCCTTGCATATCCAACACAATGAATATGGATTGGGATGTAGAATGGCTTCAAGGTTAGGTTTCTTGACTAAATCATCAGATATTAAGTTGGCTTCAGACCCACTATCAAATAGTGTGTCGATTTTTGTATGTCTTGAGATTACCCTCACATGAAATAATTCAATCCTTGTTTCTTCATTTGGAGTACTAGTGTGAAAATTTGATATACTAGTGCTAGTAATGGATTATTTTCCTTTTATACCCATGGATGTAACTTTAGTTTCATCATCCGAATCGGATCCCAAATACTCTTGAATGATTGCAATTTTCTTGTCTTTTCCTTTATTATTGAATTTCTTAGGCCTCATCTCAAGACAAAGCTTCCACCAATTAGCTTCATCGTGACCCTCTTTGGAACAATTTTTACATATTGTTTTCTCTCCTTCCGTTTTAATGGATGCATTTTTCTTTCCTCTGAAACCCTTTTCCTTTTCTTTATCCTTAAATGGAATTTTACTACCCTCTTCTTGAGTGTTTTTCCCTCTTGCCTGAAGATGAGTGGCTTTCACACACACCTCATCTATATTATTGGGATTAAACATAAGGATAGTATGCCTAAGGTAACTATGTAAACCCCCTATGTACTTCAACAACTTGTCTTGTGATTGCAAATCTACACCTAACATTAGAGACCTTTTTTCTGAATTCTTGGGTGTAATCTTGCACATTTTGACCTTTAAGTTGTATAATGTTCTTCCAATTCATGATGGCTTTCTATATATAAGATAGAAGGTAGAATTGTATTTTAATTGTAGCAATGAAATTAGACCAAGAAATTGAGATCTTACCGTGTCTTTTTAACTCTTCTTGTGTCTTTGATTGCCACCATACTAGTGTTGTACCCTCCATCTTCAAGGAAGCTAATTGAATCTTTATGTCATCCTCTTGAAGGTTTTGAATTCTACAATAGACCTCCAATTGACGAATCCAATTTTCAAGCTTCTCTGCATTCACTTCACCATTATACATGGGCAGTTCAAATTTAACATCAAGTTTTAATAAGGCTGATATACCAGTTCCTTTTGAGGTATGTTGATGGGTGTGAGTAAGGGTTGTACTAGTGGAAGAGTTTGAAGATTCTTGTGAAGAAGAAGATGAATAATATGGGGGAGAAGGTGGAGGTTTACCTCCTTTCCCATTAGCTCCTCCTCAAGAAGCTTCTCCTTTGGGATGTTTGGAGATTTCACCGTATAGTTTGGTATTCCTCTCTTCATAAAGGACATTCACCATCTTTGTCATATCAAAGAAATTTTTCCTAAAGACCTTCTCATCCTCCTTCATGTTTGTAGTTGCTCGTTCATGAGACATGCTCAATGTAGTTGCAATTGCAACTTGAGGAAGAACTGGTGATGGAGATTGTGGCAAACTTGCCCTCCTACCCCTTGACCAAACTTCAAGACTTTCAACCAGAATCCCTTCTCCTCTCTTGAGTTTCAACCTTATAAGCATGAAATTAACTTCCAAACAATTAAATCCTTCTTTCACAAATAAAACCAAGAGCCCTGATACCAAACTTGATCTGATTGGCAAAAATAGTTTTGATGTGATAAAATTCTTTTTAAGTATATTTAAAACGTGCTTGAGGATTTATGAAATTATTTGCAAGTTTAAACATGGGTTTTTGAGTGTTTTTGTGTAAATTTTATGTGAAAATTAACATAAACAAATGACTAAACAGTAGATTATAACAGACATAAACATCACCATAAGCAGTATCACAATAGCACATGATGAAGGAGTTCACCCTTCCTGGGATACATCTCCTTGGTCCAGCTTGAAATGACTTGCCACTCTCTATTATGCAAAAAAATGTGAATACATCAGTTTACAATGCTCAAAAAGCTTGAAAACATGTTCCAATGGCCCCAAAAAGCCCAAAAATGCCTATGTAGCCTCTTTATGCTCCTAAATTGGTCAAAAATTGAAGAATTTATGGCCTTTCCCAATCTTCTACTAATCGCACCCCAAATTCCCTGAAATCTGGCTCCATCCTACAAATTTTCCCGAAAACACGCTAACAGAGCGACAATTTCATTGATTTTCAAGCAAAATTATTGGACACTTTAAATTTCCTCTAGCACCTTATTTCCGAAAACTTTGGCCACATGGGGGGGGGAGCATGTTCCTGAGGCTCAGGCCAATATCCCCCCCCCACGCAGGGTGGTCCCCCGTTCATATCCGGTTGGTGGTCATATGACAGTTGCGCGACCAAGGGTTGGTCCCCGTGGGTTGGCCCCTGCCCAGAATTGGCACACTATTAACATTGAAATAAATGAGAAGTTCTTACATAGTTCATAACTATGTGTACGGAATATTGGCAGAGAATTTGGATTAGTGTTGTGTGGTCATAGGTTCGACCCCTACTGCGGCTACCCAGACTTCGACCCAAATTTTTGTTGGCTCCCAGGCTGCCACGTGGCAGCCTTTGGCTAGGCCACATGTCAGCTCATGGTTGGCTACCAATCCAACCAATCAAAAATGCCAAAATCGAGCCAAAAAAAAATTGACATTGTTAGCCTACCATTCATCGCAGGAGCCCATTGACTAGTCAAATTGCCACATACACCTATGCACTTAGCGCCATGCCAGCATTGTAGAGTGCTGACTGGGCTGTCCAATTTTTGCAAAAATTCACATGTTTCAGAAAGTGAAGAGAACATGATTGTGGTAGTACATTGTGTATGTTTCATGCAAAACAAGTTGGAACAGATTCAGGATGATGAGCACTATGCATTTGTCTAAGTTCCACACTGATCCAACAACTTTGAATTTTTAGGTATTTTTTGAACACCAGATCACTTATACATGTTGTACTCTACCTCCCATTGTTGTAGAGAAAAATTTTGTCCCATGTTCAAATTTTCCACCACGGATACGCCATTCATATGTTTGATTGAAAAATTGAAATAAGACAAGCATAATAAAACATAGTTGTCATGACTGGAATAGAGGAGGAAGGATGATTGAAACTACAAGGAACATTTTCTCATGCACAAAAATCTGCATGTACTCTTAGTATAATAAAGATACATTGCCATCGAATATTATATGGAATGAAATATTTGGATATCTTAAGTGTAATAGTATTCATTTGTTTGAAAGAAATGTCATTTTTGGTTTTCAAACTATTCCAAGAAAACTGAAGAAATCTAATTCTTGTATCCAAGGAAAGCATAGAAAATAGCCATTTCATGGCTCTTCTTCTAGAGCACATAGAAAGCTTTCGCTTATTCATTCTTATTTGTGTAGCCTTATGTTTTTTAGTTCTACAAATGTAAAGAAATATATGATGAACTTGATTGATGATTACACCAAGACATGTTGGACATATTTGTTGAACATTAAATGAGAAGCTTTTGAAACTTTCATGCATGGCTTGAAAATGATGTACAATCACATATTGATATCTTTGCACTAATAATGGAAAAGAACACACTATTAATGAATTTGAAAAATACATTTCACAACATTGGATTCAACATCAAACAACTATATACAATCCTCAAAAAGATGATGCAGTTGAAAGAATGAGTCGGACTATCATGAACATGGTTTTCTTAATGATGTTTTTGAAAAACCGTGAAGTTGATGTTCTGGGTTGGTGTAGTTCTATGTAAAGTATATATTAAAAAAATGTTTCCATCTCATGGTCTAAAAAAAATATTCTTTATGAAATGTGGTATGGCCACATTTCTTTGGTAAGGCATATTAGGTTCTTTGGTTCCACCAATTATGCCTTGATTCAAAAGGAACATAGAAGGAGTCTTGATGAAAGGAGTCAAAAGTGTATCTTCTTGGTGTACTTAGATGCCACAGAAGAATATTGTCACTGTAATGAGGCAAATAAGAAGTTTATATTGTCTACATATGTGTTTTTTCTTAAATATTCGAATATCAAAAATACTATTGTGCAGTATCTTGGTCATTTGGACAAGTTCAATCATGTAAAAACTTATCATGAATTTTATAATGAGATTCCACATCTTGAAGGGGCGATCACTATCATGGATCAATCTTGGAATCTCCTTTTGAAGAACTCTCTCCCCTTCATGAAGTTTCAATCACTTCTTATGATCAGGAAGACTCGTTGAGTGATGTGATTGAGAGGATTGGAAGGTTAAATATTGATGCAACCCCATCTCAATACATAGAGAAATTTGTACCATCTCATAAAGGCCTTCCAAAATGGATTGTTATAGGACATAAGAAATTTCATCCTGATGAGGTTCGAATTATCTGGATTAGATCATTATATTTTTTTCATTGTCCCAATTATCTTAGAATGGAAAAAGTGGAGGAATTAACTCATAGGGCCATTTTTATCTACAGGACCCAGTTTGGAAAAACGAGGTTTAAAACATTCCAAAAGCATTTTGAGGCATCAAATGATGTTTTTCTAGGGAAAAATTTTATCGCTTTACCATGAACCTTCTTTTCCTATTTTACATAAATATACCTTTCCAATGGAACAAGAATCGTGTCAATCAGAGTCTGTATGTGAAAGTTATTCCATTCACAATTTGACCTTCCTATTTCACCACCATAATTTGAGAGGATGCCACGTCAACCCTCATTAATAATGAAAAAGGGACTATCCATGTGATTATGATGAAGAAGTCTCTATAAGATTTTATGTTGTAACTTTGGTTAAGTGTTGAGGCACTCAAACCTAACCACTCGTAGGTTATCGGGTTATGTTATAACTGGGCCAGGAGGAGGAAAAAGGGTTCCATTATTTCGAGTGTGTTTCTTCCATAGCTAAGCTAAAATTAGTCAACAGTAATAGGAGATAGAGCACATAGAGAAGATACATTAATTTTAGTAGCCCATGGGCCATATGGCATACATATTTATACTCATAGCCATTTTCTATTCACAGAAAAAGAGCAAAGCAATCTCACCTTCCAGCTAGGTTTTTCTCCTGAAAGGGTTTCCCAGGCCATATCTTGTGTCAAATGTTTTTTGGAACTTTCATTTCAATGTTCTCTAGTTTTTGCATCATTTTAATTCACATGTATACATTATTAATAGTAATATACAAAACCAGATATCTAAAAAGAACTAAAACGGTAACAGTGTAATATTTTATAGTTTAAATATAAGCTTATTAGATATGTTTTAATGAATTATCTAATGGAATATCCACGTTAGTTTATGGATCATGAAAGGATAAGATCTAGATGTTTCACCTGAAGAAATGGAGGTGATGTAGATGATCCTAATTCAGTTGATAATATATCTGTTTTTTATGATTGTGAATTAAATTTATCTACAAATTTTGAACCAACTTACTTTAAATAAGTTGCTTCCCATGATGAATGGAAAGGAACACTACAGAAGGAGTATGATGCTCTCATAAAGAATGGAGCATGGAAGTTGGTGGACCCTCAGTTTCGAGCCAACTCAATTGACTACAAGTGGGTCTTTCAGAACAAATGTAAATTTGATTGCTCACATCAGAAGAACAAAACAAGGACCGCAAGAAATGGATTTGCATAGAAAGAAGGTATCTAATATGAATGGACCTTTTTCCCCATAGAAAAATGGGTTACCATCTAAACTCTCTTTTCCTTAGTAGCTCAAAATGGATCTAAGGTCCATCAAATGGATGTAAAGATTACTTTCTTGAATTGAGACTTGAAATAAAATGCTTTTATGCCTCAACCAAAAGGTTTTGTTGTCAAGGGACAAGAAAAAAAAAACCATATAAACTCATCAAATCCTTGTATTATGTAAAACAAGCACTGTGAACATGGTATCAAAAATTGATTGAGCATCTTGTGAAATTAAATTTCAAATAATTTAATCATAATTATGCACCTTTATTTGTCAAGAAAGTATATGTCTATTGATAATAGGCAAATATGAAAATTATATTACATCCATAAAGAAAGAATTGAAGAAAGGATTTGATATGATAGACTTGGGACACCATCATTACTATTTGGACACTGAGGTGACCGAACATCCAATATATATATTCCCCTCTCAGAAGAAGTACATTGGAGAATTGTTCCACAATTTCTACATGGAAAAATGTAATATTTTGTCCACTCTATTGAAACGTAATATTAATCTCACATCTAAAGAAGGAAATGAATTTGAGGATAAAACTAAATATAGATAGCTTGTGGGAAGCCTTATCTAACTCACCACTACCAAATCAAATATTTCATTTGTTGTTGGAATCCTTTTGAAGATTATGCAAAAGCCTTGCAAGGGGCATTGGTCCAATACAAAAAGAGTTCTAAGGTACTTGAAAGAAACTTAAGACTTTGGACTCAAGTATTCACAAGTGCATGACTTCATCTCGATTGGATATTCTGATTCATGCTTTGATGTAGATAAGAAAAACAGAGTGTCTACCTTAGACTATGTTTTGTGTCTTGGATTAGCAGTTATCTCTTATAGGCCACACAAAAAAAATATTTCTAGTAGATTCCACAATAGGGGTAGAATATGTGGTAGTTGTAGAAGCAACGAAGGAGATTGTATGGCTTAGGGAATTTTTTGAAAATTTGCAAGAGAAATAAGTGAAATCTACTCCTCTTCTAAATGACATACTTCTACAATTAAATTGGCCAAGAATCCAAAATTCCATGATTGAGCCAAACATGTTAATCAAAAATATCTTTTGACTCAACATCATGAGAAGTAAGACTATTCTTCTACGACATTATTTCACAAATGAGCTAATTGCAAACATCTTCACCAAAGCACTTGGGAGACAAAAGTTTGACGGATTCAAAATTATGCTTGGACTCACAAACACCCCTTCATGTCGAGGGTGGGGGGGAGTTAGACAGTTAATCTTCACGGATTGGGAAAAGTATGTAAATATATAAATACAGTACATTGAGTAATTTGAATAGACCTTGGAATTGGAATTCCAAAGATTACCTCTCCGAGATATATATATATATATATATATATATATATATATCCAATGAATGAAAATCAACAATTAATGAGTTACCTTGCAACTCTCCCATAAAATAATAGATACATTACAAATGGTATCAAAATCTGTATGAATACCCATTCCCATTCTTGATTGAGATCCTAAACCCATGTAATTTTGTATATAAGTTTTATGAAGTGAGAATATATTTCCAAAAAAATATTGTATAATTTTAATACTAACATCTGAGTATTGAAATTTTATTTAATCTTTTATGCTAAAAGAGTGTTTTGAATTTTTATATTTGTATTTAACCTATTTTAAATTTCAATTTATGTTTTAAAATTAAGAATAATTTAATGGAGTAAACCTTTGTTTTACAGATTAAGAAAACCTATCATAGTAACAACCATTTTTTGTCAACGTTTCAAATCCCCACTGGGATCCATGATCAGGACTTCATGAATGCTTGATAGAAGAAGAGCTCAATTGAGGGATTAAATAGTAATGAGGATTAAATCAAAACTTAATATTATTGAAACAAGGCTGACATTCATCTCTTCCCAAAACCAAATCTCCTCCGATGTTCATCTCTTCTCAAAACCAAATCTCCTCATTACTATTTAATCCCTCAATTGAGCTCTTCTTCTATCAAGCATTTATGAAGAACTGATGATGGAGCCCAACTGGGATTTGAAATGTTGACGAAAAATAGTTTTTACTGTGGATTCTCCAGTAACTAGGTCAGAAAATATAAACCACATATGTCTTAAATCTAAAACCTATCATAACTCAATTCTCAAAAAATAGAAGAAAAATTTATATATACATGTTCATAATTTCATTGTGAAAATATATATTAGAGGAAAAATAAAAGTTGTAGTTGTTTGTGGATTATTTATAAAGAAGTTGGAGGTGCATCTTACCATTGTCCATTTAACTTATTTTGTGGTGAGATACTCGATGTGGTCTGTTTGAATTCGACGATAGCAATCACGAATATGTTTAATATGTGGTCCATGGTATACAATATGTCTAGAACCACGAGCCTTGCAACGCTGCCGAGAGTAGCATTGCAAGGCTAGTGGTTATAGGCATAGTGTATATTTCTAATTTTGCAAAGTTGAAATTTGTAAGTTGGCATATTTTATTGCACTTTTTTATTCAAAAGAAAATGTTAAAAGAGCGGAGATGATTTGAGACAAGATATTGGGTCAAAAGGATGAAGGACCTGTTGGCAATTTGTCTTTTTATGATTGTTCACAGAACTTATTTTATGGCAAAGCAATTCAATGAACGATATATCTTGGAAGACATTGGCTCATCAAGAACGGAGAAAGCGTGTTCCACATTCGAATCTTTGAACGGGGCACATTGAATCTTTGTTTCTAAATATTGGATATTTTTATTTCGACTTGTCCCGTTGAATATCTTTGTTGTATATTTTCATTACCATCTTTATTGTATATTTTCAACTAGATAAATTGACTTTTTATGATATCTTTTTGTTGTATATTTTATTTAATATTTTATTTTAAATATTTGATTTATTTATAATATTTTTTTTATATATTTCTTATCAATTTTAATACAAAATATTTATCAAAATTATATTAAAATAAAAATGAGAGTTCAAATTATATTAAAAAAAATAAAATTAAATATTAAAATTAAAATATCTTTTTTTAAAATAAAAAAATGTACATATAATTTGAGTGGGACTAATGGTTAAAAGCATGTGTTTTCTTCTAGGAGGTCACAGGTTCAAAACGAGAGGGGGTAGAGTATGTATGCCTTTGTAGACTTAGGAGTCAAATCGTTGTGTGAAGGTGGGTCCCTTGTCCCACAAACAAAGGGGGTATCATACACCAATTTGGTGTTTGGCTTGGCCGTGACCTTAAAATTAGATAATAACAATGATAATTAAAACAAAAGTAGTACAATGCATTGGAATTTATGGCAAAAATAAGTCTCTTGTCCCACAAACAAAAGGGGTCAATTACACTAATTTGGTGGTTAGCTTGGCCGTGACCTTAAAATTGGATAATATTAATAATAATAATTAAAATAAAAGTATTATAATACATTATAATTTATGACCAACCACCGTATTTATCTTTTTTTTATTTATTGTGTGCAAAAATTAACCTATCATGATATAAGAAGCGTCGGAAAGATCTCCTCACTCTTGCAAATTGAGAAGTAATATGATAAATTGGAATTTTTGACCAACCATTGACTCTATCTTTTATCTTCTTATGATTTATTGTGTGCATAAATGAGCCTACTGTGATATAAGAAGGGCCACAAGGGACTAGCGCATTTCTTGCTGGTGGGGGCAAGTAGACACTCCAAATGTATTTTAATCAACTTAGTAAATATTGACCCAATAGTAGTTAAAATGATGAGAATGCATTAGACCTTGCCCATCTATGAGAGTGAAGATGATTGGTCACTGAAAGTCTTCTTCTCAACCCTTTAACTAGTGTGTACTTGAATCATCATTATATTCTAGGAAAGTTGTAAAGAAAAACACGGAACTATGGTATTTGAAATATTCAAGGGAAAAATTCAAAGTCCTTGAGAGTCAGGATTTTTTCTCCTAGCAAATTAGTGAATGACACTCTTGTTGCTTTGATTACTTTGAATGACTAGGCTCATTTTTCAAACAACAATTGACCTATCATACTAAAAAATCAGAAATGACATTAAAATATATGGCTTATGGGCATAAATACAAATTTAATGATGCAATGAAATTTTCATGTTCTTTAAAAATGTAATTATGAAATCTATGATAGTGAAACCAAAATATAGCAAGCCAATGAGACCAAAATATTTTGAACTAATAAAATATTACTCATATCAAATTATCGTAGTTAAATCTAAATATGCTCAATCAATATATAGTCTCGCGACTTTCTAATTAAAATTCAAAGACCTAGGAACTACGCACTAGTACTTAGTACTTAGTATCTAAGATTTAATAAGTATTTATTTTAATCATTAAATTCACTCAAATATTTTAACTACTATTTATTTAAACTTCAACAAATGATGCATTCCATTGAGACAAAATTTAACAAGTATGTCTACTCATTTAAGACTAAAACACTAAATTACTCTACTAAATACCTTACAAAATAGCTAGTTGATAAACCCCAAATTAGAACCACATTAATATCTTTAGAAAATAAATATCATAATAATAAAATAACCAAAAAAACATAAACATATATAAGCAACAATTTAGAAACTATCCTTATATCTATCTACACACAATCTTATAATCTATTCTATAACCTTATTCAAATATGAATGTATATTACTATGAGAAATATATATAAACATGAAAATATAAATAAATTCAATAAGAAATGACAACTATTTACCATATATTTAATAGAAAAAAAAAGTGCCCTAACTCAATATACGAGGGCCCTCCATGACTAAGTAAGGACACGTAATTAAAACCAAGATTAAGACTTCAAAAACGCTTTATTACTTGATACAGCATAACTATTCACATGTTTGAAACTTATTTTTAAAACACACATGTTGAAATGTGAGTCTCCATTCAAAATAAAATATATCATCATCTGTTTTTGCCAAGCCAGGTCACTTTCCTTTATAGGGATACTTTTAACAAAATATGCATAAGTCATGGTTAGAATTGATCGCAAAATGTTGTGTTTTTTTTCCAACTCAAGTCACTCGCCTTTATAGGGAAAACGTTAACAAAATATGCATAAATCATGTTTAGAATTGATCACAAAATGTTTTAACACTAACATACGATCTTAATCTCCTTGTTGGTTGCTCATGTCATGGACATGATTTTCATAACTTGAATCTAGTAGTTTTTAGTAATTTATTTTATGTTTTAGTTATTAAAGTGCTTTCATTAACAGCGTGTTAGCTGGGGAAATTTTCTCCGAGATGAATATATATTACATAATCTTGGAGATATACAGAAACAAATCCATATACTTATATACAGAAACAAATCCATATACTTATTTTACTTAGGTTGACAATAAATATGACAAGAAAAGAAAAATTACAAAATCTACAAAATTCCATAATTTGCTTTTCATAATACATTTAATTACACGAAATTTTAAAATAAAAAACTTAATAAAAATATATTAGGAAAATATTATTAATGGAAAAATATGATAATATAATGTTCAAAATGATTATAAGAGATGTTTATAAAACTAAAGAAGTCACATAAATCATAAAAAAAAATATCATAAAGCAAAAATGTTTTTACATCTTCTGCATCATGTGTTGCTTTAAAGTTTATTGTATTCTTTAAAGTTTAATTTCTCTTCAAAATTCCTTTTTCTCAAACTATACCTATGGTTTCTCAAAATGTACCTCTCATTATTCCCACTACCATAGTACATATCCCTACCAATTCCCATGACAATTTGATGCACAAATTTTAAGAAAAATGGGAAACAAGTGTAGGTGATGATGACTAATATTTTTAAAAATGAAAATCAATTATACCTAAGTTATACTACTTATTAATCTCATATTGGTGCATCTCTCGTCCAAATTTCATGGGAAATGAATATATGGTTTGGATGATATGAGTAACTTGAATCTTGCACTATGTATGAGGAAAATGCGGTTCATTGTAGCTTTGACTAGCAGCTTATAGTATTTGTGATGAAGTTGGTTCCTAATCAATAAATAATAAAATCTATCTTGACACTACCTTTAAAGTTTGTAAATATATTTTTACCCGATGGAGGTGCGTTTCGAGGAAATAGGTTGCATGGGGGATAGTGCCTACAACCCTGGGGATGTGGTAAAATTAAATGGAGGGGGTGGTGTGGCCACCCCATCCTACCTAAAGAATGTGAATTCATTGCCCTGCATCAATAAAAGTTGACTACTATTTGTTGGGAGGAGAATGACAAGTATGCCTACAAAGTAACTTGATTGTAAAATATCGTGTTGTCTCTATCAGTGTAGTATGGTCTATCTTTTGGATGGTTTTTGGGATAGAGGGAGAAGATTGATTAAACTCATTCAAGGAATAGTACTATTTGGAACCTCCAGAAGTGACCCTTGTAGGCAAAAAAGATAATGACAAAGCATATGCTAGTTGGGTAAAGGAAAGCTCAGAGTAGGTTGTATGTGGCTCTATGCTTAGGGGTGTCGTACGAGAATTAAGGCATCTTTAGGGTGTTCTTTATCATCACTTGGTTACTAATATTATTACTACTATAATTAGAGGATTAATGGTCACTTGTTAACACCACACGTAGGTCACTACATTATGGGAAAATCTGAACCTTTCCTACATTTATATTTTCTCCACCGATATTTTAATTGGCTATGGGTATTTGCTCCTAGTGTTGACTTCTAACATGGGGATATGGTTTTGGTTTCTTGCTTAGTATTTGTCACAATTTTCATTATATAATGGTATTTTATTTGGCTTTGTTTATCTACTTCTACTGTTAGCTTCTTGCGTTAGCATATGGTTTTTCTTTCTTAGTTGGGATTGGTTAATATTTTGGTTATACATGGTTATACATGGTTATGATGGGAAGTAACTACTTGTGCTATAGTTACCCATCGATTTCTTTCACTAATATTTTCTTCTCCTAACGTTTCTAAGTTTTTTGTTATTTTCTTTTCCTTCCCTAGAGTAGGGCCAAATTCTCTTGGAATTAAATCCTCTAATTCTAGTCGTTGATTGTTCTTGTGGTGTTATTTTATACACACTTCTCCTATCCTTGACAAATTTGTATTGTAATTTTGTGGAGATTTTAGTTTGTCCTAATGAAATGCCCATGTATGAGAAGAAGCGAGGTCGGGAGTTCATGGCCCAAAAACCCGTAACAAAGCCCAACGTCAAGCTTGTGAGGCATTTGAATTTGTCCACTTAGCCATAAGGAAAATGCATCCTCTTATCACTATCTGAAGGAAATGAATTTCAAATTTTTATATAAACAACCTAGATCCATCTCAACTTTGGATCTATCATTCACTAAAAGTGATCAAATCTCCCAAACTGCAAAACTTGATGAAAAGTTTGCACCTTGAGAAGATTGATCCCTCTCAACCCTTGATATATCTAGTGTTAAGATGGATCTAGGTTGATTTAATTATTAGTAATTATTATTATTATTGTTATTGTTATTGTTGTTGTTATTATTATTATTATTATTATTTTATTTTAATTTTATTTTTTTTGTAATTTGATTAAGTGAAAAATTTTAGATAATAAAATAGGACATTACAACATATCTTCCATATTGGATTTGAGAGTGCCCCTTATAGAAATAACTATTTAATATGCTTCTCATATTTGCTTGTTGCAAAAACCTCACTTGTGCTCTTTTTCTTAATGAAAATGTATAGTTTTTTTGAAATGTATTTCTTTGCTTCAAAGAAAGTTTTTGATAATTGACCTCTTACAATGTCTCATTTCTTCCTTTCTAAGAAATGTTATATTCTTAATGAAAAATTATAATTTGTTTGAAATATGTTTTTTTGTTTCGAAGAAAGTTTTCGATAATGGGCATCTTACAGTGTCCCATTTCTTCTTTTCTAAAAAATGTTGTATTTGCAAAAAAAAATAGATCATTTTAATGTAGGGAAAACAAATCAAGCTATAAGAAAGTTTTTACTAATAGCATAGATTATCATAATCAGAATTTCTCAAAACCAACCTCCTGTAAACAAACATAGCTATAACGTTTTAGATTCAATTCTAATAAATTAATACAACTAACATCACAAGCTAAAGAACCCATGTTTACAAATATATTAACGGAAAGAACATTATGAATGATTAAGGTCAAATGAAGGAAACCATAGTTATTATTATAGGCTTACTTATTTGTTAATTAAAAATACGACTATTATATTAACTCTATAGATATACCATTAGCTATGACAGAGGTATTGAATGATTCACGTCAGCTGAAGGAAACCATAGTTATTGATATAAGTTTAGTGTTTTTTGCTAATTAACAATATCACTATATTAGGTTGATTTTTAGCTATGACAAAGTTTCAGTTTTTTATCATTGGATATTTTATTAGTTTAGATTTATTTTAATTTTGTATTTATTTAGCATTGAGAGAAATCAAATCTCTCAAAGTGTAAGCCATTTAATAAGTTACATTACATAAGAATACCATTGAAAAAACCATGGGTTGTCAA